>JASPKZ010009798.1:0-500000 GCA_030220185.1 Diploptera punctata
TATCTTATGGTTTCCAAGGAAAAGGTCAAAATTTTCTCAAACTTAAAAAACTTAACGGCCAAATTGTATCTAGAAAGTGTTCCGTGATTTATAATGCAAAAAATCCGGTCTAAATCCAAAATTTCAAAATTGAGTTTTCCAAGGTCTTAATGGTTTTAAAAGGTCTTAATGGTTTTCGAAAAAAAGTCAAAATTTTCGAAAACTAAAAAACTGCAAAATTACTATCTAGAGACTGAGTCCGGGATTTATAATGCAAAAAATCCGGTCTAAATCCAAAATTTCAAAATTGAGTTTTCCAAAGTTATATTCTTATTGCTTTTCCAAAAACTGTCAAAATTTTCGAAAATTAAAAAACTGTAAAATTAGTATCTAGAGACTGTGTCCGGGATTTATAATTCAAAAAATCCAGTTTAAATACAAAATTTCAAAATTGAGTTTTCCAAGGTTATAGTCTTAATGGTTTTCCAAAAAAAGTCAAAATTTTCGAAAAATAAGAAACTGCAAAATTAGTATCTAGAGACTGTGTCCGGGATTTATAATGCAAAAAATCCGGTCTAAATCCAAAATTTAAAAATTGAGTTTTCCAAGGTTTTCCAAAAAAAGTCAAAATTTTCGAAAATTAAAAAACTGCAAAATTACTATCTAGAGACTGTGTCCGGGATTTATAATGCAAAAAATCCGGTCTAAATCCAAAATTTCAAAATTGAGTTTTCCAAGGTTATATAGTCTTAATGGTTTTCCAAAAAAAGTCAAAATTTTCGAAAATTAAAAAACTGCAAAATTACTATCTAGAGACTGTGTGCGCGATTTATATTGCAAAAAATCCGGTCTAAATCCAAAATTTCAAAATTGAGTTTTCCGAGGTTATAGACTTATTGTTTTCCAAAAAATGTCAAAATTTTCGAAAATTAAAAAACTGCAAAATTAGAATCTAGAGACTGTGTCCGGGATTTATAATGCAAAAAATCCGGTCTAAATCCAAAATTTCAAAATTGAGTTTTCCGAGGTTATAGTCTTGTTTTTAAAAAAAATGTCAAAATTTTCGAAAATTAAAAAAACTGCAAAATTACTATCTAGAGACTGTGTCCGGGATTTATAATGCAAAAAATCCGGTATAAATCCAAAATTTCAAAATTGAGTTTTCCAAGGTTATAGTCTTAATGTTTTTCAAAAAAAGTCAAAATTTTCGAAAACTAAAAAACTGCAAAAATACTATCTAGAGACTGTGTCCGGGATTTATAATGCAAAAAATCCGGTCTAAATCCAAAATTTCAAAATTGAGTTTTCCAAGGTTATAGCCTTAATGGTTTTCCAAAAAAAGTAAAAATTTTCGAAAATTAAAAAACTGCAAAATTAGTATCTAGAGACTGTGTCCGGGATTTATAATGCAAAAAATCCGGTCTAAATCCAAAATTTCAAAATTGAGTTTTCCGAGGTTATAGTCTTGTTTTTCCAAAAAATGTCAAAATTTTCGAAAATTAAAAAACTGCAAAATTACGATCCAAAAACTGTGTCCGGAATTTATAATGCAAAAAATCCGGTCTAAATCCAAAATTTCAAAATTGAGTTTTCCCAGGTTATAGCCTTAATGGTTTTCCAAGAAAAGGTCAAAATTTTCGAAAATTAAAAAACTGCAAAATTAGTATCTAGAGACTATGTCCGGGATTTATAATGCAAAAAATCCGGTCTAAATCCAAAATTTCAGAAGTGAGTTTTCCAAGGTCTTAATGGTTTTCCAAAAAAAGTAAAAATTTTCGAAAATTAAAAAACTGCAAAATTACGATCCAAAAACTGTGTCCGGAATTTATAATGCAAAAAATCCGGTCTAAATCCAAAATTTCAAAATTGAGTTTTCCGAGGTTATAATGGTTTTCCAAGAAAAGGTCAAAATTTTCGAAAATTAAAGAACTGCAAAATTACTATCTAGAGACTGTGTCCGGGATTTATAATGCAAAAAATCCGGTCTAAATCCAAAATTTCAACATTGAGTTTTCCAAGGTTATATATAGTCTTAATGGTTTTCCAAAAAAAAGTCAAAATTTTCGAAAATTAAAAAACTGCAAAATTACTATCTAGAGACTGTGTCCGGGATTTATAATTCAAAAAATCCGGTCTAAATCCAACATTTCAAAATTGAGTTTTCCAAGGTTATAGTCTTAATGGTTTTAAAAAAAAGTCAAAATTTTCGAAAACTAAAAAACTGCAAAATTAGTATCTAGAGACTGTGTCCGGGATTTATAATGCAAAAAATCCGCTCTAAACCCAAAGTTTCAAAATTGAGTTTTCCGAGGTTATAGTCTTGTTTTTCCAAAAATTGTCAAAATTTTCGAAAATTAAAAAACTGCAAAATTACTATCTAGAGAGTGTGTCCGGGAGTTATAATGCAAAAAATCCGGTCTAAATCTAAAAAATTTCAAAATTGGTTTTCCGAGGTTATAGCCTTAATGGTTTTCCAAGAAAAGGTCAAAATTTTCGAAAACTAAAAAACTGCAAAAATACTATCTAGAGACTGTGTCCGGGATTTATAAAGCAAAAAATCCGGTCTAAATCCAAAATTACAAAATTGAGTTTTCCAAGGTTATAGTCTTAATGGTTTTCCAAAAAAAGTAAAAATTTTCGAAAATTAAAAAACTGCAAAATTAGTATCTAGAGACTGTGTCCGGGATTTATAATGCAAAAAATCCGGTCTAAATCCAAAATTTCAAAATTGAGTTTTCCGAGGTTATGGTCTTAATGGTTTTTCAAGAAAAGGTCAAAATTTTCGAAAATTAAAAAACTGCAAAATTACTATCTAGAGAGTGTGTCCGGGATTTATAATGCAAAAAATCCGGTCTAAATCCTAAATTTCAAAATTGGTTTTCCGAGGTTATAGTCTTATTGTTTTTCCAAAAAATGTCAAAATTTTCGAAAATTAAAAAACTGCAAAATTAGTATCTAGAGACTGTGTCCGGGATTTGTAATGCAAAAAATCCGGTCTAAATCCAAAATTTCAAAGTTAAGTTTTCCGAGGTTATAGTCTTATTGCTTTTCCAAAAAATGTCAAAATTTTCGAAAATTAAAAAACTGCAAAATTAGTATCTAGAGGCTGTGTCCGGGATTTATAATGCAAAAAATCCGGTCTAAATCCAAAATTTCAAAATTGAGTTTTCCAAGGTTATATAGTCTTAATGGTTTTCCAAAAAAAGTCAAAATTTTCGAAAATTAAAAAACTTCAAAATTAGTATCTACAGACTGTGTCCGGGATTTATAATGTAAAAAATCCGGTCTAAATGCAAAATTTCAAAATTGAGTTTTCCAAGGTTATAGTCTTAATGGTATTCCAAAAAAAGTCAAAATTTTCGAAAATTAAAAAACTGCAAAATTACTATCTAGAGACTGTGTCCGGGATTTATATTGCAAAAAATCCGGTCTAAATCCAAAATTTCAAAATTGAGTTTTCCAAGGTTATAGCCTTAATGGTTTTCCAAAAAAAGTCAAAATTTTCCAAAATTAAAAAACTGCAAAATTACTATCTAGAGACTGTGTCCGGGATTTATAATGCAAAAAATCCGGTCTAAATCCAACATTTCAAAATTGAGTTTTCCAAGGTTATATAGTCTTAATGGTTTTCCAAAAAAAGTCAAAATTTTCGAAAATTAAAAAACTTCAAAATTAGTATCTACAGACTGTGTCCGGGATTTATAATGTAAAAAATCCGGTCTAAATGCAAAATTTCAAAATTGAGTTTTCCAAGGTTATATAGTCTTAATGGTTTTCCAAAAAAAGTCAAAATTTTCGAAAATGAAAAAACTGTAAAATTACTATCTAGAGATTGTGTCCGGGATTTATATTGCAAAAAATCCGGTCTAAATCCAAAATTACAAAATTGAGTTTTCCGAGGTTATAGACTTATGTTTTCCAAAAAATGTCAAAATTTTCGAAAATTAAAAAACTGCAAAATTAGTATCTAGAGACTGTGTCCGGGATTTATAATGCAAAAAATCCGGTCTAAATCCAAAATTTCAAAATTGAGTTTTCCGAGGTTATAGTCTTGTTTTTCCAAAAAATGTCAAAATTTTCGAAAATTAAAAAACTGCAAAATTACTATCTAGAGACTGTGTCCGGGATTTATAATGCAAAAAATCCGGTCTAAATCAAAAATTTCAAAATTGAGTTTTCCAAGGTTATAGTCTTCATGGTTTTCCAAGAAAGGTCAAAATTTTCGAAAACTAAAAAACTGCAAAAATACTATCTAGAGACTGTGTCCTAGATTTATAATGCAAAAAATCCGGTCTAAATCCAAAATTTGCAAAATTGAGTTTTTTTCTTCCAAGGCTATAACCTTGGATTTTTCCCAAAAAATACATAATTTCAAAAATATCAAAAACTGTAAAATACAATTTAGAGGGTTAGTCAGCGATTTATAATGCAAAAAATCCGGTTAAAATAAAAAAATTGAAAATCGAGTTATTTTTTCCAAGGCTATAATCTTGGATTTTTTCGCAAAAATTAATTTTTTTCAAAAATATCGAAAACTACAAAAATACAATCTAGAGGGCTAGTCAGCGATTTATAATGCAAAAAATCCGGTTAAAATAAAAAAATTGAAAATCGAGTTATTTTTTCCCAAAAATTACATAATTTCAAAAATATCGAAAACTGCAAAAATACAATCTAGAGGGTGTGTCCGGGATTTATAATTCAAAAAATCCGGTCTAAATCCAAAATTTCAAAATTGAGTTTTGCAAGGTTATTGTCTCGGTGGTGTTCCAAGAAATGTCAAAATTTTCGAAATTTCAAAAACTGCAAAAATGTTATCTAGAGGGTGTATCCGGGATGTGTAATGCAAAAAATCCGGTCTAAATCCAAAATTTCAAAATTGAGCTTTGCAAGGTTAAGTCTTGTTGATTTTCCAAATTATGTCAAAACCTTCCAATTTTCATAAAATGCAAAAATCCTGTCTGGAGGAGGGTGTGTCCGGGATTTATAATGCAATAAATGCGGTCTAAATCCAAAATTATAAAATTGATTTTTCCAAGGTTGTAGTCTTGGTGGTTTCCCAAAAAGTGTCAAAATTTTCGAAATTTCAAAAACTGCAAAAATCCTATCTAGAGTTTGTGTCGGAGATTTATAATGCAAAATATCCGGTCTACATCCAAAATTTCAAAATTGAGTTTTCCAAACTTACAGACTTGGTGGTTTTCCAAAAAGTCATAATTTTTTAAATTTCAAAATCTGCAAAAATCCTATCTAGAAAGTGTGTCCGGGATTTATAATGCAAAAAATCCGGTCTACATCCAAAATTTCAAAATTGAGTTTTCCAAGGTTATAGTCTTGGTGGTTTTCCAAAAATGTCAATATTTTCGAAATTTCAAAAACTACAAAAATCCTATCTAGAGGGTGTGTCCGGGATTTATTAAGCAACAAATCCGGACTAAATCCAAAATTTCAAAATTGAGTTTTCCAAGGTTATAGCCATGGTGGTTTTCCAAAAAATGTCTAGATTTTCGAAATTTCAAAAACTACAAAAATCCTATCTGGAGGCTGTGTCCGGGATTTATAATTCAAAAAATCCGGTCTAAATCCAAAATTTCAAAATTGAGTTTTCCAAGGTTACTGTCTCCGTGATTTTCCCAAAAAGTCAACATTTTCGTAATTTCAAAAACTGCAAAAATTCTATCTAGAGGGTGTGTCCGGGATTTATAATGCAAAAAATCCGGTCTAAATCCAAAATTTCAAAATTGAGTTTTCCAAGGTCTTGGTGTTTTTGCAAAAAATGTCAAAATTTTCGAAAATTCAAAAAGTGCAACATTCCTATCTATAGGTTGTTTCCGGGATTTATAATGCAAAAAAGTCCGGTCTAAATCCAAAATTTCAAAATTGAGTTTTCCAAGGTTATATAGTCCTGGTGTTTTTCCAAAAAATGTCAACATTTGCGAAATTTCAAAAACTGCAAAAATCGTATGAACAAGGTGTGTCCGGGATGTATAATGCAAAAAATCCGGTCTATATCCAAAATTTCAAAATTGAGTTTTCCAAGGTCTTGGTGTTATTCCAAAAAATGTCAAAATTTTCGAATTTTCGAAAACTGCGAAAATCCTATCTAGAGGATGTGTCCGGGATTTATAATGCCAAAACCGGTCTAAATGCAAAATTTCAAAATTGAGTTTTCCAACGTTATATTCTTGGTGTTTTCCAAAAAAAATGTTAAAAATCTTCGAATTTTAAAAACTGCAAAAATCCTATCTCGCGGGTGTGGTCGGGATTTATAATGCAAAAAATCTAGTCTAAATCCAAAATTTCAAAATTGAGTTTTCCAAGGTTATAGTCTTGGAGTTTTTCCAAACAAGTCACAAAATTTTCGAAATTACAAAAAACTGTAAAATTCCTATCTAGAGGATGTCTCCGCGATTCATAATGCAAAAAATCCGGTCTAAATCCAAAATTTCAAAAGTGAGTTTTCCGAGGTTATAGTCCTGGTGTTTTCGCAAAAAATTTCAAAATTTTCGAAAGTTCAAAAACTGCAAAAATCCTATCTAGAGGGTGTGTCCGGGGTTTATAATGAAAAAAAACCGGTCTAAATAAAAAATTTCAACATTGAGTTGTCCAAGGATATAGTCCTGGTGTTTTTCCGAAAAATGTCAAAATTTTCCAATTTTCAAAAACTGCAAAAATCCTATCTGGAGGGTGTGTCCGAGATTTATACTGCAGAAAATCCGGTCTAAATCCAAAATTTCAAAATTGAGTTTTCCAAGTTTATAGCCCCGGTGTTTTTGCAAAAAATGTCAAAATTTTCGAAATTGCAAAAAATGCAAAAATCCTATCTAGAGGGTGTGTCCGGGATTTATAATGCAAAAAATCCGGTCTAAAGCAAAAATTTCAATATGGAATTGTCCAAGGTTATATAGTCTTGGTGTTTTTCCAAAAAAGTCACAATTTTCGAAATTTCAAAAACTGCAAAAATCCTATCAAGAGGGTGTCTCCGGGATTTATAATGTAAAAAATCCAGTCTAAATCCAAAATTTTAAATTGAGTTTTCCAAGTTTATAGTCCTGGTGTTTTTGCAAAGAATGTCACAATTTTTGAAATTTCAAAAACTGCAAAAATCCTATCTAGAGAGTGTGTCCGGGATTTATAATGCAAAAAATCCGGTCTAAATAAAAAATTCAATATTGAGTTGTCCAAGCTTTTTTCAAAAAAATGTCAAAATTTTCGATTTTTCAAAAACTGCAAAAACCTATCTAGAGAGTGTGTCCGGGATTTATAATGTAAAAAATCCAGTCTAAATCCAAAATTTCAAAGTTTGGTTATCCAAGGTTATGGTCTTGGTGTTTTTCCAGAAAATGTCAAAATTTTCGAAATTTCAAAAACTGCAAAAATCCTATGTAAAGGGCGTGTCCGGGATTTACAATGCGAAAAATCCGGTCTAAATGCAAAATTTCAAAATGCAAAAAATAAAACCATGACTTTTATTATAACTTTGTGAAAGGGGCAACAAATATTCATGAAAACGTGGAATAGAAGTATGCAAAATTTCAGCTTTCTACCTCTAGTAGTTTTTGAGAAAATGGTACCTAAATATCTAAAAATAACATTTTGAGAAAATTTTATTTTCCAAATGCAATTTTTTTTTTTTTCCCCCATCGAACCAATAGAGATAATCCAATTATTTTGGACATGCATATTGTTATATATAATGATAATAAGCACAGAAAATTATGATTCTATACTACAAGGGATTTCTGAGAAAAATGTACCCAAAATCCTTCATGTTTTGATTTCACTGCTGCATAGCAACCACATGCTCAGACTACCATGTCCCCTTAAAGTGCGCATTCATCCAGTGGAATAAAAAAAGAAAAATTTCGTCAACATTTTGGTGCCAAATATTTTCCTTTAAAAATTTCTCCCTGAAGTTTGAATGGTGCCTAACTGTATAAAAACAATTGCTGTACAGCTCTAAAATTTACCTAGACTATTTAACTCATGCCCCAAATGGGAATCAATGACCAATCACGTTTCAATGATTTCTGTTTTACAACCAATCAGAGTCGTGTTTCACCAAATATTTATCAGTGTTATAATTACCATATTAAAGAAAGCTCCTCCTTACAATATTGCGTTCCTTTGGCAATAAATAGTATGATCTGGTTGCAGTGATAAACAAAAGAAGCAGTAGAAGCGTACCTATCGTTTCTCATTTGTTTTCAAACATCGCCGTTTATATTAAATATATAAATATTTTAAAATAACTTTAGTTAAATAATGTTTTGTGAGTAAACAGCTTAATTTTATTCGTTAAATAGTCCTAACAAATGCCACTCTTGATTTCCAAATTCTCTAGATAAATTCACTCCTCACTTCGTGAGTCGTGAATTTATCGATAATTTGGAAATCACTCGTGGCGTTACTTATGATAAATAAAGACAAAGAAGAGGAATGTTTGGTTCCTTTACAGATTTGTAATAAAATCGATAGTTTTTATATTAAATTAATATCATCATCTTCTTCCTTCCAAGTATTAGGCCAAGGCCTGTTACGATCCTATAGAAAATTTTCCCTCCAGCGTTTCATAGGACGGCCCAGTGATCTTCATCCTCTTGGTATATAATTATAAACAGTTTTGGGGATCTGATTTGAACTCATTCTTTCAAGATGGTGTTTCCAATTTAGTTGGTACTGTTTAATATATTCCAAAATTGGATTAGTCTTCAATTCTTTTAAGATATCGGTGTTCCTTTTCCGATCCCATCTGGTGTAACCCACTGTTCTGTGCATGAATCTCATTTCACAAGCCGTTATTCTGCTTTCATGTTGTTTTTTTAGTGTCCATGCTTCACTACCATAGGTCAACACTGGTCTAGCCAAAGTGTTATATAAACGTAATCTGGTGTTTTTTTTGTACAAGGGATGGTTTCATAACTTGATTAATAATTCCCAAACTTTTATTGTAACTAGTAATTTTTTCAGGGATATCCTTTTCTTCCCAGATAGAAAGATAATATCCAAAATATTTAAATTGATTAGTTCTCTCTAAAATTTTATTCTGGAGACAGATTTTACTTTGTATGGGGTCCTTCCCATGAAATGCCATAAGTTTAGTTTGTTAATGAGGCTATAAGATGGCAGCCCCATCACTGGTCTTGCCTTCCTTTGGCCAGTAACCAATCGAAGGGACTATATTATGCTTTCAAGTCTTATACGAGAATTTCCCGGAAGGATCAAGCTTATATTTATTTTTCTGAATGTATTCAATTCTAAAGGCTTATCCACTTGTTTTAAAAGTTTTGCTTCTCTTCCATTTTTAAAAACTTTCAAAACAATTGGATAAACCTAGAGAATTGACAGTTTGGGAGAAGATATACATTCAGAAAAATACATATAGATCAATGAATTTTGATATTCCTATGAACAAAATTTGATTTTGAAGTTCATATATTCAACCAAAGATGGCAGCATGGAAGATAGTGACAATAGAAGAGCTGATGGCCAAAGAATTTCATCAGTCGGAGTTATGGCTGAGGATGAACTAGACTTAGTTTGAAACTGCAGTATCGTGAAAAAGACAAATTCTACGAGGTGAGTTGTCAAAAATGTTCTCCGATGTCTTCTTCTTCTTCCTTTCATGTGATAGACCTAGTGGTCTGTTACGGTCTCAATCCAACGTTTGAAGGGTCTGCCCAAAGTATTTCAGTCAATTGATAGTTCTTGCAAAAATTAAGTGAAAACTTGAGTTTTGGAATAAATACAGTGCTCAAAACAATTAGAGGAACACTATTAAATATGCAAATATTTTTTCATTGGATAAAGGTACAAACATGAAATTAATAAAGTACATTATTTTTGGTTATTTATTTATTTATTTATTGTTCATGTCAGTAAAAACAAATGAATAATGCTGACAATTAACTTTTCAAATAATTCCGCTATGTAAGCAATTGAATCTTGTGCTTATTTTTCAAAGTTAAACACTCGTTATATAGAGTTAGTATCGTGTATGGCCTCCACGACATTCGATGACACTTTGGCACCTTCGTGGAATGCTCCCAATAAGATTTTGGATTTCCTCTTGCGGGATATTCTCCCATTCCTCCTTCAGAGCATCTCCAAGTTGCTGCAGAGTTTGTGGAGCTTGATGTCGGTTCCTGACCTTCCTGTCTAGAAGATCCCACAAGTGTTCAATACGGTTGAGGTCTGGGCTGACCGCTGGCTACTCCATTACCTCAATTTCATTCCTCCTCAAGAAATCCCTGGTGACAGCCGCAGAATGTGCCCTGGCATTATCCTGCATAAACAGAAATCCAGGGCCTACTCCAATGGCAGCAGGTACTACATGCTCTTCCAGAACATTCTCGATATACCGGACAGCATTCAGTCGCTGGGGAACAAGTACAAGGTCCGTACGATTGTTGCACATAACTCCGGCCCACACCATTATGGAACCTCCTCCGAATCTATCAATTTCCTGTACAGCCTCTGCATAAAATCTTTCTCCAGGCCATCCACACACCCTCAATCGACCATCACAACATGTAAGACGATACCTGGATTCGTCCGAGAAGAGCACAGACTCCTACTGGTTCAGGTTCCAATCACCATGGTTTTCAGCATACGTACGTCTTGCTGCCTTATGCCCATTTGTTAAGCGTGGTTTTTTAACGGACCTTTTTGGACGAATATTCTCTTTCCTTAATTTATTCCTTATGGTTTGGTCTGAAACCCGGATTCCGGAAGCCATATGAAGGTCATTCTGCAGGTCTTTTGCAGTTTTTGTACGCTGTCGAAGAGCAGAAAGAACAACATATCTGTCATCCTGGGGGCTTGTTTTAAATTTACGGCCCTGGCCACGTCTTCTACAATACTGACCTGTCTCTCTGTGCCTGTTGCATAACCTGGACATCAAGGAAGGAGAAACCCCAAGCTCTCTAGCCACTTGTCGCAGAGATTGACCTTGTCGTAAAAGATGTAGAGCATGATACACTTCAAACTCATTTAAATGCCTCATTTTGTCAGAGAATTCAATAAACAAGGCAATAATCAACATTCGTCACTATAGCAACATCAGGAAGCTTACCAATTAGAAGTGGCCAGTGCCTTCCAAAATAAAAAAATTCTCTATATTTGTTAGTTGAGGTAATTTCTCTGTATTTAGGCCATGAATCTTTAAAATTTGTATCCAATGATAAAATTAATAATTCGATTTACATATTGTCCAACTTTCAGCATCACAGCTTTAAAAAACAATTACTTATTCAATTTATTACAAGTGTTCCTCTAATTGTTTTGAGCAGTGTAAAATTTTGCAGTGCCAAACCATGTGTCTGATGTCTCCTGATCAGTGATCCCAGAACAGCTGTTTGTGTCTTACAAAAATTGAGCAAATCTTATGTGCGCTGTTGCAGCATTACAGAAAGTTTGGTTTTAATTATTCAATCAACTGTGGAGTTAATCACAGAATGAAATAGAGGATGCATTTGTTTTATTGAAATTTACCACCTCCTTGGATTAAAAACTCCAAGTGCAACAGGCCTTACCAACCAGCTGCTGGCCTCACATCTACATGTGTTAATCAGAGGCTAGACGATCATCTAGCCAGTGTAGAGGTGACGTGGTCAGCATGTCGGGTTCTCCAGCCATTAAACCTGGTCTTCTCAACCTGAAGTCACTACTTATTGTAGCTACTCAAATGCCTCACGATGCTGGGTGGGCACCGGTCCCATACTGGCCAAAATTCCATGAGAAAATGTCTTTCCCCATGGGGACTCAAACCAGCACAAGTCCAGCAGCTCTGTGCCAAGGTTTCTTGCCTTAACCACTCTGCTACGGCATGGGACACTCCTTGGATTGATGCACTTATATCACTTCCACCCTGTACATAGACACCAAAATCCGAATATGACAATTGCATTTTGCCAGTCTTCTGGAGAGAAAAGTAAATAAAAATTAAACATTATCTGGTATTTAAGTAAAATATTATCACTATTGTTAGACTGGTTCCAGAACCTTCTTAAGGAATGGAACCAAACCATGTCCTGAACTGGTCTAAGATGATTACAAGGTGAGGTAATAAAATTTTATTAATTAAATAAAAATAAAGCTTAGTTTTATTTGATTTTCATATTTATTAAGATATAATTCAGTGACAGTTGTTTCGGTACACTGTACCTTCTTCAGACATGTTAAATTATGAATTGTGTTAATATAGTACCAACTGATCTAAGCAACAATACAACAATATTTATTTAAATTTATTTAAATTTAAATTGTGTTGTTGCTTAGGTCAGTTGATACGTACTATAATAATTCATAATTTGTTAACATGTCTGAAGAAGGTACAGTGTACCGAAACAGCTGTCACTGAATTATATCTCAATAAATATGAAAATCAAATAAAACTAAGTTTTATTTTTATTTAATTAATAAATATGGCTTTTCATCAAGTAAACACTAATTCAATTGATTAATAAAATTTTACTTAAACATACCGTGTTCATTTAAAAAAAAGTAACTATCTGATATAATAGTAACTATAACATGTTAGGATTTTGACATTAAGATGCCATCACATAGGTGTATCAGATAATTTATAGTTAAATATGGGAAACAGCACTAAGTTCTTGTTCAAGAATGAGTCATTTTTCATAGCTTACCTCAGTTTTTCTTAAACATAGGAACTGCAGTTTTTAAAAGGAAAATGCAGCTCTCACGTTTAAGAAAACTACAAGGCAAGATCAAAAAATAACTCATTCTTCATGTCTCAGATGTTTAGTAAAGAGTTTTTTTCTCCTCTCCTGAAACCCTGGCAAAATCTAATTTCATCATGTGATTTTGGTGTTGATATATACTTACTCACTGGCACTATCAAACCCGTAGGTTCATGGCCACGCGGACATAAGCTCTCCATGCATCCCTATCCTGAGCTAATGCTTTCCAATTATTCCTGTATAATCTACTTCCCTCAAATCATAGTTAATGTTATTCTCCCACCTCATTCTTGGTCTACCAACTGGGCGTTTTCCCTCTGGCTTTCCTACAAGAAGCTTCCATGCAAGTCTTTCATTTCCCATACGTGCAACATGTCCTGCCCATCGCAGTCTACGAGACTTAACTGTTATTATATCTGGCTTCCTATAAAGACCATGTAGTTCGTTGTTATGTAGTCTTCTCCATTCACCTGTCTGTTCATCCCTCTTCGGTCCAAAAATTTTCCTAAGCACTTTATTCTCAAATACTTGTAATCTCCTTTCCTCCCTTAAAGTAAGAGTCCATGTTTCGCACCCATATAATATAACTGGTAGAATAATAGTTTTATATATTTTCAGTTTAACATTTTTTGAAAGGAGTTGGGACATCAAGAGCCTCTGCAATGCATAATAGCACGCATTTCCAGAATTGAGCCTATGTTTAATTTCTTTATGCATCTCATTCCTATTTGTGATTATTGTTCCTAGGTATCTGAATTCAGCCACTTCCTCAAAATTTCCCTCATTTGTCATTAGCTGTCCATTTCCATTATATAATCTATTTATACGTGTGACCATATATTTAGTTTTATTGATATTTACTTCCAGTCCTAATTTCTTAGTGTTACTCAATAGTGTGTGCATGTTGTCCTTTAGTATCTCCTCGCTATCGGCCAGTAGTACTACATCATCAGCATAAACTAACAGCTTATTAATACCATTGAGTTGTAAGCCTTCCTTATTCTCTAAAGATTTAATGGCATAGTACAAAATTAAATAGTAGAGGAAATAGTGCATCTCCTTGCTTCAACCCATTCTGGATTTCAAAAGTGTCCCAAAAACTGTTTGCCTACACACACCCTACTCTTTGTGCCATTTAGACACATTCGTATAAGTCTAACTTTCTAGGAATTCCAAACTCCAGCAGGATACTATATAACTTCTACCTCTTAATTGAATCATATGCTTTTTTGAAGTCTACATATAGTTGATGTACAGTGCCATTATATTCCCATTTGTTTTCTAAAATCTGTCTTATACTGACTATTTAACTCATGCCCCAAATGGGAGTCAATGACCAATCACGTTTCAATGATTTCTGTATTACAACCAATCAGAGACGTGTTTCACGAAATAATTATCAACGTTAGGATTATCATATATTAAGCAAAGCTCCTCCTTTTTAATATTCTGAACAGGTCTGACCGTTATTTTGCAGTGACTGAGCCTATAACAAATACGGCTACCAGATTGTATATAATAGTGCTTACATGTCAACATTTGTAGCAATTGATTATACCACCAAAAAAAGAAACCACTGTTTGCACTTTCTTAAATGTATACGACATCAAAAATGAATTAATATACAGATTGATGTGTTTCATTTTTTCTCCACTAGAGAGCATTCTTACAATATTGCGTTCCTTTGGCAATAAATAGTATGATCTGGTTGCAGTGATAAACAAAAGAAGCAGTAGAAGCGTAGGCTACCTATCGTTTCTCATTAGTTTTCAAACATCACCGTTTACTTTAAATATAAAAATATTTTTAAATAACTGTAGTTAAATAATGATTTGTGAGTAAACAGCTTTATTTTATTCGTTAAATAGTCCTAACAAATGCCACTCTTGATTTCCAAATTCTCTAGATAAATTCACTCCTCACTTCGTGAGTCGTGAATTTATCGATAATTTGGAAATCACTCGTGGCATTACTTATGAAAATCTTATCTGTTGTAGACCTGTTTCTTCAAAATGCACATTGATATATAACATTGACAATGATTTAAAGGAAGTAAATTGTAGAAGGGAAGTTTTGAAAACATTAGCTCAGGATAGGGATGTATGGAAAGCTCATACATGGGCATAAACCTAAAGGTTTGACAGTATGTGAGCTTATTAATTTAATTATGTATTATAGGAAAAATAAACTTTAATGAAATGATTACAATGGTTTGGACACATGAAGAGAAATGAAGATAGATTGAGAGTTGGGAGTTTGGAATGGGTTCCAACTCGGAGGAAAAGAGCGAGACCTAAGAAGACATGGATAGAGATAATTATGAATTTGATGAAGGACAAGGGACTGCAGTATGGTGATTGAAAGGATAGAAATGAATTTAAAGAATATAATCAAAACTTATTATTGGAGCATTTAAAACCTTGTTAAATAAGAATTATTTATTTAGTCATTGAGTACATGCAATTTGAATAAGCTCAAATGAGCGATAAACAATCAAAAAACAATATAATTTGAAGTTTAATGAACAAACAAAATATAAGAACTGATACAGTTGTTTCAAGTTTTTAATTTCTTGATGTTAAAAATATGAAGAAACCTGGAACACACACAAACAGACAATTAGTTTTGCTAAAAGAGAAAATTGACTAGCAGAATGAAGTAGAGTGCGAGATTGTTCACCATCAAACATGGCTCCCATCTCCAAAACTCTACTTCCCTAACAACAACAAAATTACTAATACGGAAGTGAACTAACCTCTTATTTCTGCGTTTCACAGGGGCAGGGGTTCACTGAAGGTGCAATGTTGCTACTGGGCAGAAATAAGTGGTTCTGTCACTTTGCTATTTCCTATTCAATTTTTTTTCATTACTAAGCTAACAACCCGAAAGCTAAGATTCTTAAAATTAAAGTTGAACATGAAACGAGTCTTCTATTGCATCACTCATTCTTGAAGCAGAAAAATCAGTTTATTTCGTTGTTAATAACAAGCATTTTGTCCGTTCAATCTTACCTCTTAGAGTTGTTTTTGTAGAACATATGTTTCAGAGCTTCTCAGCCCCATCGTCAGCTAAGAACCTGTTAAACACATGTTCAACAAAAACAACTAAGAGGTAAGAATAAACAGACAAAATGTTTTAATTATTAAACAAACCTCTTAATGTTGCTTCCTATTGTATTTTAAAATAAAATTATTTCCTTGTTATTAATATGAAGAAACCTGTAACACTTAAGCAGACAATTAGTTTTGCTGAAAGAGAAAATTGATTAGCAGAATGAAGTAGAGTGTGAGATTGTTCACCATCAAACATGGCTCCCATCTCCAAAACTCTACTTCCCTAACAAAAAAAATTACTAATACGGAAGTGAACTAACCTCTTATTTCTACGTTTCACAGGGGCAGGGATGCACTGAAGGTGCAATGTTGCTACTGGGCAGAAATAAGTGGTTCTGTCACTTTGCTGTTTCCTATTCAATTTTTTTTCATAACTAAGCTAATAACCGAAAGCTAAGATTCTTAAAATTCAAGTTTAAAACTTGAAACTTGAAACAAGTCTTGTATTGCATCACTCATTCTTGAAGGATTAAAATGCAATATTAGATATTTATATTGCAATCCGTTTAAATTTCTTGATGTTAAGAACATGAAGAAACCTGTAACACACAAGCAGACAATTAGTTTTGCTGAAAGAGAAAATTGATTAGCAGAATGAAGTAGAGTGCGAGATTGTTCACCATCAAACATGGCTCCCCTCTCCAAAACTCTACTTCCCTAACAAAAAAAAATTTACTAATAGGAAAGTGAACCAACCTCTTTATTTCTGCGTTTCACAGGGGCAGGGAAGTGCTGACGGCACAATGTTTGCTACTGGGCAGAAATAAGTGGTTCTGTCACTTTGCTATTTCCTATTCAATTTTTTTTTTTTCATTACTAAGCTAACTACCCGTAAACTAAGATTCTTAAAATTCAAGATTGAAAACTTGAAACTTGAAAATATGTCTTCTATTGGATCACTCATTCTTGAAGCATATAAATGCAATATTAGATATTTATATTGCAATCCGTTTAAATTTCTTGATGTTAAGAACATGAAGAAACCTGTAACACACAAGCAGACAATTAGTTTTGCTGAAAGAGAAAATTGATTAGCAGAATGAAGTAGAGTGCGAGATTGTTCACCATCAAACATGGCTCCCATCTCCAAAACTCTACTTCCCTAACAAAAAAAAATTACTAATACGGAAGTGAACTAACCTCTTATTTCTACGTTTCACAGGGGCAGGGATGCACTGAAGGTGCAATGTTGCTACTGGGCAGAAATAAGTGGTTCTGTCACTTTGCTATTTCCTATTCAATTTTTTTTTTCATTACTAAGCTAACTACCCGAAAACAAGATTCTTAAAATTCAAGATTAAAACTTGAAACTTCAAATATGTCTTCTATTGCATCACTCATTCTTGAAGCATATAAATGCAATATTAGATATTTATATTGCAATCCATTTAAATTTCTTGATAAGAATATGAAGAAAACTGTAACACACAAGCAGACAATTAGTTTTGCTGAAAGAGAAAATTGATTAGTAGAATGAAGTAGAGTGCAAGATCGTTCACCATCAAACATGGCTCCCGTCTTCATATCTCAACTTCCCTAACATAAAAAAAATTCAATACTCTACTTATTTCCACTTTTTGCTGGGGGATAGGATGTGCTGAAGGCACAGTGTAGCTACTGGGCAGAAATAAGTAGTTATGACATTTTAAAACTGCCTAATTCTGAATTCATTCTAATATTCATCAGTATCAACTTAAATTCAATGCATAAACATTCTCTAATTTGCCAGTAACATGTATCCAGGAGGCTGATTGCAAAACAAGGTTTGAAAACAGCATTAAGACTGAGAATAGTACTAAATGCCTTTGGATCATTAAACATTGCATTAACAATCAAGCCCCTTATTCCAAGAGTTGAATGCAAAAATGAAATTTCCAAATAGCATTCAAAGCTACAACTTAATAGCAATAAATGTAATCCAAAAATTAACATTTTCACAATCAACCCTAGTTGATTAATTCAATTAATACAAAAACCTCTAAATGCCTAACAAACCTTCGATTGTATTAAATATCGTAGAATAAATTAAATTATTCTTTTAAATTAAACCTGAAATCCACGTGCAGACAATTAGTATTGTTGAAACAAGAAATTAATAGAGCGAAGAAGAGTGCAAGATCATTCACCATCAAACATGGCTCCCGTCTTCAAATCTCAACTTCCCTAACAAAAAAAAGTCAACACTACTTATTTCTACTTTTTGCCAGAGGGATGGGATGTGCTGAAGGCACTGTGTTAGCTACTGGGCAGAAATAAGTAGATATGACATTTAAAACTCTGCCTAATTCTTGAACCATTATAATATTTATAAGCATAACTTAAATTCAACGCATAATCATTCTTTAATTTGCCAATAACTCCAGGAGGCTGAATGCAAAGACAAGGTTTAAAAATAGCATTAAGACTAAATGCCATCAATCATTAAACATTGCATTAACAATCAAGCCCCTTATTCCAAGAGTTGAATGCAAAAATGAACTTTTCAAATAGCATTCAAAGCTACAACTTAATAGCAATAAATGTAATCCAAAAATTAACATTTTCACAATCAACTCTAGTTGATTAATTCAATTAACAAAATCTCTAAATGCCTAACAAGCCTTCAATTGTATTAAATATCTTAGAATAAATTAAATTCTTCCTTTAAATTAAACCTGAAATCCACGCGCAAACAATAATTAGTATTGTTGAAACAAGAAATTCGTAGAGCGAAGAAGAGTTCACCATCAAACATGGCTCCAGTCTTCAAATCTCAACTCCAATATAAAAAAAAATTCTATACTCTACTTATTTCTACTTTTTGCCACGGGGATGGGATGTGCTGAAGGCACTGTGTAGCTACTGGGCAGAAATAAGTAGTTATGTCATTGACATTTTAAAGATCTGCATAAACTTAAATTCAACGCATAATCATTCTCTATTTTGCCAATAACATGTATCCAGGAGGCTGAATGCAAATACAAGGTTTAAAAATAGCATTAAGCCTAAATGCCATCAAATCATTAAACATTGCATTAACAATCAACCTGTTATTCCAGGAGTTGAATGCGAAAATGAACTTTTCAAATAGACTGCATTCAAAGCTACAACTTAATAGCAATAAATGTAATCCAAAAATTAACATTTTCGTAATCAACTCTAGTTGATTAATTCAATCAACAAAAAATCTCTAAATGCCTAACAAGCCTTCAATCTTATTAAATATTGTAGAATAATTAAATTACTCTAATAAAATAAATCACCTCCATTCGTAGAGTTAAATGCAAGGTGACAGCAATCAATAGCACAACTGCTGTCAAAAAATTCTTTCAATCGACGCTGAATGTTTTAATTTCATTTACATTAAAATCTCTAAGTGCCTACCAAACGAGGTATTAAATATCGCAGTCTTATTTAGAAATATCAACCTTCTCCATAGATGGAGTCAAATGCAAAAAAATTTTAATAGCACAACTGCTATTCAAAAATTCTTGCCATCAACATTAGACGTTTTAATTCCACTAAGATTTAAATCTCTAATTGCCTATCGAACAAGCCTAAAAATAGGCTTGGAATTTCTATTAAAATACGCAGCTGAAGAAAAAGAAAAATCCTGAAAACCTACTAAAAAAAAATATCGGGTACAAAAAAATGCAAGACTAATGAAAAAGAATAGGCAACCTTGCATGGTCTTGCATAAATATTTCTTGAATTTACTTACAATATTTAAAAATACTTCAATGGAAATTTCTCAACAGATTTAAAATTGCCAAAGCGTCAAATAAAAATAATACTGAAACTAATATTGAATTAAATTTTACCAAAATTAATAACCTATAATTTTTTAATAATCTTAAAGCCAGTTAATATTTATCATTATTGGCATATTCACCTTTATATACTATCTAAATTTAAATATTTAATGTGAAAAATGGTATATAATATACATTAGCAATAAAAGTACCACAGGTTGCCAATTCAATAAGATAGCAGCAACTCGCATTAAGCGAGGTACCTCATAGGGCTCTGCTGCTCAAACAATGTTACCATCGACCCTAACCTTAAGTTTGGGACGCTAAACATGGTCTGAGAGTAACATTATTTGCTTACTGCAGACTGCATTGCAACACCTGTACCAGTGTATCCGAACTGCTTGACTGAATTGTTTACTATCTCACTTAAAATTATCTTACATATTTAATATGAATCTTATTGACAGTTTTACCAAAAACAAAATGCCAACTCTGGTCTTACAATCCTTGACCTAGAATCTTTATTTTGCAGCTAAAACTGTGATTCAACATTTTATATTTAATCTCAAATTATTTAATAATGAAATAACTTAAAATTTAAAATTATCATTAATATGCATTGTTATTCTCTTCAATTATTACAATCCAAAACAGTAAGTTTTTAATTTACTCTGAAATTTAATTTAAGTATAACATTTTTATTCATTATTTACCACATTCAAAATTCAAATATTTAGGAATGGAAATTAATAGCACCAACAGAATAACAGATGAAATCCTCCATCAAGCAAATAATGCAAACAAAATATTGGGATGTTTAAACAATACCGTTTGGAAAAATAAAAATTCAAGGATAGATACAAAAGTAAGAATTTACAAATCTGTCATAAGACCAGTTCTAACATGGTTGTGAATGCCAAACAGACTCAAAAAACAAACAACGAAAATGAAAGTTTTAAGGAAAATCATAGAAAAATCGCTGAGAGGGAAAATTCACAGCTCTTATTAGAGAAGAATGTGAAATTTAACCTATAAACCCCTGGATAAATGATAGAAGATTAAACTGGAACGATCACAGATAGAATGGAGAACACTATAAATTAGTGAAGAAAGTATGTGACTGGACACTTAAGCAGAAAAGACCTTTAGGATGACCACAACTACGATGGAAGGACATCGCCATACCCCAGACCTGTAGTGAATGAACACGCAACAAGCTGCCAGCTTTCATGCGTAGAGGAAGAAGAAAGAAAATGTATTTTGAGAACTTCTAACCAAGAAATTTAACTTCTATTTCCATATTTAGGAAAGAAAAATTAATGCTTGAACCAGAACTTGAATCGCAGACCTCTGGTTCTATGCACTAGTATGCTGTCCATTACACCATGCAAGACAATGAATGTCAACATTTCTATCTTCATATGCAATTCTTTAATTGTCGGATGCCAGATAGATGGAGTTACCAATAGCCGACAGCTTCTATTCAATAATTATATAAAAAAAAATTTAAGCAGTAAAGCTTAATATTTTGATGTTTTATCATTTTACAGTAACATTTAAAATTCAGTCACGCAGCTGATACAAAATTAAGTTTCATTTGCAGTGTAATAACTGCATTGTTAATAAATTATGAAATAATTATCTTCACTTTTGAATTATAATTATATACTTTAAGCACAATTACCCAAGTTATATAAAGTGTATAAAAATTATGAATTGGTAATTCTGAAATTTATTAATTTTGGATACTCTCAAAAAGAGAAGTGCATATAATACATTATTTAGTTTGTAAAAAGCAATATTAGCATTGGTGTTATTCAGAATTTGTGCCTTAACCTAACCTTCCTATATACCGGTAATAAATATTGCTCTAACAAGATTACAAATATCTGAACAAAACCAAATATTGGCATAATAGGCCTATGTTAATCTGGTACAGGTTTTGTTCTGCATATTCTACAATGAAATGGCTCATAAACTTTACCCTTCAAATTTGAAAAATAACTACAAAAATAATATTGGACTACATAAAAAGAAGAAATACTATTTCAAAAAAGAAGAAATACTATTTCTTAAAATGGAAATAAAACTATGAAGCTTCAAGTAGTATTTAACTATAATTATTATATTAATAAAATTTAAAATAATATTCTTTATGGTAGAAGATGGATATTAGGTGAGATGGAAAGAATTTTATTTTAAATTTTAAATAGACCTGACTGATATTTCCTATAATAGTTAAATATCATAACTTTCTCAAGAACTAAGATTTTTGGGCTGTAGGCCGTGGTCGTGAGGCTTTTAGTTCCCCGACGTTTCACCGGAGACTGCATCTGGCATCAAGACAACCCTTGAGGATGCCAGATGCAGTCTCTGGTAGAATGTCGGGGAACTACAAGCCTCACGACCACGGCCTACAGCCCAAAAATCTTCATCATCATAGCAACTCCGGCTATGAAAATCTATGTCAATATATTTCTCAAGAACATTAATTTATGAGGTAAGATGTTTAGACTAATTAAAAAGAATCTCATATCATTTCCTACTGTAATTTTCATTAAATTAATTATTTACCAATTATTAAATTATCTTTAACAAAATTGTTAAATTCAATTTTTTTAAATCCTATTCGTCATTTTAGAAAAGCAATACTGTTAAAGGCATTTCAATGAAATATAAATTACGTAAGTATATACAGTCATCTAATTATTCTAGATTAGATACTTTATTTCTTACAGTTTGTAAAATTTGTAAATGAATTTTACTTTTACTTCAAATATTAAAATACAAAATCATGGAATATTCACCTGAAAGGTCCGTCTCCTCAACTTAATTAGTTATTTAACTGTAGAGCTTTCAGGATTCAAAACTGCCGATGATGGGACAAATCCCGAAAGCGCTACAGTTAAATAACTAAGTTGAGGAGATGAATCTTTTAGGTGAATATTCCAAAATTTTATATTTCAATTTTGAATAATACCTCAACGGAAAACGTCGTGAATCTTATAAAAGTTTAAACTTCAAATATATTTATACTTAAAAAAAATGATTGGGTACTATTTTTGAGACAATTCCTACCCAATACATTTTGTCAAGTGAAAAATTCTTGCAGTTATTACAAATAAATTAAAGCTTCATAGTTTCCAAACCCATGTCTACTGTTTACATACTGAGGAATGGATTTTTTGGTTTACCATTTTAAAATTATGCAAAATATTCTTCTTTAGAAACTTATAGAATCAAAGATATGAATTTTTATTATAAAATCTATTCAGCACCGAAATGAATGAAGATTCAAATGTACAAAATCATGAGCTCCACGATTCAAAACAATTATTAAGTAAGAAATTCCTTTAGTTATGGAATTTATTCCTTTCCTAAGCTAAGATTTTAAAGAAAAATATAAATATACTCAATTTTTTCTAAAGCTGAAAATATTTTAATACACACAAAATTTTAATGTAAAATTCTGAAATCATTTAAGTAAAATTTTATCATCTCTACTCATATTTTTCTTGGTCCAGTTTTGGGATTTTATTCGGTTCCATCCTCAATATTTTCACAACTTTTGTCTTTAAGAGCCACACTCTGCTCCCTCTGTTGGTAGACTCAAGAACCTTGAAATCAAATCTTTTCCATGGGAATTTCAAAGTTCATTAAATTCTCCTTTTTTATTCTTTTAATGAACTTCGAAAATCCCAAGGAAAATGATTCCGAGGTTCTTCATTCTACCAACAGAGGGAACAGCAGATGGCTCTTTAAGATAATATAACAGTCATGAAAATGATAAAATCAAATCTTTCCTACCTCTCCTCATATAAATCTTCTAAGTAGATCACGATTTCAAGACCATAACGGTCTCATCTTCAGTACAATCTTGACAACTGTATGTTGATTGACATATCAGTCAAGATTGTACTGAAGATGAGACTGTTATGGTCTCTAAATCATGATCTATTTAGATTTATATGAGTAGAGGTAGGAAACATTGATTTTATCATAAATTAAACCTCATAGTGATTAATTCCTATAAAAAAGTTAAAGTCATGAAAATACTGACGATGGAACCTAATAAGATTCCAAAAAACTGGTTTAAGAAGAATACGAGGTGTATATGATGAAATTTTACTTATATGAACAATACCTAAAAGTGTTAATTTCTAGAAAGTCGATTAATTAAAATCATTTTATAATATCTAGGCAATTTATTTTATTTGTTGTATAAATCCATTCCTTCCGATGTATTCAAGTGACGATTTGCCTCTACCCTAACTACCATCTACAGAAATTCTAACAAGGGAACCATCTACCATTGCATGTCAAAACCTACCTTTGACTTTTTTCCAGAGAAGCAATATGATGTACCAAGGCTGTGTTCAAAAAAATCTGCCATTTTTAACTGCAAGGCACTAAAATTCAGTGCTAGATCTCATTTAAACTGCAGGGAAGTAATACAACTCAATGGTAGGTTAGTAATGCTCACTACCTGCTACACTCCACTCTGCTGTTACTCAAGCAGGGAGTTTCTTCCCATTAATGGAATCTTGCTTCAATTTCTGTGCCTTGCAGTTAAAGTTGGCAGTTTTTTTGACATGGTCTTAGTACATCACAATGTTTCTCTGGGAGAAATTTTCCAGGTAGGTTTCAGTATGCAATGGTTGATGGTTTCGTTAAGCAAAATATTTCCAAACCCATTTGTTAACTACATGGTTGAGGCATCACTTCACTTGTTAATCTGTGCTTGTAACATTTCTATCAGCTCAAATGTTTTGTTCCTACTGCATACAAACTGCAGTCTTCAGACAATGATCGAAGTTATTTGATAAATATAATTAATCTGACTTCAGATGACAAATCTTTCAAGAAAATTTGAAAAAATTACAACTAACCCACTATTGCTGTTTAACCTAAAAGTTCATGGCCATGCAGACATAAGCACTCCATACATCCCTATCTTTAGTTAATGTTTTCCTACCGTCCCTGTAAAACTTCCCTCAAATCAAAATAAAGTGATCGCACAACAGGCCTCGGGAGGCCCTTGGGGTAGTAGGAGGTTAAGGCACCCACTTTTTCTAGACAATCAGCACTATGACAGCCGGGTTGTCAGCCCTGCGTGACGGCCGCCTTTACCCCAGAACAAGCATCTGGTACTCATTTCCGTTGAAGGCTGAGTCGATCCCAGGGCCATAGCCCCACCAGAGGGTTTGGGTCTGTTTAAAAATCCTGACCCCAACAGTCCCTCAAATCATGGTTAATGTTATTCTCCCACCTCATTCTTGGCCTGCCTATTAGGCTCTTTCCTTCTTTTTTTCTCCTACAAGTTGCTCCTCTCTCATTCCCCATTTGTCTCACATGTCCTGTCCACCACAGTCTAAGAGACTAAACTGTAATTGTATCTGGTTTCCTCTAGAGATCATGCAGTTTGCTTTATGTAGTCTTCTACATTAGCCTGTCTGTTTATCTCTCTGTTCCAAATTTTCTTAAGAACTTTATTCTCAAATACTCTTAATATTTTCTCCCCTTAAAGTAACATTCATGTTTTGTGTTCATATAATATAACTGGAATCAGCTGCAGTGGACTAGCGGTTATGCTCCTTGCCTCTGGTCCCGAGGGTCGCAGGTTCAAACCCAGCCAGGGTCAATGGATTTCTTAGCATGGAAAAATCCAAGGACCAAGTCCTCCAGGAGGGACTAAGCCATGGGTCCAGAGTCTGAAGATTTTCAGGCTCGTAAAAAGTCCTTAAGCCTGAATGAAAAAGCCTCTAAGCTGGTTTTCTCAACCTGGAGTCGCTACTTATTGTAGCTACCCAAATGCATCACAACATTGGGTGGGCACCAGTCCCATACTGGCCAAAATACCATGAGAAAATTTCTTCCCCCATGGAGACTCGAACCAGCGCAAGTCCCATAGCTCTGCACCAAGGCTTCCTGCTTTAACCACTTGGGTACGGCATGGGACTAAATTAGATATATTCAAACTTAAATTCTACCCCCCTTAAAAATAAAACTTTACAAGGATTATAAAACCAACTGGAGCCTTGAACATAGCCTAAACCTTATGTTCCAATAAAGTTAAGAAAGCTACACCCACCAAAAGCACAAATTAATAAAATTAAACTAATAATAAATATTATAAATAATTCCAATACTATCTGTAAATAATATAACCAGATTCTAACTCCGGGACATCTGTCTGCCAAAATAGTTAATAATATTCAATAGTTAAAAATTATTTTTAGTACCTGGTCCTTTCGTACTAAAGTATTATAAAATTTAATAGACAGAAACCAACCTGGCTTGTGCCAGTCTGAACTCTGTTGAAAGATTCCGGGCTATGTGGCCATGGTCTATAACTGGTATTTCTTCCAGATGCTTCTCTCTCAACTGCAGAGGGCATCTTCAGTGATGAATGTTTCTAAGTGATGTTACCTTGTAGTAGACACTACTAAACAATCTGCAGAATCGTTGGGCTCTTATTTATACTTATGCTGACCCCTGGATGATTGACTCTGTCCAGCTATCCAGAGAACAGCACAAGCATAAATAAGAGCCCAACATTCTGCAGATCTTTCAGTTGAGACTACGACAAGGTAACATCACCTAGAAGCACTCACCACTGAAGATGCCCTCTGCAGTTGAGGGAGAAACATCTGGAAGAAGAAATACCAGTTATAGACCACAACCACATAGCCCAGAATCTTTTAGCAAATTATTTATTCTTAAACTTATTTTTGTATGTAAATATGAGAAATTAACTATTTAAGTTTTAATATATAAACCAAATATTTATGGTTGAACTAAGATTTAATCTCTCAATTGTATAAGTATAAATAAAAATGGTAATGAGCTGATAGAAATACTGAGCCAGACAAAAATGGTCATGTCCTACTATGGTTGGTCCCTCGGCGGATTCTCTTGTAGCACTTCGTAAGGTCAAGGGTAAGAATATGGGCATACACAAAGAAGTTGTGATATGTAGCAAATTAACTGAAAATGTTAAAAACCTAACAATTATTTTTATAGTGATACTTGGCAAATTAAGTGACTATAAATATTTAAAAACATTTTTTTTATAATTAGCTGATGAAGTTATTCTAAATACTGATTCCTTTGAATCATAACCTATCAGTAGGCTAACATTGTATTTTGAATCACTCAAAATCACTGGTCTACATCAGACTTGAACCTGTCCCTACTAAGTCTATGCAAGTTACGAAGATTACCATCATTTTTTATCACATTTTAAAAATTCTACATTTTAAAAGTAAAAAAAAAAGTTTTAAAATCATCTATTAATTTTTTAATTGTTTACATAAAGTTTTATTAAGTTATTTTTGACAAATGTAATTTTTATAAACTATGTCTAGCATCAGAATGCAAGCAAATTTACTAACTTAATACAGGTTGGAAGAATGTACCCAATTGAATTTTAAAAGTTAAGAAAACTTGTTAAAAATACATATTGAAGATTGTAAGAATATTCATGGAAAAAGACCAAAATGAATAAGTTAATGAAATGAATTGAAAAGAAACGGTTTCAAAATTAATGTCAAAGACCAGATAATGATGCACAAACATCTGAAACCTTTGCAAGCACCCATAATTTTGCCAACAAACCATTTTCAGACTAAGAAAACAAATATATAAAATTATCTTGAAGATATTAAAAATTCATTTACAAACCATAAGACAATTCTGCACCAAAGACAAATTAAGATTAACAACTATATGCTGCTAAAATTCCAGAAAAAGAAGACCAGATAATACGACAATCCCCAAGCCAAACACAGAAGAACAAGGAAACTATACCACAAAAATTCCAGAAAAAAAAAAAAAAGGACTAGATGACAATACAACAATTCACAAGCCAGAAATGGCCATTATGAGATAATCAAATGAGAAATCCAAAGACCATCAAAACCATTCTTTGTCTAGAATGCCATAATATTGTTGAGACCATAAGAAAATTCTGGACCAAAACAAAATCAGGGTATTTTAAACTACAAATGATTTAGTTAATAAATTACTTGCATTCTGAACATTATTTTACGAAGTTAATTGAAATTATCAAAAGTTAGTTATAAATTATGTGAGAATGTAAATAAAATTCTACTAATTTTATAGAACTTGGTATTCACTGGTAATAAATACAGTTCGAACTAAGATTGTTTACTAAAAAGCTAGAGGGCAGGGGGGGGCTTTAAGGAGGACATTGTTGCACTAATCACACGACATCTGTGAATAAAAGAAAAAAACAAATATGAAATAAATTATAGAAATTCTAGAATATCACACTGCACGTACACACACACACACACACACACACACACACACACACACACACACACACACACACACACACACTGGGGTCTGACATACCCCAGAAATATTTCAGATTCACATAGAATGAGAATTTCTGAAAATTGCAGCATGGCACTTCACGTAAATTTGAATGGTGTTAGCTTGCCCGCATGCTACTTACAATCTCAGTTGGTGTTAATACGTAGTTGAAAATTGAAGTTAATTCGTCAGTCATGCAGCTAGGGTTTGTTGGACCCCAGTGTGTTGAATGTGCCGGGCTAAATTTGTAAAGTAATGGACATACTCAAATTGAAAAAAAATTTTTCAACATTTATCTGTTGTCATAATTTGATCTAGTAACATTTTCATACAAGTCCACTGCTGTGGTCTCAAGGTAGTGCTGCCTTGTAACTCAGTAGGCCCAGGTTCGATCCCTGGTTGGGACAGATTCCTGGCTGAGGTTTTTATCGGGATTTTTCCTCGCCTGCAAGACAAATGTCAGGAAACTAAGACCCAAATGGTCCCCAAACATATGGCCATCGGAATCATTCATATTCATCTTATATTAAGCTTAGTATTAAGGACTCTCCTGGCACACCATCATCCATCAAATCATCAGGGCATGTAACCCTGCCTTCCAGGTGCCCCAACCTCAGAAGTGGGTTACAATTATGCCAATGCCAGGAGAGAACACCAGATATGTCAAAATGACACCAGGGGCATTCAAAAAATGTTCATTTAATTTCAACTGAATGGGAAAAACTGCACTTAAACTAGCATGAAATATTTTCAAAGTCCTATAGAATAACCGCATGCATACACCAGAGTTTATAGATCTAGCAATAACTCACAATCGAACCACATATCGATTATCATCCTCAATTACTATCCATCGCAATGAAATTTAAATGACCAATATTTGCAGTAAATACCCAAATCCATGTTAAAAATATATATTAATAATATTAGAGTTACCAAACGTTTATTAAAAATGGGTGTACACTTACTTATCACTGCCTAATGCTGATCCAACCAGCAATAACCCAAAACAGCGATAGAAAAATCATAGACTAAGTAATGTACTCTATACATGATAACCCGTGATTTGCATTTTTAATAAATACTCAAGTTGTCTAATAATGTTATAAAAATTGTTTGAAAAAGTTTAAAATATTAAATAATGTTAGTAAATACAGAAGAGCTATAGTTTATAACAATAAAACTGGAAAATCAAGCGCTAGTAGAAGTGCAGTTGAGCCAAATAATATGTTCTCTTATACTTACTTACTCACTGGCACTATCGAACCCGTAGGTTCATGGCCGCACGGACATAAGCTCTCCATACATCCCTATCCTGAGCTAATGCTTTCCAATCATTCCCTGTATAATCTACTTCCCTCAAATCATAGTTAATGTTGTTCTCCCACCTCATTCTTGGTCTACCAACTGGGCGTTTTCCTTCTGGCTTTCCTACAAGAAGTTTCCATGCACGTCTTTCATTCCCCATATGCGCAACATGTCCTGCCCATCGCAGTCTACGGGACTTAACTGTTCTTATATCTGGCTTCCTATAAAGACCATGTAGTTCATTGTTATGTAGTCTTCTCCATTCACCTGTCTGTTCATCTCTCTTTGGTCCAAAAATTTTCCTAAGAACTTTATTCTCAAAAACTCGTAATCTCCTTTCCTCCCTTAAAGTAAGAGTCCATGTTTCGCACCCATATAATATAACTGGTAGAATAATAGTTTTATATATTTTCAGCTTAACATTTTTTTAAAGGAGTTGGGACATCAAAAGTCTCTGGAATGCATAATAGCACACATTTCCAGAATTGAGCCTATGTTTAATTTCTTTGTGCATCTCATTCCTATTTGTGATTATTGTTCCTAGGTATTTGAATTCAGCCAATTCCTCAAAATTTCCCTCATTTGTCATTAGCTGTCCATTTCCATTATATAATGTATTTCTACGTGTGACCATATATTTAGTTTTACTGATATTTACTTCCAGTCCTAATTTCTTAGTGTTACTCAATAGTGTGTGCGTGTTGGCCTTTAGTATCTCCTCGCTATCGGCCAGTAGTACTACATCATCAGCATAAACTAACAGCTTATTAATACCATTCAGTTGTAGGCCTTCCTCATTCTCTAAAGATTTAATGGCATGCTCTAGTACAAAATTAAATAGTAGAGGAGATAGTGCATCTCTTTGATATGTTCTCTTATATTTGTAATTAATCTGTTTAATGTACTAGAAAGAACATACTTTTAAAAAACTGCAATTTTTTATTATAATATTTTTTTTGCAATATTTTTTGGTTTCGTGTATTCTTCAATGGAAATAAAATACAACACAACTTAATAAAATATTTTGCTGGATTTTTTGTAAGACATTAAAAACTTGTGGGTCTGTGAGACCCCAGTGTGTAGTTTCTATAAGAAACTATAAGTGTGAAGGTACAGGGTTAAATTTTTTACATAAACCTAATTATTTAAACTTATAAACATAATATTCTTAATCTAACATCAACGTTGAAATCTTTAATGTCAATATAAACTTGACAAAATTACAGCAATATCCCCAAGGTAATTTAGTCTTCTCACTCACTGGCACTATCAAACCCATAGGTTCATGGCCACACGGACATAAGCTCTCCATACATCCCTATCCTGAGCTAATGTTTTCCAATCATTCCCTGTATAATCCACTTCCCTCAAATCATAGTTAATGTTATTCTCCTACCTCATCCTTGGTCTATCAACTGGGCGTTTTCCCTCTGGTTTTCCTACAAGAAGCTTCCATCCACATCTCATTCCCCATATGCACAACGTGTCCTGCCCATCGCAGTCTACGAGACTTAACTTAATATATCTGGCTTCCTATAAAGACCATGTAGTTCATTGTTATGTAGTCTTCTCCATTCACCTGTCTGTTCATCTCTCTTTGGTCCAAAAATTTTCCTAAGAACTTTATTCTCAAATACTCAATCACCTTTCCTCCCTTTAATGAAGAGCCCATGTTTCACATCCATATAATATAACTGGTAGAATAATAGTTTTATATATTTTCAGTTTAACTTTTTTTTTAAGCAGTTGGGACATCAAGAGTCTCTGTAATGACATAACATGCATTTCCAGAATTGAGCCTATGTTTAATTTCTTTGTGCATCTCATTCCTATTTGTGATTATTGTTCCTAGGTATTTGAATTCAGCCACTCCTTCAAAATTTCCCTCATTTATCATTAGCTGTCCATTTCCATTATACAATTTATTTCTACGTGTGATCATATATTTAGTTTTATTGATATTTACTTCCGGTCTCAATTTCTTAGTGTTACTCAATAGTGTGCACATGATGGCCCCTAGTATCTCCTCACTATCGGCCAATAATACTATATCATCAGCATAAACTAACAGCTTATTAATACCACTGAGTTGTAGGCCTTATTCATCCCCTAAATATTTGATGGCATGCTCTAGTAGAAAATTAAATAGTAGAGGAGATAGTGCATCTCCTTGCCTCAACCTACTGTGTATTTCAAAAGTATCCAAAAACTGTTTGTCTACACGTACTCTACTCTTTGTGTCATTCAGACATTCGTGTAAGTAACTTTCTAATTAAAATAATTTGATTAATTAATAATAAATTTAAGTTTTCAAAAAAAGTTACTTTTGTCTTCCCATCATCCCAAAGAAATAACTTTACAAAATTATAATCAATAACCTAACATAATAAATGAATAAAACTATTAAACACTATAGGCTCTTCTCGTCCCATAAAACCATTCAAGTTTTTTTTTACCTAAATTCAATTACAACAAGTAAAGTCATCCCACTACAGGCCTCAGGAGGCCCTTGGGGTACTAGGAGGTTAAGGCTCCCACTTTTTCTAGACAATCAGCACTAGATGTCAGCCCTGTGTGACGGTCGCCTTTACCCCAGAACAACCGCCTGGTACTCATGTCAGTTAGAGGCTGAGTCGACCCCAGGGCCATAGTGCCGCCAGAATGTTTGGGTCAGTTTAAAACTCCTGACCCCACAGGGACTCGAACCCTCGACTTCCGGCTTGTAGTGCAGTGCCTAAACCACTACGCTACGGCGTGCCCCAATTACAACAAACTAAGGGTATATTTCACCCAACCTTTCATTCCAACCCTCAAAAGATTAGCGCTATGTTTGCACGATCAAAATACTGTGATCATTTAATTAAATCATTACGCAGGTAAAAGTCGCATTTTTATCATGAATGTTTTTGACTATTTAACTCATGCCCCAAATGGGAGTCAATGACCAATCACGTTTCAATGATTTCTGTTTTACAACCAATCAGAGTCGTGTTTCACGAAATATTTATCAGTGTTATAATTACCATATTAAAGAAAGCTCCTCCTTTTTAATATTCTGAAATAGTATGATCTAGTTGCAGTGATAAACAAAAGAAGCAGATGAAGCGTACCTATCGTTTCTCATTTGTTTTCAAACATCGCCGTTTACATTAAATATATAAATATTTTAAAATAACTACAGTTAAATAATGATTTGTGAGTAAACAGCTTAATTTTATTCGTTAAATAGTCCTAACAAATGCCACTCTTGATTTCCAAATTCTCTAGATAAATTCACTCCTCACTTCGTGAGTCGTGAATTTATCGATAATTTGGAAATCACTCGTGGCATTACTTATGATAAACAGGCAAGTAAATCTTCGCCCAATTCGTTAAAATAACTCGTCGAATATATTACTATTTAACATATTTTAGTAATCCCATTACAGACCTCAAGAGGCCCTTGGGGTAGTGGGCACTATTAGATCTGCGTGACGGCCGATTTTACACCCAGAACAAGGATCTGGTACTCATTTCCGTAAGAGGATGAGTTGGTCTCAGGGCCATAATGCCGCCCAGAAGGTTTGGTTCAGTTTGAAAATCATGACCCCACCGGGACTCGAACCCTCGATCTTCCGGATTGGAGCGTAGTGCCTTAACCATTACGCTATGGCGTGCCCCTGCTATTTAACATATAGCAATTTTATTTTATTACAATTTATACTTTATTAACTAAAACATAGCAAAAACCTACAAAATAAAATTCTATCATACTGGTGCTTAAATTACTAACAAATTTTAAATCCAAAACACTTTACAAAATAAATTACTTACAAAAATGTATAAAAAGGCTTATCCCTTACTGGCACTATCGAACCAGTAGGTTCATGGCCGCTCGGACATAAGCTCTCCATACATCCCTATCCTGAGCTAATGCTTTCCAATCATTCCCTGTATAATCTACTTCCCTCAAATCATAGTAAATGTTATTCTCCCACCTCATTCTTGGTCGAACAACTGAGCGTTTTCCCTCTGGTTTTCCTACAAGAAGCTTCCATGCAAGTATGTCATTCCTCATACGCGCAACATGTCCTGCCCATCGCAGTCTACGAGACTTAACTGTTATCAATAGGCTTACCCCTACATATATTAAACTCAACTTAAAAATTAGTGAATAATAACAAACAAAGAAAAGTTTCAAGTTAAAATTATTTCCCCTAAAACTAGACATCCTTGCTGTTTAACATTTCACTACCAATGATTTTTAATGCTCCAGGTTTGTCATATCTTTGACATTTCTGGTGTTCTCTCCTGACATGGCATAATTGTAACGCACTTCTGAGGTTGGGGCGCCTGGAAGGCGCGGTTACGTTGCCCCGTTGATATGATGGGTGGTGATGATAGTGGTGCACCAGGAGAGTCCCTAATCCTAAGCTTAATCCAAGATGAATATGAATGATGATGATTGCGATGGTCATATGTTCAGGGACCGTTTGGGCCTTAAAGTTCCCTGACATTTGTTTTACAGATGAAAACTCTGATAAAAACCTCACCCAGGAGACTGTCCCGACCGGGGCCCACTGTGTGACCGCAGCGGTGGACCTATCAATGTATTATTACTAATATTTCTAAAACAAATTAATTCCAAGAAATTCGAAATTATTCTGTAACAAAAAAATAACATACACAAGGTAAAAAATTAAAATAAACTTAAAATAAATGGTTATTCTTTACAGTACAAATAGCTATAATATATACTCTACCATTAATAAATAAAAAAAAGTATTTAATTTTTTAGGTTTCATAACTTTTTGTCAAAAGGCTTGGAAAATTCAGTCTGAAATTTTGATAGATTTTTTACTGTAAAAATCCTGGAAACTTTGTAAATTGCGTTTAGCATTTTTTACGTTTAACATTTTCTTGTGAAAATATCGACGCTACGTTATCCTTGTAAAATGAAGTCTGATAGATTGGCATATTTTAAAATCTTGTTCAAATCCTCAAGACTGCCTTTTGCACTTTTAAAAATTTTCTAAGTGTTGTAATTAAAAAAAGAATACGGCGCAATAAAAAACTAACAATGGACATCCAAATTTAGAGAATTTTGGTTCCAAAATGAAGCTTAGGAACGCCAAAGACGAAAAGATCAGAAGAAAAATTTCGGATTATCTAGATACAAAGCAGGAAAATGACAATCTGAAGAAATTGAAATTTAAGAAAATTTAATTCCACACAACAAAGAATCTTAAAAATGTCTCATTTGAATCGATTGTAGGCAATCGTTACGTCATCGTACATATTTCTCGAAAAATGAACAGCGGCAAAATAATCCACTATACCTAACGAAATAAATGATAAATTGCATTTCACTCATTTGGTGTACACTAACCTGCATTGATGTAAACCTAACTGAACAAATCGCACAATCCGGCAAACAATCTGGAGTACACCTGCACTTATCTAAAATATAACTACATAAATCACACTCTTTTAAACTAATCTTGAATGTATGCAGCACCTAAACTATTTTGCCCTATTCTAATTCTAACTAGAATCGCAGATTCCTGTAAACTAATTTGGTGTACACTAATTTGTCCTAATTTAAACGCAACTGAATAAATCACACGTAAACTTATAAGGTGTGCATTATGAATCGCCGTATCGTGTTTTGTAGAATTCGAGTAAGTATTCATGCGTAAAGAAAAATGAGCATCGCTCAGCGTTGCATTTTAGCTATCAATTCGATACATGTAGTAAACAAATGAAGGCGAAATATGAAATAGTTCATTACAAATTTTTATTTTTCAGGTTTATTTCTGGATAATCCACAATTTTGTTTTCTTGTTGGACATAAGCATCATTTTAAAACCAATATCTCTAAATTTGTGTCCTCTTTCATGCCGTAACCTAATTTCGTAATAACTGAAAAAACCTAGTCTCAAACTTTTCCGTCAGTTGAAACAGTGTTTTGTTTTTATACATTTTTATAATTTGGAAACGATACAGTAACTCAATCTGGTGGAAAACCGCCTTGAAAGAAATAAAAATTCTGACCCAATTTAATTCCGTAACATCGATTGACGTAATTTTAAACTAAATTTAAAACTTATTTTAGTTTAGTTACACTATCAAAGTTCCTAAATACGCAAACTAACATTAAAGCGAACATTTTTTCTTGAACTCTATACGTATAATGGTTACGGCATTTTTAACATTACGAAAAAATACGAACATTTATAAAAATGCAGGTTCCGTACGATATTTAGACTTCTAAACAGCTGAACCGATGCCCATGAACATTTTTAGGCCTACATTCCGGTTTTCTAGAACGGAAAGTGACACTAGCTATCTATTAGGATCAAAAACCATTAGTGTAGGAGTTCACCTGAAACGAAATTTTAAGATCACTGTAGCGGTCATAATTTTCGATGTTTCACAACGAAACTCATGCTATTACAATAAAACGTAGTATGCATTATAATAATAATAGTTTTAAAAAACTAAAAGAACACGCTTTATTAGAAAACTAAAAAAATGAAAAATAATTTTAATTTCCAATACGCTTGGGATAAAATAAAGTGGTAATACTGCCATTAGAATTGGGGGTTTATCAGAAATCCCAATTTTAAAATTTACTAGCTATCACCACGTTTGGTTCATCGCAATTTATACCTTTGATACATACAGGTTTTCAAGTACGGCGAGATTTAAGCCGCTGTCCATTATACGCTAAAATCAAATTCGCCTTAAACGAAAATTTAAATATTGCTCCAGCGGCCGCAATTTTCGTTGTATCGCAACTGAACTCTGCACACAGGTCTGCTATTAGAACAACCCGATGTAGACATTTTTTAAAAAATCAGCAAAAATCCGACCATTACACGTGGAGGTTTACCTGAAATCCGAAATTAAAAACCCTAGAATCGCCTTGTTTGGTTCGTCGCATGTATACCATACAGTGTTCATTTCCTTTCCTACTTATTCAAACTAGAAATAAAATAATGCTGTATTTATTTAGGCGTAGGAAAGCATGCCAGGTATTTGCCAGTAATAATAATTTATATATGGTAAGAGCTAAAGAATCCTATTAATGTACCAATTCATTTTAACCTATGACTTATTCGTTGAAGTTTCACTAAACCTTAAAAAAAAACTGATAATTTTATGATGCCAAGACGTGAATTGCAGTAATAAAAAATAAATAACTAGACATGCTTTGATTGTATCATATAAGATAAAATTAGTTCAATTTATTTAAAATATTCAACCGATCTTTATGATAATTTGAACACGCATGTTTAACTTATTTATGAATAGCAGAACATGCAAGAGTGAACACAAACCTACCGCACTCAGAAGTCCGACTTATCTCGCTGCGCTGGGTACATCTACTGCTGTCCACTTGTTTCTTCTTCCCAAGCCTAAAGGCAGGGATAGTGGGGGTGAAAACACTCTCTTATCTGATTGGCTGATGATTACGTGATTATATTTATATAAAATGATTATCATATTTATTTAGGCTACTCTAAAAAGCATAATTTTAAATTTGTAAATTTAATATTTATCCTGGCCTAATCTTCATGTTTATTAAATAATAATAAAATCAAGTTAAAACAATGTTACATTATCGCATGACGGGAAGACTCTTCGCTGATTGGCTGAGAATAATACGATTACATTTATTATAAATTAGCTAATGTGCGACGTGCGCTGCTACCCGTAAATAATAATTATATATATATATATATATATATATATATATTTATTTATATATATATTTATTTATTTATTTTAGGCACAGAAATATGCGTGAACATTTAAAATCTGTATATAAATAAAATATATAGTTTTTTTTTTTTCTAGTCTACCGCTGTGGCCTCGAGGTAGCGAGCAGCCTAGTCACGCAGCGGGCCCGGGTTCGATTCCCGGTCGGGACAGGTTCCTGGGTGAGGTTTTTTTCGGGGTTTTTCCTCACCTGTAAGACAAATGTCAGGAAGCTTAGGGCCCAACGGTTCCCGAAAATCATTCGGTCATTATCATCATCCTTATCATTATCATCATCATCCTTCACCGGTGTGGAAGGCAAACGGGAAGCTACCACACCTATAATTCCCTAGTAAAGCTGCAAAGCATAGCATGAAAAATGCTATGATTGCAGAGAAAGACCTGCCCTCGGGCAGAATTGCCAGATGGATGTATGGAAGCTTATGTTGTAATTATTTTTAGATACCACGTGCGTCTGAAAATTAAATAGATTTATAAGAAGATTTTATTAGGGAGGAAAGGAGATCACGAGTATTTGAGAATAAAGTTCTTAGGAAAATTTTTGGACCAAAGAGGGATGAACAGACAGGTGAATGGAGAAGACTACATAACAATGAACTACATGGTCTTTATAGGAAGCCAGATATAATAAGAACAGTTAAGTCTCGTAGACTGCGATGGGCAGGACATGTGGCACGAATGGGGAATGAGAAACGTGCATGGAAGCTTCTTGTAGGAAAGCCAGAGGGAAAACGCCCAGTTGGTAAACCAAGAATGAGGTGGGAGAATAACATTAAGCATGATTTGAGGGAAGTAGATTATACAGGGAATGATTGGAAAGCATTAGCTCAGGATAGGGATGTATGGAGAGCTTATGTCCGCGCGGCCGTGAACCTAGGGTTCGATAGTGCCAGTTAGTTACTTAGAGTATTTTATTGATTATTTACCTTAATGCGCGTGGATAAAAAATAGTTTTTTTTTTCCACGTTTTGCATAAACGAACTATTTTTTTTTTTTTTCAATGTGCCCACTCTGACGTAAGCAACATATAGTTGTTCATAGAAGAAACTAATTTGCCAATTTTAATCCAGCAACACTTAGTGAAAACTGCGACCGCTAGGCCTACAGCTATTTTAAATTTTCGTTTCATATACCGTAGCGTAGTGGTTAAGGCAATGCGCTACAAACCGGAGGGTCGAGGGTTCAAGTCCCGGTGGGGTCAGGATTTTTAAACTGACCCAAACCTTCTGGTGGCACCATGGCCCTGGGGTCAACTCAGCCTCTAACTGAAATGAGTACCAAATTCTTGTTCTGGGGGTAAAGGAGGCCGTCACGTAGGGCTGACAACCTGGCTGACATCAAGTGCCGATTGTCTTGAAAAAGTGGGAGCCTTAACATCCTACTACCCCAAGGGCCTCCTGAGGCCTGTAGTGGGATCACTTTACCTTACTCTATGAAATCCTATCCTAATATTTTAGAGTATAATAGATAGCGGCTAAACACTCGCTGTACGGTACCTAAAAAACCTGTATGTACAAATTTTCATGAAGATCGATTGAGCGGTTAGGCCCTACAATCGTTTATATATCCATCCATAGTAATTCTGCCCGAGGGCAGGACTTTCACTGCAATCATAGCATTTTCATGCTATGTTTTGCAGCTTTACTAGTGAATTGAAGGTGTGGTAGCTTCCCATTGCTTTCCACACCGGTGAAGGACGATGATGATGATGATGATGATGATGATAATGATAAGGATGATGGCCATATGATTTCGGGGACCGTTTGGGCCTTAAAGTTTTCCTGACATTTGTCTTACAGATGAGGAAAAACCTCGATAAAAACCTCGCCCAGAAAAACTGCCCCGACCGGGGATAGAACCCGGGCCCGCTGCGTGACAAGGCAGCACGCTACCTCGAGTTTATGTGTGTATATATATATATATACAGGTTCTCGCAAGACTAGTATTAAGATATGGTAGTGAAGCATGGACAATACGAAGAAGAGACGAAAGCCGAGTAACAGCAAGTGAGATGCGATTTATGAGCCGTACAGCAGGCTACACAAAGTGGGGCCATAAAAGAAATGAGGAAATTATGGAAGAGTTGGATGTAAAACCCATTCTTCGCCATATACAAAACTACCAGAACAACTGGAAAGCCCACCTTCAACGAATGTCGTCTCATAGAATTCCAAAAGCCATACTTCGCTACTGCCCCCAAGGCAGAAGATCGCTGGGAAGTCCAAAAAAGCGTTGGATGGAAAATTCCTCTTTGAGACCATAACAGGCCACATGGCCTAATACTTGCATGGATGATGATATATATATACATATATATATATATATATTATATATATATATATATATATATATATATATATATATATATATACAGGTTGAGACAGGAGGAAAGGTACATGCTTTTTGGGGTGATAGCACTGGTGATTCTGAACAAAAAACTTCTAATATACATGTGGCCTTTTCTTAACCGTTTCAGGGTCATTTAATGAACACAACTAGGAATCGGAAAAGTGCAGGTGACAGTAAATGAAGATACTGTTATCTTACGTTTTGTTAAATTGTGTACATTTTCTCACAAAAGATGTTCAAACGCTCCACCACCAACTTTAATGCATTTTGCTGCTCTTATTAGTTTTTAAAAATAATAATTTGTTTTTCATTATTTAATAAAAATAGTTTTAAGATATGTCAATATATTTACCTAAGTCCACCGCTGTGGTCTCGAGGTAGCGTGCTGCCTTGTCACGCAGCGGGACTAGGTTCGATCCCCAGTCGGGACAGTTTTTCTGGGCGAGGTTTTTATCTGGGTTTTTCCACACCTGTAAGACAAATGTCAGGAAAACTTAAAGGCCCAAACGGTCCCCGAAATCATATGGCCATCGCAATCATCATCATTCATATTCATCTTAGGTTAAGCTTAGGATTAGGGACTCTCCTGGCGCACCACTATCATCATCATCACCCATCATATCATCGGAGCAACGTAACTCCGCCTTCCCCAACATCAGAAGTGTGTTACAAGTACGCCATGCCAGGAGAGAACACCAGGGATGTCGAAAGACAACCTGGGGCATTTGCAAAAAATATTTTTTTTTGTAAGCTCATGTTTTCCCTTTACAGAGATTTAGGCGCTCTCCCCCTACAGGGGAGAATTTGAACCATATTAATTTAGTTACACTTGTTTTCGTATAGATGTCATTTTGAGTGGTCCGTGGTCAGCGTTCCGCCTCATACTGACATCTAGGAAATCCATCGACCCCGGCCGGGTTTGAACCCGCGACCCTCGGAACCAGAGGCAAGGAGCATAACCACATAACCTAGTGCCTTGTGTAATAAGCGATAGATTAATTCATTATAGTTTGTTACTTTCTTTGTATTTTTTCTTTATTTTCTTTTTACGTAGGCCTACAGTAAATTCGAGCTGTTATTCCTTTGTGTATACATTCTATCATTAGTTTAATTTTATTGTATTATTCAGTTTGGCAGATGATTGTTTAGTATATACTATTATTGTCTTATTCTTCTTCTTCCTTCCAAGTATTAGGCCAAGGGCTGTTATGATCCTATAGAAAATTTTCCCTCCAGCGTACTATTATTATTATTATTATTATTATTATTATTATTATTAATTATTATTATTAATTATTATTTTTATTATTATTTATTATTATTATTAATTATTATTTTTATTATTATTATTTATTATTATTATTATTATTATATATTATTATTATTATTATTATTATTTATTATTATTTATTATTATTATTAATTATTGTCCACCGCTGTGGTCTCGAGGTAGCGTGCTGCCTTGTCACGCAGCGGGCCCGGGTTCGATCCCCGGTCGGGGCAGTTTTTCTGGGTGAGGTTTTTATCGGGGTTTTTCCTCACCTGTAAGACAAATGTCAGGAAAACTTTAAGGCCCAAATGGTCCCCGAAATCATATGGCCATCATCATGATCATCCTTATCATTATCATCATCATCATCGTCCTTCACCGATGTGGAAAGCAACGGGAAGCTACCACACCTACACAATTCCCTAGTAAAGCTGCAAGCATAGCATGAAAATGCAATGATTGCAGTGAAGGACCTGCCTTCGGGCAGAATTACTATGGATACTATGGATGGATGAATTATTATTATTATTATTATTATTATTATTATTATTATTATTATTATTATTGTTATTTATTATTATTATTATTATTATTATTATTATTATTATTATTATTATTGTTGTAATTTTTTGTATATAAATGTAACATATGTTTGTTCTGGTGAGTGTAAGAGAAGGCCACATGGCCTTAACTCCACCAGGCTAAATAAATCTATTCTATACAGTTGAGATACAATGGAATCATTGCTTGGCAATCGAGGTCATCCGATCTAACCCCATTTGATTACTATTTGTGGGGTTGGCTTTAAGAGCGAAGTCTACAAGCACAAAGAATATACAGAAGATGAACTTCTCACTCGTATTTTACGTGCTTGTGTGCTCAAGTAAAGGAATGTACGAATGAGCTCAGATCAGCAACACAACAGCTGTCTACAAGAGCAGCAAAATGCCGTTGTGAGGAAACGTAACTTAAGATAACAGTATCTTGATTTACTGTCACCTGCACTTTTCCAGTTCCTCGTTGTTTTCATTAAATTACCCCCTTTTTTTCTCCTTTTCGTTTACACTGTTTTTCCTTCTTGTTTTACTTTATCGTTTTACCTTATTGTTAACTTAATTTTATTCTCACATATAGACACAAGGACAGGACACAAACCCAGACCCAAGGTGGAGATTTAAAATCCCCTACCCCGCCGGGAATCGAATCCGGGTCGGCGGAGTGGAAGGTAGGGACTCTAGCGACTACGCCACGGCGACGGACAAACCCAGAAACGGTTAAGAAAAGGCCATATGTATATTAGATTTTTTTTTGTTCAGAATCACCAGTGCTATCATCCCTCAATGCATGTACCCTTCCTCCTGACTCACCCTGTGTGTGTGTATATATATATATATATATATATATAACATCTAGTAATAATGGAGAATATAATACATATATAAGAAACATAAGTGTTTGAATTGGATTCGCCTGGTGATGTAATGGATATCACGCTGAGGTACAGACTCAGAGTTCCGGGTTCGATTCCCGTACAGGCATTTATTTTTCTTATCATACCATATTTATATAATATATATATATATATATATATATATATATAGCCCACCGCTGTGGTCTCGAGGTAGCGTGCTGCCTTGTCACGCAGCGGGCCCGGGTTCTATCCCCGGTCGGGACAGTTTTTCTGGGTGAGGTTTCTATCGGGGTTTTTCCTCACCTGTAACACAAATGTCAGGAAAACTTTAAGGCCCAAACGGTCCCCGAAATCATATGGCCATCGCAATCATCATCATTCATATTCATCTTAGATTAAGCTTAGGATTAGGGACTCTCCTGGCGCACCACTATCATCATCATCACCCATCATATCATCGGGGCAACATAACCCCGCCTTCCAGGCGCCCCAACCTCAGAAGTGGGTTACAATTACGCCAATGCCAGAAGAGAACACGAGGAATGTCGAAAGGCAACCTGGGACATTTGCAAAAAAAAAATCAGAACAGCGGGTTACACCAGATGGGATCGGAAAAGGAACACCGATATCTTAAAAGAATTGAAGACTACGCCAATTTTGGAATATATTAAACAGTACCAACTAAATTGGAAACACCATCTTGAAAGAATGAGTTCAAATCGGATCCCCAAAGCTGGTTATAATTATATACCAAGAGGACGAAGATCACTGGGCCGTCCTATGAAAAGCTGGAGGGAAAATTTTCTATAGGATCGTAACAGGCCTTGGCCTAGTACTTGGAATGAAGAAGAAGAAGAAGATATATAAAAATTAACGCCCATGAGTTTGTCCTTAAAGGACTCAAAAACTTTACCAATTTAAATGGGGATTTTTACCATCATGTAGAGAATTTTTTGGGACAATTAACGTATATAACAAATAAGTACTATAGGGTCGGAGCTAAAAAAAAATAAAAGTGTAGGCTATCGGTGTACTAAAAAAGCAGCATATTATATGCTTAAATGGCTTACGCTGCCTAAACCATAACAAATACATGAAATTAATATATACACAATTGAATACCTTAAATAATTCTACAAAAAAGTCCGCGACGGCCTATGTCTATCTTTTACGGATAACACGCAATAACCAATTTTTGTCTTTCAACATTGGATTAAAAGTATGGATTTAATTACAGACTTTACCAACTCAATGTTAATTCTTATCAAATTATTCGTATAATTAGTGCTATAACGTTACTAAATGCTTAAGAATTGCAGTAAGTACATATTTTGATTTGATATTTCTTTGTGTACTTTTTAATAAATTGTTTATACATAATCTGTTTACATTATTTTCTCCACGAGAACTACGTAGCGGGTTTTGCTAGTATTTAATAAAACCAAGTTAAAACAACGTTGCATTATCGTATCCGCATGACCTTGCAAATGTTTATCACGTAAACAAATGAATGCATTAACTCAGCTGTTCCCAATCTTGTTCGACTCTCGAACCCCTTTCACAACGATCTGAGTTGGGTGAACCACTGACTTTTAAATATACATACAGTAGACGTGCATACAATATAATTCCAAACGAAAGGTTTAATAACCTTCAATTAACTTAACCCTTAACGGTTAAAACCTAAAGTTACTCTAGTTACGGCTTAAAAGTTACACAACGTGAAGGCCTGGTTGTAGCGAAATCAAATGCATTCCTAACTAACTCGCATTCGCGGCAAATATTAATTTATTGTGGAAATAATGCGATAAATTCTCCATGTTATACATATGTAACAAGGGGCATTATAGGGTTAATTTAATTTTAAAATAATAATAATAATAAATTACTTTAGGTAATCTTAATAATGAGAAATCTTCACTGTATTAGCCAAGTTTATAAATTTTATTGATGTAAAAGAACTTGTTTAATATCGATCCCATATTCCAAGGCTATAGCCTGGGTGTTTCACAAAAAAAAGTCAAAAACTTCGAAAAAATCTGGCCTATATCCCAAATTTCCCCATTGTATACTACAAGACTTATGGTTACAAAAAAGTAGATTTTTTTTAATAAGTGCAGGGTGTGTCCGGTATTTGTATTGCAAAATATCCTGCCTACATCTCAAATTACCCGTTTATATGTTTCAAGGTTATATAATCTTGGGATTTTTACGAAGAATATCAAATTTTTCGAAATTTTTAAGACTACAAGAATTCAGTCTACAGAATGTGTCCTGGAATTGTAATGAACAAATTCCGGTCTACGTCCCTAATTTTCCTATTGTATATTCCAAGGGGATATTCTATGTGTGTTTACAAAAAAAATACCAAATTTTTAAAAACTGCAAAACTCAGTCTATAGAGTGCATCCGGGATTTCTAAAGCAATACTCCGGCCCACATTCCATATCTGCAAATTGTAGCCTATATTCCAAGGCTATATTTCAGTGTTTTACAAAAAAATTAGAAAATTCGATATTTTAAAAAATTAAAGAAATTAGCCTACAGGGCGTGTTCGGGATTTATAAAGTATACAATCCCAAGGAAATCCCAAATTTACCAATTTTATATACCAAGTATGTAGTGTTGATGATTTTACAAAAAAAATGTTAAAATTTTCGAAAATGGAAAACTACAAAAAAATATTCTACAGAGTGTGTCCGAAATTTCTAACGCAACTAATCCGGCGTACATCTCAAATTTCTCCGTTGTAGGCCTATAACCCACGGCTTTAAACTCTTGCTGTTTTTACAAAAAGTCAAAATTTTCGAAAACTATGATATTAGGATATTTCAGCCTACAGGTCGTAATGTAATAAATCCGGTCTACTTCTCAAACTTCGTCATTGTATTTTCCAAGACTATAGTCTGCACTTTTACAAAAAGTCATTTTTTTCGAAAAATGGAAAACTACAAAAAAATCTACAGAGTGTGTCTCGAATGTTTAATGCAACTAATCCGGCGTTCATTCAAAATTTCCCCATTGTACAACTCAGGGTTAAAGTTACTGTTTTACAAAAAAAGTCAAAATTTATGAAATTTTGAAAACTGCAACATTTGAGTCTACAGACTGTATCCGGGATTTCTATTGCAATAAATCCGGCCTACATCCCAAATTTCGCGATTATATATTTCAAAGCTATAATTTTTGCGCTTTTACAAAAAAATGTAAAAATTTTCGAAATTTTGAATACTACAAAAATTCGGTGTTAAGGGCGTGGCCGGGATTTGTAAAACAAAAATATCCAGCCTACCGCTAAATTTCCTGTTTGCGTATTCCAAAGCTATAGCCTTGGAGTTCTTACAAAAAACAGTGAAAAAAAAAAGTAAACATTTTCGAAATTTTGAAACGTAAAAATATAATCTACAGACTATACCCGGAATTTATAATGCAAAAAATCCGCCCTACATACCAAATTTCCTGATTGTATATATTCAAAATTTTGAAAACTGCAAAAATTTTGTATACAGAGTATCTCCGGTATATGTAACAAAAATAAAAAAGTACGGTATATCCTTCTGCATACCTAGATATCATTTTGAGATATTATTTGTATTTTTTTTTTCTCATTTTGGGATTTGCATTGCATTATTATTCTTCTAGCCTTTATCTCATTATTACATAAACTCAGCAACTTTTTCAATTCTATCACAAATTCAAAACTTTTATATACTAAAAAAACAAGAACTCATTTCCATTAATATTTGAATAAAGTAACTCTATGAGGTTTATTTTAATTAATGAATGAGTTAGAATTAATTTAGACTACATAACAATGAACTACATGGTCTTTATAGGAAGCCAGATGTAATAAGAACAGTTAAGTCTCGAAGACTGCGATGGGCAGGACATGTGGCACGAATGGGGAATGAAAGACGTGCAAGCAAGTTTCTTGTAGGAAAACCAGAGGGTAGACCAAGAATGAGGGTGGCGGAATACATCATTAACTATGATTTGAGGGAAGTAGATTATACAGGGGATGATTGGAAAACATTGGCTCAGGATAGGGATGTATGGAGAGCTTTATGTCCGCGCGGCCATGAACCTACGGGTTCGATAGTGTCAGTGAGTTAGTTAGAATTAATTTAATTACAAGGTATTTTAGACAAGTTCTATTTGATACTCAGTGATCTGGATAGAAGGCACTACCAATCATTTCATTATGCCATCACTGGGCAGGGATTGACAGTTGGCAAAACTCATTTAAGGTTTATGCAGTAATTTGATACTGGACTGCGTGAGATTTGTTTCAAGGCTGCCCTACAGCAATCTATACCATATGTCATCACTAATGGAACTTTCAAGTAGTAAATAACATAATATATATATGTTAATCTTCTTCTTCTTCCTTCCAAGTATTAGGCCAAGGCCTGTTACGATCCTATAGAAAATTTTCCCTCCAGCGTTTCATAGGACGGCCCAGTGATCTTCGTCCTCTGGGTATATAATTATAAACAGCTTTGGGGATCCGATTTGAACTCATTCTTTCAAGATGGTGTTTCCAATTTAGTTGGTACTGTTTAATATATTCCAAAATTGGCGTAGTCTTCAATTCTTTTAAGATATCGGTGTTCCTTTTCCGATCCCATCTGGTGTAACCCACTGTTCTGCGCATGAATCTCATTTCACAAGCACAAAAGAGGGTAGCAGGTAGGCCACATTCCTTTGCTATTCGTAAAAGTACAAGATACTAAAAGAAATTCAGGGGTAAACAAAATATCTGAAAACATAAGTGATAGAACACAGTATGTGTATTTTGTATTCTGATTTAAAGTCCAGCGCAGCCGGAGTAGCGGTGAGGAGATTTAAATGGGTTCCCAGTGAACATGCTAGGCGCTTTAAACGTGTCTCCAGTGGGTTAAGGATATTTATAATTTTAACATGTAACAATGATAGGAAAATTTAAACAGGAACTTTTTTATTGTTTATAATAGAAAATTAGTGAAAATAAGTTTTATTTAAAAAAAGAGTACATTCATTATTTAAATATATTTTATTATAAAATAATAAAGATCACATTTTATAACACAGACATCAAAAATTCTATGAAGTGATGACACCTTACTGAGGATAAATGAATAAATACTTTTCTTGTAACATGTCCTCCAATACAGACTTGAAGACAGCACTTTAGTAAACTGCAAGAAAACAGATGGATCAGTGTAAATAAAAAATTGTTTAAATTTTGCATAATTTTGTTAGTAATTAGCAAGTATGATGGTTAATACCTTCATCAAGGTTGTTGTCTATCACCGACTCTGTTTAAAATATATGTACATGAAATATTAAAGAATTGGAGGAGAAAATGTTCAAGCATGGGAATTCCTATTTCAAACAACAAAACTTTATACAACTTACATTTTGCAGATGATCAATTGTTAATTGCACAAGATTATGAAGATTTAGAATATATGACTAGAAAATTAATAGAAGAATATGAAAGATGGGGTTTAAATTTGAACATGAAAAAAACAAAATATTTATCAATTGGTGAACCAGAACAAAATTTAATTTTGGAGACTGGAGAAAGAACAATAAAATCTTGTAGTGAGATCACATATTTAGGAATTAAAATAAATAAAAATGGGAGTTATGAGAAGAGGAAAAATAAGAAATAGAAATAATAAAAGAAAATTTGCAATTGCTTGCCTCAATGGAATATTGTGGGATAAAAATATAAGTAATAAAAATAAAATGAATATATATCATACAATTGTTAAAAGCATCATTACTTATGGAGCAGAACTTTGGCCATTAACAACAAAAAACAAATAAGTACCTTTTGGCAATGGAAATGGATTTTATACGAAGGGCCGCAAGAATTTCAAGAAGAGAAAAAAAATAGGAACTCAGTTATAAGGGAGAAAATGAAGATTGAAGACACTGTTTTAGATTATATTAAAACTCAACAATTAAGATGGTTACGAACATGTCCAGCGAATGGAAGAGGATCGACAACCAAAATCTGATTTGGAATGGAATCCTAAGGGAAGACGAAGCAGAGGAAGACCTAAAACCTCCTGGAGTCAGGGAATATGTTTATATATGAAGGAGAAGAAATCTACAACCAGGAGATTGGATGGACCGACAAAATTGGTTATTAGGAATCGGACGATGTCAAAGACATTAATCAACCGATGATCTATCTATCTATGATGGTTAATATATTTATAAAGCCCAGGTTGAAAAAAAACAGGGTATAATCGCCAATGGACCATACATGTTGACTATACGTCACCCCATTCTGGCTGGATGATTGTCCATCCCTGTGACTGACACATGTGGATGTGAGGCCAGCAATCTGTTGGTAATGTAAGGCCTGTCTGACCAAGGAAAAATTGTATGTATGTATATATATGAATATGAAAGTTTTCTTGGTTTTTCCGCGTCTTGGATTGAAGTTTGGCCTCTGGCCACTGACTCCGACGTTTCGGCATGATCCCACATGTCATTATCAAGGAATGATAAGTTCGAGTCACAGGTTTAGGTCTTATATAATAAAACTCATAGAGTTTTCGTTGTGGTCCGTTTCTGAAGACGTACACTCATCCAAGGTTTAGTTGCTATGTAGTTAAATACCTGAAAATACACTGAAAACTAAATGTCACAAATGAAGTGACAAAACTCGAGTATGCGTGGGAGTTAAGAAGTATGAGGTGAGTCAAGAAAGAATGAAACAATAATACAAGCAATTATATTATTTTTGGTCTGGACATCTTACCTCAATATTAATGTTGATTTGTTCTTGGACATGTTTCAAAACAATTCTGTTTTATCGTCAGCTTTCCCAGAGTCTGGAAAAGCTGACGATAAAACAGAATTGTTTTGAAACATGTCCAAGAACAAATCAACATTAATATTGAGGTAAGATGTCCAGACCAAAATAATATAATTAAAATAACCTCAAAATATAACTTCCTAAAATTAAATATTAATACAAGCAATAACTGGTAACCAACAAAACACCTCAATCATTCAGAACATAAGAACCATGTATAAAATTGAAGTAGCTCAAGGTGAACACATTGTATTACAGTGGGTACCGCCGCATGTGAGATTACCGGGTAATGAACAAGCAGACTTGTTAGCAAAGAAAGGCTCCAAAATCAGGCTGAGGACAACAAAAGAGATTTCCCTACAAAGAAGACAACAGGAGCTAAAACAAAAAAATACATTTCAAAAGAAGAGAACAGAATATAAAAGATCTTCAAAATAAGAAATATGAAGACATAGCAAAATATGCTGAAACAATAAAACATCTCCCTAGAAGAACAGCAGTAGCTCTTTTCAGATTGGAAACAGACCATGACTGTCTGGATGACAACCTTCATAGAATGGAGATTGTCCCTAGAACTATGGGATGCTCCTTGTGTGGAGAAAATGTTCTCCTAAGCAAGGAACATTTGCTAAATTGCAGGCGACTTGACCCCGAGAAAAAGGACAGAAAAGACATTTCAGGGCTTAATTGGGAAGCAAGAGGACTAATGGTGTAAACCAAGCTCCAGCCATTTGAAAACAACAACAGCAGATTACCAAGAGCAGCATTCAACTACAAGCCAAGAGGTTCAAGGAATGTAGGAAGGCCAGTGAAAAGATGGACAGAACAACTGTGAGGTGGAACAGGCAATTTTTGCTTAGCCCATGAAGTGAAGAAGAAGAAGAAGAAGAAGAATGTGAATAATTTGTTTAACTTTCACAGGGAAAGAACACTATGAGGTTTAATTTAAGAATTAAATTAATGTTTTTATTACCTCACCTCATATCCTTTTTCTTCTATACTGCAGTTTCAGAGCTTATCTCTATCGTCAGTAGCCTCTGGTTGACCGGTGTTGTGTCGTTTCTTGGTGGTTTTCTTCTTACTTCTATCGGTGGACCGATGAACCTCTGGATCAGATAAACTCATGAATTTTGAAATTCCCGCAAATTTTTACCTGATCCAGAGGTTCATTGGTCCACCGATAGAAGTAAGAAGAAAACCTCCAAGAAACAACATAACACCGGTCGACCAGAGGCTACTGATGATGGAGATAAGCTCTGAAACTGCAGTATAGAAGAAAAAGGATATGAGGTGAGGTAATAAAAACATAATTTAATTCTTATGTGAATAATTACCTGAGAAAAATATATATGTTGATTTTTCTCAAAAAAAAAAGAATTTAAGAAATGAGTTAAAATGAAGGGAAAAGTTGAGCTGAAAGTAATTTAAAATCACTATATTTACAACATAATAAAACACATATTAATCATTGCTCAAACAGTATAGCCAACTTATCACAAAATCATGCTAACAAAACAAGTGAATACTAAACAAAATCTTATCTGGTATATGTGAGTAAACATGTTGGCAATTGGCTCTAGCATGAACGTGTCTTATCATGTTAGCCAACATAACACTAGCATTCATTCTCTGATTGAATATTTACAGATGATAACGTTGGCATAGAATAGCCAAATTTAATACTAAAATAAGTTCTATTCATACCAGTGGCCATTGATCTCAAGCGACTGCATGAAAAGACAAAATAAGAAAGTATTAAATATAAAACGTAGATTAAACTGGTATTTTTATCATGATTATTATAAAGTGAAATATACTTGAAATTATTATATACACATTTTTGCATGAATATTGGTTTGGAGAAAAACATTATCTTGTTTACTCTGATAAGAAATATCTACGGTATGAGTTGAAGATAAGGTGATTACTGTAATACGTTTTCATAGATTTATTGGAAGAATTTCTCGTTCTGCATGCAAACATATATTCATATACAGCAAACTCCTGATTATCTGCGTGCATATTATCTGGTTATGACTATTTTTACTGCATTTTTTAAAAATACTGTATTTTGTATTGTTATGAAAAATTTTTTTTTTTTAACGTGCTACTGTGAACTGCACTTAGAAACTAGCACAATAGAGTAACCTTCACTCACAACCCCCTCCCCTGACGCGTTTAACGATACGAACCAACATTCTGAGAATACAATACAATTTCAGAAATTTCCATTGTGTGAGTCACTAAAAATTTGTTACAGACTGAAACCACAGATATGCTGTGGCAGTGGGTTTATCGCTGGTTAGTAGTGTGGTCATCGGTGGTTATAAGTGTAGTTATCGCTGGTTATGGTGGCCATTTTGAATAACTGTTGTAACCAGAGTGGTCATAACAGAAAATAGTCCCACTTTTTTTTATATTTATGAGTAAAATTTACTATTGTGGTCATCGCTGGTTATAAGTGTAGTTATTGCTGGTTACGGTGGCCATTTTGAATAACTGTTGTAACCAGAGTGGTCATGACAGGAAATAGTCCCACTTTTTTTTCCATATTTACGAGTAAAATAAAATAATGATAATTACGACTTGCACCTAAATGCATTTAATATAACATTTTATGAATATTTGTTGCATTTAAGTAGTGTTAAAGTGGGCAAATAAATTTCTGATTAACTTCCACGGCACCGAATAACTTAATATTTAATTTTAGGAAGTGATATTTTGAGGTTATTTTAATTATATTATTTTTAGTCTGATCATCTTACCTCAATATTAATGTTGGACATGTTTCAAAACAATTCTGTTTTATCATCAGCTTGTCCAGACTGGTTTGATTTATAAAAACCAGTCTGGACAAGCTGACAATAAAACAGAATTGTTTTGAAACATGTCCAAGAACAAATCAACATTAATATTGAGGTAAGATGATCAGACTAAAAATAATATAACTGAATAACTTAATTGGATTATCCGTGTTTTTCGAATTTCCATGCATATCTCAGTCCCAATTAACATGGATAATTGGGAGTTTGCTGTAAATGACCATAATTATGTACAGCCTTAGGCCCGAATTTGGCCAATTTGCCGAAGGTAAGTTCTAATCATTTGAGTGCTTGATATAAATATACAAAGTGACTATGATAAATGATCCCCGTTCATCCCGCTTCGGAACATGGATGCTTCCCTAGTGGGAAGTTTCTTAACCAGACTAATTTCATTATTATTTCCCTACAGATGTCAGTGAGAAACATGTGGTTAGTACATCACCTCGAGGAGATACCTAGTAGAAAACTAAGGTATTTCTCAAATGGATGAAGGTCAGTTAAATACTGCTTAGAAGCCTTTTTATTCAGACTTGAGGTTCTTTTATGAGCATGAAAATCTTCAGATTCAGAACCCCTGACTTAAAGTCTCTCCTGGAGGACCTTGTCCCTTAGATTTTTTCCATCCTAAATATTCATTGATCCTGGCCAGGTTTGAACCTATGGCCCTTGAGACTAGAGGGATAGAACATAATTACTACACCCAAGCCGTCATATCTCTGGCTCTAAAGTTTAGGTTATACAAGGGGTAAAAGGAGAATTCGCCCTCTACTGCCAATAAGGATATGATTGTAATGGGAGTAGATGTTTGCCACAACCAATCACTGCTCTTGATGCAACTGTAGCGTGCTAGTAAGGTTTGAAATTGCTGAGATGTCTGCTAACCACATACATAAAGCAGCCACTCCCACTGGATATCCATATCGGCAACACTGTCATGAAAACGTCAAGGCCGGAGAATCAGAGGCTGCAGTATAGATTATTGTGACAAATGAGAGTGAATATAATAAAATTTTTAAATTCATACTGAATCGCGGTTGAGGTTGTTTTGTAATAACTTCTTCTTCTTCTTCCTTCCAAGTATTAGGCCAAGGCCTGTTACGATCCTATAGAAAATTTTCCCTCCAGTGTTTCATAGGACGGCCCAGTGATCTTCATCCTCTTGGTATATAATTATAAACAGCTTTGGGGATCCGATTTGAACTCATTCTTCCTAGATGGCGTTTCCAATTTAGTTGGTACTGTTTAATATATTCCAAAATTGGCGTAGTCTTCAATTCTTTTAAGATATCGGTGTTTTTTTTTCTGATCCCATCTGGTGTAACCCGCTGTTCTGCGCATGAATCTCATTTCACAAGCCGTTATTCTGCTTTCATGTTGTCTTTTTGTCATCGAAGGGACTATTATTATGCTTTCAAGTCTTATACAAGAATTTGTAATAACTTAAATATAAAATTAGCATCAGTACCTGAGAAAACAGTGATCCTCAACATTAAAATTCATTAAAATTGTGTAAGGCTTTCAGAACTACTTGTTCCATCTTCAGCAGTTGGATTGATACTGATTTTATATTTTAACATATTAAAAAACCACATACTATATTCCTCTTGTCAGCCACATTAGTCTAGTGGTTACAGAACTTGGAATTTTACCAACTGTTGAATTTTAAGGTAGGTTACGGCATACAATGGTTGATAATGGCACCCGCCTCTCTCCACACTGCTCTAAGTTTAGCAGGGATGTCCATCTGATTCACACATTGGGTTGCCATTCCTGAATTGTGGCTTTGATTTCTGTGCCTTGCAGTTAAAAATTACAGATTTTTTTTTTGGAAATGGTATTGGTACATCATAATGCTTCTCTGGAAGAAATTTCAAGGAAGGTTTCGGCAAACAATGGTTGACAGTTCCCTTGTAAGTTTAAAAATCACCATTTTGTTTCCTTTAAATCACTAATCCTTGTGTTAAAAGTGAGTCTTGTTTACAACAAAATGGCGATTTTAGATTGTCCACATATTTTATGAAAATGGTCAAAATATATTTTGAGAACAAGCTTCTTCAATAATAATGCAATGCAGTATATATATGTAGTTTCAGAATAAAAATATTTTGAAGGTTAAATAAATTGAATGATTTGGAGAAAAAACTTTATTCAAGTTGTATAAGAGGTTATAAATGTAATTGATAATAATTGAAGAAGATTTTTCTCTCAATTGTTATGGAATATTAAGAGTCTACAATGTAAACAGTAATACCAACAATGATTGCTAAAAAAAACAATTCACTTGAAGAGAAATGTTAAATAATTATTTGAGATTAAATAATGTTATCTTATAAGTTAGGTTAAGTTAGGTTGTAATCACTTTTATGGTGATTAGTCATTTGGAGAGAAATCTTAGTTGTACAACTAAAACAATTAAATCTTAACTCAACTTAATTTTTTTGTAAAAAACTGGTAAAAATGTCCTATTTTTTATTGCTGAATTTTAAACTTTATTACAAATGTAGACTATTAGAAACAGCAAATTGTTAATGTTTTCACTTAGGGTCGCGTGCAAATAGATTAGTCTCTAATCAAATTACTTCCAATCACCGGTGAGCTGACTCACCGTGAGCAAGTGCAAAGATCGAATTAGCTACCCACTAACTGGTCATGCATGAAAGTAGTCGTTTTTGTAATATTGGCAAGAAATTACCCAGAATTCTCAGCGATAAAACCACTTCCGTTATTTTCGTCTGCTAGAGGAATGCATTTTTAAGCTTGCGTCCCGCAAATAATACCATATACAACGACGTCTGCATCGCACAATATTACGCCGATTCTCCTGTTCTTCCAGTTGAATTCTTTGGTAGACTCTATCAAATTCCTCTTCTCCGCATATACCGAAAACATGATCGAAGTCTTCAAGGTCCGACATCTTGGATAAAGCAGCAAGGTATGCGACAAGGCTTCAAACTACATCAGTTACCATCGGTTCCCTTCAGGATTCTCACAATTCGTCTCTCTCTTAAGTTACCTCGTCAGGTAGCTTACGAATTTCAACAATTATTATCGCATGAACAGATTTTTGAGCAAGCAAAATCGTATTAGGATACAACTTTCTCAGCAGAGAACGCCTTTTACAGTCTAATGCATTCATAGATATGACCCTTAATGGGTAAATAGAGAATAAATAAAATTTTAATGAGTCATACATCATCTAATCTCACATACTCCGGTGTTCTTCACAGTACAGGACTGCAGTTTTAGGAACAGTCATTCCTATCTTCAGTTATCTTTTTCAAACAGGACTGCAGTTTTAGGAACAGTCATTCCTATCTTCAGTTATCTTTTTCAAACAGGACTGCAGTTTTAGGAACAGTCATTCCTATCTTCAGTTATCTTTTTCAAACAGGACTGCAGTTTTAGGAACAGTCATTCCTATCTTCAGTTATCTTTTTCAAACAGGACTGCAGTTTTAGGAACAGTCATTCCTATCTTCAGTTATCTTTTTCAAACAGGACTGCAGTTTTAGGAACAGTCATTCCTATCTTCAGTTATCTTTTTCAACAGGACTGCAGTTTTAGGAACAGTCATTCCTATCTTCAGTTATCTTTTTCAAACAGGACTGCAGTTTTAGGAACAGTCATTCCTATCTTCAGTTATCTTTTTCAAACAGGACTGCAGTTTTAGGAACAGTCATTCCTATCTTCAGTTATCTTTTTCAAACAGGACTGCAGTTTTAGGAACAGTCATTCCTATCTTCAGTTATCTTTTTCAAACAGCTCCATTCACTGGATTATTAACTTTGCTTAGATTAAATTATGATTTTTTCTTCATTAAAACTGTTTGTGTTCAGGATTTTGTTTTTTGTCGAATCTGTACCTGTAGTTTAAAAACTAAACAGTTGTTTTTGACTCACCTCATATTTCTTGATTTTTATGCAGACCTAGGTTTTGTCACTGACTTTGTGACATTCTCGATGCAACAGAACTGCCGTCATGTAGTTGTCCCTCCTGCAAATTGATTTCTGCGCTCTCTGTTGGCTGATCGATGAAATTCCAAATCAATCTCCTCTACTTTTCACTGGGAATTTCAAAATTCGTAGTTTTCTTTTTATTCTTGCATATGTGAATTTTCTCCCAAATTGTGAGTTCCTTAGATTTTTCTAACTGTAATTTTGCTTTAGTTTCAATTCTGTGTTTTTCTGACCAGCTATTGCAGATTGTTTCTATTTCTCCATTTCTAACATTTCTAAGGTGTTCTTTCAATCTTGTATTTCTTCTTCTTCCTTCCAAGTATTAGGCCAAGGCCTGTTACGATCCTATAGAAAATTTCTGGGAAATTCTCGTATAAGACTTGAAAGCATAATAATACTCCCTTCAATTGGTTGCTGGCCAAAGGAAGGCAAGACCAGTGATGGGGCTGCCATCTTATAGCCTCTGGTCAGGCTTTTCTGGAGAAGAAAAGAAAATAAAGGAAAGAAGAAATGGAAGAAAGGAATGACTCCCTAGCCCTCGGATGCCCTAATAGCATCGGGGTCGAAAAACAAGAGTTAACCAAGAGAGGTTAGATAGTAAAGTTAAAAGAGTGCAAAACACAAGTAAGTGGAAGAAATGTTTTGCTCAGCTTGAGCACCTTGTGGTCGCCATCCACATATCCCCTAGGTGAGGACCCCTGAGGGTCAATCTTGTATTTAAATTCCTTTTTGTTTGTTTTGATAGTGAAAAAATATACATAGGGAAAAGTGGTTCAAACCCGGTTGGGGTCGATGGATTTTTATGCCAGAAAAATCCAAGGAGCAAGTTCTCTGGGAGAAACTTTAAGCCATGGGTCCTGAGTCTGAAGATTTTCAGGCTCGTAAAACATCCTTAAGCCTGAATAAAGAGGCCTTTAGTTAAATTGACTAACATGTCCTAGTAATACCTTAGTTGCCTGTCAGATGTCTCATTGGGTCGGTGTGTTGACCTCATGCCATCGTGACATCTATGAGCAAATGAGGTAACTAAAAAATTAACTTGGTCTAGTGACTCCTTACAAAGGAGAGGCTATGACTCAACAATGGGCTATGCCATTATAGAAGATAGATAGTAGTCAATCTTACATCCGACCCCCAACCTGGAGATCAGGTAATCTGTTCTCCTAGCCTTTGGAGAGCCAACTCTATGCACTACAAGGCAGCAGTAGCTGATTTTATCTGCCTCAGGTATTTTATTTCCCCAATATCTGCTGAGCATTCCCCCATGCCTAGAACAAGGATCTTTAAAACCATCACTACATGGCACGAGTGCAATGGGTCTTCTGAGAAAGAGATGATACAAGAACACTTTCTACGTATATTGTATTTATATATCATATTATTTTATATTAAATTATATATTATATTAATTCATCTCTCGGATAAAGGAACACATGAGAGCATATAACAGAAATTTAGAATATTCAAAATATGCTAACCACCTATTTCAATTTAATCATTGTTTCGATCCAATTTTGAAATTTTACATGTTTGTGATAAGGGTAAGAAGTTAGATCTTTTGGAGGCTGTAGAAATTAATAAATTGAAAAGTAGTAACAAACTGTTAAATTCTCAACTTGATTTGAATGAATACCCTTTGTTAAATTAAAAAATTTAAATAAATATTGTTGTATTGTTGCTTAGATCAGTTGGAATACAATTCATAATTTGTTAACATGTCTGAAGAAGGTACAGTGTACCGAAACAGCTGTCACTGAATTATATCTTAATAAATATGAAAATCAAATAAAACTACGTTTTATTTTTATTTAATTAATAAATATAGATTTTCATCAAGTAAACACCAACTCAATTGATTATATATTATATTGTCTACTGTTGTGCTCTCGAGGTAGCGTGCTGCCTTGTCACGCAGCGGGCCTGGGTTCGATCTCCGGTCAGGGCAGTTTTTCTGGGTGAGGTTTTTATTGGGGTTTTTCCTCACCTGTAAGACAAATGTCAGGAAAACTTTAAGACCCAAACAGTCCCTGAAATCATATGGCCATCATCATCATCATCATCCTTATCATTATCATCATCATCATCATCCTTCACTGGTGTGGAAAGCAACGGGAAGCTACCACACCTATAATTCCCTAGTAAAGCTGCAGGAATAGCATGAAAATGCTATGATTGCACTGAAGGACCTGCCTTTGGGCAGAATTACTATGGATGGATATATTATATTGAATTATAATTATATTGCTTGCTCAATATAAATCTGTTGCAAAAAGAAAATTGTGCAGCTGCAATGTGAATTGACTCTGGGGGTAAAGGCGGCCATCATGTAGGGCTGACAACCCGGCTGACATAAAGTGCCGATTGTCTAGAAAAAGTGGGAGCCTTAACCTCCCACTACCCCAAGGGCCTCCTGAGGCCTGTTGTGGGATCACTAATAATAATAATATTAATACGTGAAGGAAAAACTTTGTACCCCTTTTTAAGCAGATTGCATGTATGGAGCAGTGTGATATTTGGCATAATTAAAGTTTATATAGAGAAGGAGAGCAGAAAAATAAAATTTGTGTATAATATGTGCTACAGATAAATTAAATTAAACAAAATAAATTGTCTCTAAGGAATTTATATGTATTACTTATTCATTTGTGTACCCATTCTTTTGTTTATGTTCATATTAAAAGTGCATTGTTGTAAAAAATAAAATCTGCAGCAACAATGTGAATTGACTTACTCTCGCGAGTTTATTATTGGTGGTTTAAAAAAGTGAGTACATTTTATTATTTAAATTTAAATTAAACCCTGTATAATCTTGGTTTCAGTAATTTCATTACATATTTTTTTTATATTTACATATTTGCATCTACTTCCATTATGCCTCGACATAGAACATTGACGGGTCAGAGTGAGAGACAAAGAAGAAGGGATGTATATTCCCGTACACATAATAATAGGCCAAATGCAAATTTAAATAGTATAAATAGTATACAAATGTCAAATGACGCGTTATTGTTTTTTAAATATGGCTTACCCAAGCTGTACCACATATTTTCTATCGTTCGTATTTTTAAAATAAATTGAAATTAATGCATAATGACGTATTTGTGACATACTTAAAAAATTAATGAATTGTGGTCAAATTTTGACCACTGGGCGACTAACTAGTATATATTATTTTATCAAGATATGCTAGTAATCAATTCCAAAGTACGAGGATTGGAACTTTAATAGTGGCAACACTGCTGTAGAGACGCTATTTGACGGAACCTAATGATGTCACTGATAGCACAAGTCAGTTACATACCTACCTTACCTCAGAACTCTCTCTTCCGACATCATGCACATGCAAACTGGCGATAGGAACAGAGCCTCCTGTTAGCTGATGGTCTAATGTAGTGTAGTCATGATGTTTTCAAAACAGGATAAAGTTGGATAAAGATTGAATGTGACAGAGATTGTACAGCACAGCAGTGTTATCAAGGTCTTCAATAGGTTTGTGAGGCAAGATGGAAGAATATGACACAGATTGAAGGCTATGAGAGAATTGAACAATACAAACACCTTGGATGCATTGCAAATGACAACAATGAAGGACTTAGTGAAATTAAAACAAGACAGCAGCAGGAAACACATGTTATTACAGCTTCCAAAAACTTCTTGGTTCTTTGGTGATAGAAAAAAAATTTAAAAATATATATTGAAGTCATCATCATCATCATCATCATCCAGGGATTAAGCCTGTTGGCTCTTTCCGGTTTCATGAAAGCTAGTATTGTTAAAATTGTTCAGACCATCTTCTGTGTGGGCATCCAACATTTCTCCTTCCATGCGGTTTATAATTTTGGAAATCTTTCTTCTGGCATTCTATCAATATGTTCTTTCCAGTCATTCCTATATTTAATTATTCGGTCTGTAAGTTTGAAAATATTTAGTTCCTTTCTTATATCTTCATTTCTTTTCTTATCCAGCAGAGTATATCCTGCTATATTTCTTAAAAATCTCATCTGAGCTGCTTCCAATCTTTCTTCTTGTCTTTTAGTGATTGTCCAACATTCTGATCCAAACATAAGTAGAGGAACAGCCATTACTTTATAAAATTTAATTTTTGTTTCTTTTCTTGTGTTTTTAAGGGTTCTTTTAATAGTGCCACACGTTAGATTAAATTGATTTATTTTGTCATTAATATCTTCAATTTTAACATATGATAAACTGAAACCTAGATACTTAAAACTGTTCACATGCTCTAAAATTGTATTATCGATTACTATTTTTTGCTCTTAAGGTATCAAAGATTTTTGGAGTTGTAATGTGTTAATGGAAAATAAAAAACCATGCTGAAGTAGAAGAACTTTATGAAGCTTCCAAAGTTATTAAAGCACATTGACTTAGGTGGTTAACAGCATGGAAAGGATTAAAAGCTATCGATTCCAGAAGAAACTCGTCAACACAAAACCAGAGGGAAGTTGATTAGTGAGACATACAAGACAGACATAACTGGATAACGTTAGAGGATGACCTGGTTAGATATTTATAATTGGAAGCAGTTGGCAGCATTGAGGGATGAATCCCGGAGTCATCTTATCTCATAAAATGTTGCTTACTTCCCACAAAAATGGGATTATGAATTTTGTAATTCCCGGAGGAAAAAAAATGATTTACAAGTTCTTCAGTCAGCCAAAAGATGGAGTGCAAGTTGACTTCCAGGATCGACAACATATTATGAACTTTACACACAAACGGGCCCTTTATATTTTTTGTATGCATTTATCTCCACGTTGGCCGAGACATATACTATGGTTAAATTATTTTTAGTCTGTTCATCTTACCTCAATATTAATGTTGAATTGTTCTTGACATGTTTTGATTATATAATAATCATCATCAGCATCTTGCCCAGACTGTTTAGATTTATGTTGCACACCCTGGATGTCGATGTCAGCTCCATCCTGTGGTTGGCCAAAGAACCTCCAAACAAGGTCATGCTCCATCGGTATTTCAAAATTCATAACTCTGTTTTTGTTCTTCTGAATATAGATTTTTTCTCAAATAGTCAGCTCTTTCGTATTTTCTGTTTTAATAATTTAGTGTCCAAATTTATATTATGTTTTTCAGACCAAACATGAGCAGCAACTGCAGATTTTTCTATTTCCCCATTTTTAATATTTCTTATGTGTTCTTTGGTTCAAATTTTTAGGTTTCTTTTTGTTTTTCCTATATATATATATATATATATATATCTTTCACAACCCGTACATTCAATTTGATATATTCCTGATTTTTTATTTTTATCAATTTTTTTTTCATTTTTGTTGGTTTTTATTAGTTTATTTAACTTTGGCCAACCACAGGATGGAGCTGACATCGACATCCAGGGTGTACAACATAAATCCAACCAGTCTGGGCAAGATTCTGATGATGATTATGATATAATCGAAACATGTTCAAGAACAAATCAACATTAATATTGAGGTGAGATGAACAGACTAAAAATAATTTAATTATAATAACCTCAAAATATCACTTCCTAAAAAAATATATACTATGGCTCCTTTAAATTTCTTCATACATGATCTGTAGGAGTCGTAATCTCATTTTTAACTATGGCTGCAGCACTTATAGGATATGTAACAGTCTGAAAAAGCTGATGATGGTACATGTGGCATATCGAAACATGTTGAAATAGAACACAAAATTTTATGAGGTAAGATGACTCCGGATTCACCTTAATTATTAACTGAAATCTAACTTGAAAATCTGGCCTTAAACAGGTACAATCTTTAAGAATACTAGGGTATTTGATAAGTAATGTCAACAATGTTATAACATCAAAAAAAATTTATTTAGGTTACTTCTGACAATATGAACTTCATTTATAGTCTCCTGTCAAGTCAACTATAGATGTCCAAATCCTTGAAAGATGCACACTCCATCTGCAGCACCATTTCTGGATATTTCTTTCATTTGATCAATCCAGAGTATTCTGGATATCAACTCTTGATTGAAATTGAATGCCTTGTATAAGTTATTGTCATAAGGGCTCCTGTCTGGTAAATTTGGTGGATTTCCGAGTATTTCCCATCCCACCTTCTAAACAAATTCTACTGAACATCTTTTTTTGGGCTGTATTACTTTTCTAAATGTGAGAAACAGTGAATGTATTCACAAAATATTTGTATTTTGAGACTTTCAATATTACAGATTTATACAACAAAGACTACGCAACTACAAACTACAATAAGAATTAAATTAATCGTGATTTCTTCTTACCTCATACTTCTATGTTTTTTTAAACACAGCATTGCAGTATCAGTGACACATTGTTACCATCCTCAGCTGTTTTCACGACTGTCAATGTTTTCTTTTGCCGGTAATTATCCAAACTGCCATCTGGTGTTCTTTTGAAGGAATTATTTTCTAAACTGCTATCTGGTGTTCTTTTGAATGAATCATTTTCTAAACTGCCATCTGTTTATTTTTTAAGAACTTTGTAATCAAGCTCGGTTCATCTGGAATCTCAAAGTTCAAGATTCTAGTATGATTACAAAGTTCTTCAAAAATACAACAGATGGCAGTTTAGAAAATGATTCATTCAAAAGAACGCCAGATGGCAGTTTAGAAAATAATTCCTTCAAAAGAACACCAGATGGCAGTTTGGATAATTACTGGCAAAAGAAAAAATTGACAGTCGTGAAAACAGCTGAGGACGGTGATAATGGGTCGCTGATACTGCAGTGCTATGTTTAAAAAACATAGAAGTATGAGGTAAGAAGAAATCACAATTCATTTAATTCTTATAAATTGAGCCTCATAATGTTAGAAATTCCCAAATTTAATATATAAACATACTACAAGATTACAATGGTCACCACTAGGAATTGCTTATTTACATCAGTGTTGCTATTACTTATCGAATGCCCTAGCAATTATCAATTTTACCATAAAAGGTTAAGATAACATTCACAATTTTTATTTGTAGTTTGTGCTAAAGTATTTACAAAAATTCACTTAATCCCCCACCATAAATATCCCAATAAAATTGTATCCAGACCTTTTGTTTACATAATATTTTTCTTTTCCCAAAAGTTATTTATATCATGTTTAGGTTTTGTCTATCTCTGTAGCTGTTCACTACAGTTTGTATTTTCACTTTGACTGTCTGGGTTGGATTCCACATTGAGTGGAAATTTAAACTCGACCCTGATGATATGTCCTTTGTCTTGTGCTGTCTTAGGCAGTGGCCTTGACATAGTACTGACTTTAAATCTAGGGACCTATCTAATGTGTGGTTCAGACTGCTTACAGGTGATTGGTCCAGACCATTGGCTTGATGAATGTTAGTCATGCAAAACGAGGAGAGTAAAAAGAATAAAAAGAGGGGACAAACAGAGACTAAATTTTTTTCAGTATCTGAATGAGATACTTTGTAAAAATATATTCAATACTCAAATTAGATACAATTATTTTTTCTTCTGTAAATCATACAATAAACCTTCCATCGGACGCAATATTCTGACTTTCGAGTTCAGGCGCAATGTGCCTGATCGGCACACGCTTAAAAAAAATTATGTAATGCACTTTTTGCCAATCTGAACAACGGGAAGTCAAAGAAATGTTATTGTTAGGGATGTCCAAAGGATAAAATATTCAAAAAATGCTGCTAGAAAACTTTTGGACATAATATTAATTAAACAAATTTTAAGAGCATTTGTGACGAGCCTCCAAACAACATGATATAAAAGTTAGATTCAGTTCAAATATACTTGAAAATAGTTCACATCATCAACATTTAGCCTATGTTTTTAGCAAAATTATTCATGAATATAACATTGTTTAGTCAAAATAAGTTAAATAAATAATTTTCTTTTTACAAATATTTTCAAAATACACATCTTCAATAATGTAAGGACTTTGGGCACAATGAGCTTCTCTGAACAAAATATTTACAACTCGCCGTGGTAAAGTTCGAGAGCAAACTGAGTGGGGTGGTTGTTTAGAGCAGGTAAAAAGAAACAGCTACTCGGATACCCAGTAGTCAACGCCGTCTGATGGCAGTGGAATGGGACAAAATTGACAACCTGTGCCTCTCAGATCAGATGCACCCGACGGAAGGTTAAGCCCTTCCTAATATGTCTCATGTATTTAACTTACATAGAAAAAATCGCTATGACGTTTAATTTAAGATTTAGATTAAATTTTTTTATAACTCACCTCATTTCCAGTCTTCTAATTAAACCACTTTCAAAACAGTTTCATCCTCAGCAATATCTCGACCAATTCTATGTTGTTCAGGAGAGGTTAAGAGTAAGAGACTGTTCTCCTTAACAACATAGCATTGGTCGAGATATTGCTGAGGATGAAACTGCCTAGGTTTTGAAACCAGTTTAATTAGAAGACTGGATATAAGATGAGGTATAAAGAATTTTAATTTAAATCTTAAATTAATAGTTAAATATGGGAAATAACATTATGAGGTTCTCAATTCATTAATTAACACATTCAGTACCGTAAACCAGTTAAGGCATTTAAAGAGACTATCGTATATGCGGCCGTCGGTCAGTTAACTCATTTTAGAGCGGGCGTGAACAAACCGCGTTTATATTCAGCGCCTAAATATTGTGTTGGCTTAGTATGTCTTGGAGATCATAGATGCCATGTAAATGTACATTTTCTATTCCCGTTTGACATGTTTAACCTTGGTGAATCCCCTTTTATTTTTTAAACAAACAACACATGGAATTCGTTCACCCAAACTTGCCTGCAGGCTGTATATGTTTCTCGTTATCGCGCTGTTGTTTGTGCGCGAGTGAAACCATGGCGAAAGAAAAATATCTCACTGAAGAAGAATTAGTGAATATTTTGTATAATGATGATTCAGGTGATGAACTGATTCCTGAATTAGAAGATTCACAAAGTGAAAGTGAAGATGAACTTCCACTTCCTGAAATTGATACGCCGATACCATGTGATGTCAATCACCTAAGTTATCTCACCATCAAATCCTACTAGGATATCTTCTTTAGGTATGTACAAAATTTGAATTTTCTAGGACTAATAGTTTGTGAATAATGGTCCATTTTCTGAAGTGCCACGAAAAGGGTAGCTGGGGTATTTAAATGGTTGGCCTGTGGGTTTAAATGCCCTCCTCAGTGCCTGGTACTGAATGTGTTAATGAGTCATTTTTTATATCTTACCTCATAGTTTATGTTTTCTTAAACACAGGAAGTGCAGTTTTCAAGAGGAAACATACCTCTGGTAATCATAATGTCGGTTGAAAATGGGAGGGATGTTTCCTCTTGAAAAACTGCAGTTCCCATGTTTAAGAAAACATAAACTATGAGGTAAGATATAAAAAATTACTCATTCATTCATAAATTTTAAATGCCTCATGTATCTGATGGTACAACGCAAATTGTTACAAAAATAAATCAGAGAAAATTAATTAATATTATTGACTATTTCGTTTCCTGGTTCCGAATATGAAAATATTATATTAAGTTGAAAAGTGCACGGAATAATAAAATAATAGGCTACTTGACAGTAATGGAGTTAATATTTTTATTTATTATTAAAATTAAAATAAAATATACTGTAAATCTAAGATGAAGTTGCACACAACTAGAAATGAAGCAGAAGTGAATTAATTGCAGTGCATTTATCACACAGTGCTTAGACCCTACCTCTCCTTTCTTTGTTCTTTATGGAACTCGCCAGGCAGAGGGCAAACACAACGCCAATTATCTGAAATAAAAAAGAGATTGTCATTAAAATATTAAGATTAAATTAAATGTTTCATATTTAATTTTAGGAAGTTATATTTTGAGGTTATTTTAATTATATTTTTTTAGTCTGGACATCTTACCTCAATATTAATGTTGATTTGTTCTTGAACATGTTTCAAAACAATTCTGTTTTATCGTCAGAACAAATCAACATTAATATTGAGGTAAGATGTCTAGACTAAAAATAATATAAATGTTTCATGCCTCTTCTCATATCCAGTCTGATAAATTTACGTTAAAATCCGATGTTGAGGTCACCCATTTTGTTTCCTATTTAGACTTGAACATCACTTATATTGAACTTTTATAGGAAGAAATCACTATGAGGTTTAATTTAAGATTACATTAAACCTCATAATGAATTCTTCCTATAAAAGTTCAAAATATTATACTGTACTATTTACTTTTACAGTAAACATAACCTCAATTTTTATAACAGATATGTTATAATAGGATTGTAATGTTAGACTTCATATGGCTCAATACAATATCCTAATTTTTTTTTAAGAAAGAAAAATTAACGTTTGAACTAGGATTTGAACCCTGGACCATTTGTTCTCTGTACGACTGTGCTGTCCAATTATGTCATTCAAACAACGATACAAACGTTAACATTTTTTTCAACTTATACAATTCTCGTTCGTCCGAAGGCTAATAGCTGTCGCCACCATCACGCTAACTGACGGCTTCTATTCAGAAGTATTTTTATTCAGAATTTATATATTACTTTTTTAGCGGTAAAGCTTAATATTTTCAATGTCCCCTTACTATTGTATGGTAGTGAATTTTGGGTTTTAACTAAACAAGAAGAGATGATCATAGAAGCAGTTGAAATGAGATTTCTGAGAAGTGTGGCTGGTTGCAAACTTGTAGATAAAAGAAGAAGTGAAGATATTAGAAATGACTCAAATTTTTTTAAACTTTTAGATAAAATAAAAGAATCTAGAAAAAATCTGAAAAGAACATGTTCAAAGAATGAAAGATGATCGCATTCCAAAAATTATACTTAATTACAAACCAAGAGGAGACAGGAGTATTGGTAGACTGAAAAAGAGATGGATTCAACTTTTTGAATGAGAATCTATGAGACCGGAACAAGCCACATGGGCTTAATCCATGATTGTTGATGATGATGATGAAAGAACTGACTGACTGGGAGAAGATCTACATCTAGAAGCACAAAGATATGTCATCAATTTTGAAATTCCTGGGGAAAAGGATTTGATTTTTAAGTTCTTCGGTCAACCTAAAGGTGGAATAGATTTGATTTATTTAGCCTGGTGGTGTTAAGGCCATGTGGCCTTCTCTTCCACTCACCAGGACAAACATATGTTACATATAAATACAAAAAATTACAATAATAGTACATACTAAACAATTAATTATCTGTCAAATTGAATAATAATGAAAATAATGTCTAATAATACAATAAAATTAAATACAATTAAAATTAAAGTAATGGAAGAATGTATACTCAAAGTAATAAAAGCTCAAATCTACTACACATAAAAAGAAAAGAAAAAATAAATACAAAGAAAGTAATAAACTCTAATGAATTAACCTATCGCTTATATATAAGACATTAGGTAAATATTATATTATCTTTAGTCTGATCATCTTACCTCAATATCAATGTTGAGGTAACATGATCAGACTAAAATTAATATAATTAAAATAACCTCAAAATATCACTTCCTAAAATTAAATATTAATTAGGTAAATATACTGACAAATCTTAATACTAAATATAGTATCCTCAACTCGTGTCCAATACAGGGCCGGGTCGAGGGATGAGATGAGATGAACCCCTATACATAGAGGTCTGTGAATGACAAGGGTGCCGGCTGACCACGCCTGATGCACCATCACAGGGACAAGATGAACAAAATGAAATGGATGAGATGATGGAATGAAATTGTGGCAGGGGAAAATGGGAGAAACCCCGAGAAAAACCTGCCCAAGCTCCACTTTGTCCACCACAAAACCCACATAGAGTGACCGAGACTTAATCTCGGGACCCCAGAGGTGAGAGGTGAGCAGCCAAATTTTAATACTATTTTTATTAAATAATGAGAAAAATTTTTTAATAGTTAAAGTAATATTAGTAAGATGTTTCTGTTAATAATTTTATTTTCAATTTGTTTCTAAAAGATGGTAAAGTTTGGCAGAGGAGGAGGAGTTGACATCCAGGATCAACAACCTAAAATTCAATGGTCTGAATGAGCTGACGATAATGCAATCATATTGAAACATGTTTCCAAGAACATAACAATTTATGAGGTAAGATGTTAAGTTTCAAATTGATTCTTAATTAAAATAACTTGCTTATTTTAATTCATTAATGTAATACTCTTTTATTTTAGAAAGAAAAATTATGTTCGAACCGGGAGTCGAACCCCGGACCTCTGACTCTGTACGACAGTGCAGTAACCATTACGCCATTCGAACTTCCGATAGGAACATAAAATTTCTTTCTACTTATACAGTTAATTATCCTTTATAATACGTTTACTTAAATTAAATTATTTTTAGTCTGGGCAAGATGGTGATGATGATTATGATATAATCAAAACATGTTCAAGAACAAATATTGAGGTAAGATGGAACAGACTAAAAATAATATTTAATTTTAGGAAGTGATATTTTGAGGTTATTTTAATTATATTATTTTCAGTCTGATCATCTTACCTCAATATTATTGTTGATTTGTTCTTGGACATGTTTCAAAAACGATAAAACAGAATTGTTTTGAAACATGTCCAAGAACAAATCAACATTAATATTGAGGTAAGATGATCAGACTGAAAATAATATAAGACTAAAAATAATTTAATTAAAATAACCTCAAAACATCACTTCCTAGAATAAAGTACTGTTTACTTACTTCAATAACACCAACAGCTATAGCTAATGCTCCCAGGAAGACACCAATATTAAGCAGGAATTCCTTCAGTTTTGCCTTGCATCCAGCCTGGAATACTACATTTGGATCCTTACTATAAATACAGTTTCCTTCAGGCTTCACACAACAGGATGTAGGGAACGTAGAAGATGTCCAGTAGTCTGGTCCATTAACACCACAACATTCCAACTGCATCAAAATAATAACAATATTATTATAAATAGTGAGTGGAGAATATATTTTTAATGACTCACCTCATATGATTTCAAATTTCTTTGATACTGGCGGTTTCAGACAATATCATGTCCCTCTTCAGTCATGGCTTCCACTGATGAAATTCTATTTTTGTTGATTTCTCTAAGGACATCACCTCTTGTGCTGCCATCTTTCGTTGGGATTATAAACTTTGTAATTAAATTTTTATCCACCGGAATATCGAAGTTCATAGATCGATATTTATTCTTCTGAATGAATATCATTTCCCAAATTGTCATTCCAACGGTTTATCTAATTGTTTCAAAAGTTTTGCCTCTTTTTCAATTTTATGATGTTCTAGCAAACTATGTGCAGCAATTGCTGATTTTTCAATTTCACAATTTTTAATATTTCTAAAATGTTCTTTAGTGCGTGTTTCCTAATTCCTTTTGTTTTTTCTATGTATACATCCTTTTACGGATCTTAAAAATTTCATTTCAGTGGCTTGAATGAGTGAGATATCTTTTTTTGTAGGTACCCAAGATTCAGATCCATACAAAAGAACAGGAACAGCAATAATTTTATAAAACCTGAGCTGAGTTTTCTTCCAGTCTTTCAGGGAGTTCTTCTTATGGTGCCACACATCATTTGATATCGGTTTAATTTATTGTGTATATCCCAATCATAGCTATATGTTATATCTGAACCAAAATTGTTAAAGTACTGAAAAGGAAGAAATACCTTACTTACTTACTCTTATTACTCACTGGCACTATCGAACCTGTAGGTTCATGGCGCGCGGACATAAGCTCTCCGTATATCCCTATCCTGAGCTAATGCTTTCCAATCATTCCCTGTATAATCTACTTCCCTCAAATCATAGTTAACGTTATTCTCCCACCTCATTCTTGGTCTACCAACTGGCTTTCCTACAGGAAGCTTCCATGCAAGTCTTTCATTCCCCATACGTGCAACATGTCCTGCCCATCAGACTTAACTATTCTTATTATATCTGGCTTCCTATAAAGACCATGTAGTTCATTGTTATGTAGTCTTCTCCATCTCTCTTTGGTCCAAAGGAAAAAATACCAGATCGGTTAAAGATAAAAGTAAGGAAGCTCTAGATTAGTGGAAGCCCAGATTAGCATGGAGTCATCTTATCTTTGAAGAGAAAAATTTTCGCCTAGATCGAGACTCGAACCCAGGACCTTTGGCTTTCCAGGCCAAATGCTCTACCAACTGAGCTACCGAGGCGAGTTGCGATCTAGATGCAAATTTTTCTCTTTATACGTTCTACATCCACACAGACAAATATTCTCTAAATGACGCTGTTGCCAAAATTAACGAGGATCTTGACTCACTAATGACTTGGACAGTTAAATATGGACTGCAATTAAATCCTAGAATGTCACAATCAATCATTATGGTCACCAGAGACTATTATCTACAATTAACCTAAACGCAGTCTCGCATGTGTCACTAAATGGAGTTCAAATCCCTTATAGTGAGACAGTAAAAATTCTAGGAGTATTTATTGACAACAACTTAAATTGGAATACACAAATAAACCATACATGCAAAACAGTCTTCTCAATAATACATTCATTAAATCGTGTAAGAAATTGTCTGCCATTCGCTCTAAGCAAAATGTTAGTAGAAACACTTGCAATGCCCCATTTTGATTATTGTGACACTCTTTTACAGACTTAAATATTATTTACACTCAAAGACTTCAACGTGTTCATAATTCTTGCGCACGTTTTATTTGTGGTATTGCAAATTTGACCATGTTACACCGTCCCTGGAACAATTATCGTGGCTTCGTCTAAGAGATCGTAGAACTGTCCATTCACTATCCCTTCTCTATAAAATCCTTCACACATCATCGCCTAATTATTATCACCCGCTTCATCAGACTATCCAACACACATAATCTTGACACTCGATCCCATCAGCACATTGTCCTTTATATCCCTCCTCATCACACTGTATATTTTTCATTATCTTTTACGGTCTCGCTTACCAAAACATGGAATTCCCTTCCACCCTATGTCAGAGACTGTCAAACTATAACATCCTTCAAAAACAAATTAAAGAATTATTTAATAACAAACTAACTTTTACACCTCACTGATAGTATTCTTTTAACAATTAATACAGTTAATTATCTATGAAAATAATATTAAGATTAACAAATATTTTCTTTCGTTTTGTTTTAAATATTGTACAAACGTAAAATTAGTTTTCTATATCTCATTATTTTTCTTTGTTTTTTTATATACATTAGACAGGGACAATTTAATATGTCTTGCTTGTATACATTTTATTATTAGTTTTAGTCTTAATTTTAACTAACATTAACTGGTTGTATTATAGATCGTAATATAATAGATATTATCTTTTTGTTCAAATTTTTATTTAGTATTTAATATTAGAGTTCATTGTGATTGTTATATTCTGATGTAACATATGTTTGTCCTGGTGAGTGGAAGAGAAGGCCACATGGCCTTAACTCCACCAGGCTAAATAAATGAATCTAAATCTAAATCTATTTTTCTCTTCAAAGATAATTTATCCTTCAGTGAGAAGTGTTAAATTAATAATCAAAACATGGAGTCATCTTGTTTGACTACGGTAGATTGAACGCTAACAAGTTTCCTGTTTTTGATTCCCTTTCTTGAATATTGACTACTGCCTTAGTTACTGCATGTGCTTTGTATAAACACTCAGTCAGTCAAATATTTTATTAGAATTATTATAATGTACTTTGATACTTACGGATTTTTGAATGGAATCAACTTGGGTTTTATATTCGTCATTTTTAGTGTAGTTACCAAACATTTCTTCCACATTCTTGGTAATTACTTCGTCATATCCATCTCTGTTGACAAAAGCCACGACTCCAATTGCAATTTCAATGATGAGGATAACAATGAGAAAAATTGCAAACTGAAAAAAAGAGAAAAAGAAAATCACATAGACTTATAGGGTCCCGCGCCGTAGCCGAGCGGTTAAGGTAGGAAGCCTTGGCGCAGAGCTACGGGACTTCTGCTGGTTCGAGTCTTCATGGGGGAAGAAATTTTCTCATGGTATTTCGGCCAGTATGGGACCGGTGCCCACCCAGCATCATGAGGAAATTGGGTAGCTACAATAAGTAGCAGCTCCAGGTTGAGAAGACCAGCTATAACGGCTGGGGGACTCGACATGCTGACCACATGTCACCCCTACACTGGCTGTTGATCATCTACCTCTGTGATTGACACATGTGGACGTGAAGGGCCAGCAGCCGGCTGGTAAAAGGGCAACCGCTGAAAAGTGCTGCCTTGTCACACAGCAGGCCCGGGTTCAATTTACAGTCGGGACAGGCTTCTGGGTGGCTTTTTTTTGGGGGGGTTTTCCTCACCTGTAAGACAAATGTCAGGAAGATTAGGGCCCAGTGGTTCCTGAAAATCATCTGGCCATCATCATCATCATCCTTCACTGGTGTGGAAAGCAATGGGAAGTTACCACACCTATAATTCCCTAGTAAAGCTGCAAAGCATAGCATGAAAATGCTATGATTGCAGTGAAAGACCTGCCCTCAGGCAGAATTACTATAAATTAGTTAGTCTAATGTCCTGCGCCGTAGCCGAGCGGTTAAGGTAGGAAGCCTTGGCGCAGAGCTACGGGACTTGCGCTGGTTCGAGTCTCCATGCGGGAAGAAATTTTCTTATCGTATTTTGACCAGTATGGGACCGGTGCCCACCCAGCATCGTGGGTAGCTACAATAAGTAGCGGCTCCAGGTTGAGAAAACCAGCTATAACGGCTGGGGGACCTGATATGCTGCCAGATGTCACCCCTACACTGGCTAGATGATCATCTACCTCTGTGATTAACACATATGGATGTGAGGCCAGCAGCTGGCTGGTAGGCTAAGGGCCTAAGGAGAAAAAAAGATAGTCTAATACAGTCATTCCCAAAGTGGTCTATATTGACCTCAGGGGTCGCTTTGACCTATAAGGGATCCATATCACTGAAAAAAAAAAGTTTGTAGTACATCAGCTGTCAGAAGCTCATTCGATATTGATAAATTTGTAAAAAAAAAGAAGAAATTGGCACGTGGTCTACAAAATAAAAGAGTTTGGGAACCTCTCATCTGATATATAATTCTAAACAATCATATGTTGTCAGCTACCTGAAAAAGATAAATTTTATATGATGTTAATCATTCTATTATCCAATGAATCAGATAGTTTATATATTAGATTTCAAATTGTTGTACTTCTAGCACGGGAAATGTACCATATATTTATGGATGTGTTTTTGTTCAAAATATAATATCTGTGATACATTTACAATCTACAGAGGATTGGTACCTATCTCTGGGACGATTTTAAATTATTACTATGGCACATCAGGGCCATGGCCTGTAAGTTTGACAGAAAGGATTTTGCTTATATTTAAAATGAATTCTTTAGGACCTCACCTCATAATCTGTCTTGTATTTAGATCCGATTCCGATTGAGGGTCTTTCCACTTTTCAGCGGTTGCCCTTTTACCAGCCGGCTGCTGGCCCTTCACATCCACATGTGTCAATCACAGAGGTAGATGACCAACAGCCAGTGTAGGGGTGACATGTGGTTAGCATGTCGAGTCCCCCGGCCGTTATAGCTGGTTCCTCAACCTGGAGCCGCTACTTATTGTAGCTACCCAATTGCCTCACGATGCTGGGTGGACACTGGTCCCATACTGGCCGAAATACCATGAGAAAATTTCTTCCCCCATGGAGATTCTCGAACCAGCGCAAGTCCCGTAGCTCTGCGCCAAGGCTTCCTACCTTAACCGCTCGGCTACGGCGCGGGGACTTGTATTTAGATCGATTTCGAAAAAAAATATTCCATCTTCAGTATTTACACAAATATTGTTTTGTTGTAATGAAATACCCATTTGAAGCTGATAATTTTAAATTCATCAATTTTTCTATCACCATTCCAACCTCTGTAGCACTTGGCTCTGTGACTAACATTTCTACTGACTGTAAATCATCCTCTTCAATATCCTGTTCTGCATGCACATTTAATAGCTCAAGAAACGCAGACATGAGCACTCACATTGTTTCCATTATTAAATGTTAGTAAATAATTGTTGCATTTTTATCTCAACTTTTTAATTAGAGCTTCTTGAATTACAGAGTGATTCAGAAATATGGCTATACGTTTCATTGCATTTTGTAACGAAAATATTATTATTAAAGGAAATAAGATGTTATCATTGGAAGGGAATCCTTCAAATTACAACAATAGAACAAAACAAAACAAATCACTGCTCACGTGCAGCTTGGCGGGTTGATTTTTGTGGGCTAGCGTCGAACGCCTCCACAATTCTCTTCGTTGCTTCTGCATCCGTGCTAATGCGAAGCCTTCCAGGAGGTTTGATTTCCTGCATCCTTCCCGTTTCCAGCAGTCATTTTCTCCACTTCCCCACAGTCGACGGCTGCAATGCTACGTTAAACTCCCGTCTTGCGGCCTCACGATCATTAGCATACGTTATTACCCATGCAGCAATTGTAATTTGCTGTTGCATATTCAACGTCAATTTTGACTAATGACGTAAGTTCAACATTGTTTTGTTTTATTCCATTGTTGTAATTTGAATAATTGTCTTTCCAACGGTAATTTCATATTTCCTGTAATGGTAATATTTTCATCACACAACGCGATCACACGGCTAAGCATGTGGGAGCAGGTATGGTAGCCGAGAAAAACTCAAAGGAGGTATTTACCAATATGAAAAGACTTGTCATAGAATGCTTAGTCTTCCAGGCAGAACTCCTTGGAATCCAAATGGCAGTTGAATGGATTGAACTAAAAAGATGCAACTTCAACATATGCTATCCACGTAGATTCACAAGCCGCTCTTTTAGCCAAAGCCAATAGAAATCCAACCAACCCTTTGGCGATCCAAATCAGAGTAAAGCTAATCGTACTCAAAAAGACGAGTAAGATTGACCTTCACTGGGTTGAAGGTCACGCAGGTCTTCGAGGGAATGAGAGAGCTGACTATCTGGTTGAAATAGCCGCTAGCTACAAAACTACTATCGACTAGAACTCCATCCCTATAACACGAGGCAAGCAGTTATTAAAAGAATACTATGAAACAATCTGGAATTTATTTACACCAAATCAAATGACGCCTTCCATACCAAAATGTTCATCCCCGACATACCTTATAGACTCTCTCTATCTCTATGGCCTAACTATATAACCACACAATTTCTCACCAACCATGGACTATTTAAATCCTACCTACACAAAATGAACAAAACTGCTTCACCTTATTGCAACTGCCATCTGATGACTGAATGCAACATGTTCTCCAGAGATCGACCAGCTATACTACAAATTGCTACTCCGCCAAATATTCTGAAGTTCCACTTTAACACAGTCAACGTTGCAGAATTTCTTACGAGGATCTTCTGTCACCTACAAGAACAACTAGAACAATAATTGAACAGTTGTAAAACTGTAAATATCCTGTGATATACCATTGGTGAAACACGGGTTGTAGCATATATGTAAATAAAAAAAAACGTATAGCCATATTTATGATTCACTCCGTAGTTTAATTTGTAATGGGAACTTCCAAACCTTTATAGAACACTACTGTATGTGTCAAGACAAATATCTTACCGTTATTATCATGCAGTGGCTCTCTCGAATAGCGCCACAGCATCCGTAGAAAGCAATGATGAATACGATGGAGCCAACGACAATCAGAGCAATTGGCGATCCTTGGATGTTAACATCTTTAAGAGCATGGTTTATTTCATCGATATTGGCATATGATATCGCTCCAGCGACCAGAATGGCGAGTCCACATAGCTGAAACAAGAACAATACAATTGTAAGTTTTATTTGCATAATCATAATTTTCAAAGCTGTTTCACAAATATGGGTTCAATTTTATAATCTGAATTACTGTTATACAAGTGTTTATTTTATTGTATTTGGGTTGAGTCCGAGAACGAATTGCTATTCATTCGAGTATAAATGTGCCTGTTTCTGTGTACACGTGTCTGTCTATGCGCGCGTGCGATTGTCTGCCTGCATGTGTGCGTGCGCTTGTCTGCGAGTACATTCGTACGTATGTCTATCTACGCATCTTGTGTCTTCTGTGTGTGATTGTCCGTGTCTGTGTGTGATTGTGTGTGTCTGTATCTCTTTTCTGCATGTATCTGTGTTTGGATGTGTGTGTGTGCGCGTTGTATGTCTGTCTGTGCGCGCGTGCGATTGTCTGTATGCATGTGTGCGTGCGCTTGTCTGCGAGTACATTCGTACGTATGTCTATCTACGCATCTTGTGTCTTCTGTGTGTGATTGTCCGTGTCTGTGTGTGATTGTGTGTGTCTGTGTGTGATTGTGCGTGTCTGTATCTCTTTTCTGCATGTATCTGTATTTGGATGTGTGTGTGCGCGTTGTATGTCTGTCTGTGCGCGCGTGCGATTGTCTGTCTGCATGTGTGCGTGCGCTTGTCTGTGTGTACATTCGTACGTATGTCTATCTATGCATCTTGTGTCTTCTGTGTGTGCTTGTGCATGTCTGTGTGTGCTTGTGCATGTCTGTGTGTGCTTGTGCGTGTCTGTGTGTAATTGTGTGTGTCTGTATCTCCTTTCTGCATGTATCTGTGTTTGGATGTGTGTGTGTGTGTATGTGTGCGCGCGCTTGTCTGTGAGTACATTCGTACGTATGTATATCTATGCATCTTGTGTCTTCTGTGTGTGCTTGTGCATGTCTGTGTGTGCTTGTGCATGTCTGTGTGTGATTGTGCGTGTCTGTGTGTAATTGTGTGTGTCTGTATCTCCTTTCTGCATGTATCTGTGTTTGGATGTGTGCGTGCGTGCGCTTGTCTGTGAGTACATTCGTACGTATGTCCATCTATGCATCTTGTGTCTTCTGTGTGTGCTTGTGCATGTCTGTGTGTGATTGTGCATGTCTGTGTGTGTCTGTATCTCCTTTCTGCATAAATCTGTGTTTGGATGTGTGCGTGCGTGCGCTTGTCTGTGAGTACATTCGTACGTATGTCCATCTATGCATCTTGTGTCTTCTGTGTGTGCTTGTGCATGTCTGTGTGTGATTGTGCATGTCTGTGTGTGTCTGTATCTCCTTTCTGCATGTATCTGTGTTTGGATGTGTGCGTGCGTGCGCTTGTCTGTGAGTACATTCGTACGTATGTCTATCTATGCATCTTGTGTCTTCCGTGTGTGCTTGTGCATATCTGTGCGTGATTGTGTGTGTCTGTATCTCCTTTCTGCATGTATCTGTGTTTGGATGTGTGTGTGCGCGCTTGTCTGTGAGTACATTCGTACGTATGTCTATATATGCATCTTGTGTCTTCTTTGTGTGCTTGTGCATGTCTGTGTGTGATTGTGCATGACTGTGTGTGATTGTGTGTGTCTGTATCTCCTTTCGTATGTGCGCGCGTGCGATTGTCTGTCTGATGTGTGCGTGCGCTGTCTGTGTGTACATTCGTACGCATGTCTATCTATGCATCTTGTGTCTTTTGTGTGTGATTGTGTGTGTGTGTGTGATTGTGCGTGTCTGTATCTCCTTTCTGCATGTATCTGTGTCTGGATGTGTGTGTGTGTGCGTGTCTGTGTGTGCGTATATGTGTGTGTGTGTGTGTGTAGCTTGTTGCGTGCGAATGCTATAATCACTAATGAGAAATCAGTTGAAGGTAAATAATAGCATCGAAATAACCAGAGTTTTAATATCAGATTTAAAGAGCATTTTAAAGATTTTAAATATGCAGAAGGCAAATAAAATTATGTAGAACATATAGTAAGGAAAGGACATCATATGCAAGATATAGAAGCATCCTCAAAATATTACACTGAGAATGGAACCCAGCTAAACATGTTGCTGGAAGAGTTGGAGATTTTAAAGGAAGTTGACAACAGTTTGATTTTAATCTCAGAACGCACCCGGTATGCGTAACCTTATCCACATCAGAAAACTGTCAGTACCTGGAGAGTAATATACAACATTCTGCTGAGGATGTAACTGGTCCCGAAAGGCCTACAATATTTTAATAATTTTAACAGTTAAGGAAACTGCATAAAATGTACATAATTTTTTATTATACTTTTTATACTCTGGATAATATAATTTATATAACATGGACATTTCATTTAACACAATTTCTTCACTTTCGAGTTCATCTCAATGACTCGCGACATACACGCAACTATCTCTCCGACCCTCGCAACAGTTTATATAGGCTATGTGAGGGTAGCAACATTCTCGACGTAAAGCCGAGACGTTTCCAGACTAGAAGTCTCTGGAATCGAAGCTTTCGGACATGGAAGGATAGATGCGTAGAGAATTTTCTATGCGGGTCTACTCACGAGTCAACTGCTCGCGAATCTTTTTGTAATATATATATATATATATATATATATATATATATACAACTTTTGTTATGGTAATTTACAGATTTTCAGTGCATATTAGGTAGAAACGATGAAGATATGTAAAAAAAAGTATGAGAACGATCTCATTAGCTTAATTCCTACCGAATTCGCTAAAAATAATTTGATAGACCTGAGAATTAAGCACTGCATCAAGAATTAAGGGGTAGATGGTGGCAACCAATGCATGACAAATGGTCTTAATCAAGTTTAGCTATTGTAAATGTTTTCCTTTCTATTTCATATTGCGCTATATGTAAGGTAGGTAGTATTATCAACAAAGTAAGGCATAGGCATTATTAAAACATGACGCAATGCAGATAACAACTGTTTCAATATAACATGTTTATCTTATAGTTATGTTCTTATCACTGCAGCCTTTATACTTATTCTAGTATATGAGCCGAACGACAAATTAAAAAAAAAATTCAAATAAAATGTATTTACATTGTTACAGTATAAGATTGTAACGTACGTATCGAAGATAATCCAGTCTGGTGCCATCTTTGCATTGAGGATGTTCGAACACCAATAGTTTTAACCCTTCTTGCAAAGATAAAATACTCAATCTTAATCTAACCCACCCTAAACCTAATCTAACCCAACCTAGTCTAAACCTAATTCAATCCAGCCTGAAACTAACCTAATCTAGCCTAAACCTAACCTAATCGAGATTAAACCTAATCAAACTCAGCCTAAACTTAACCTAACCCACCTTAAACCTAATCTAACCCACCCTAACCTAGACTAAAACTAATTCAACTCAGCCTAAACCTAACCTAATCTAGCCTGAACCTAATCCAACCCAGCTTAAATCTAACCCAATCCAGCCTAAACCTAACCTAACTCAGACTAAACCTAATCAAACTCAGCCTAAACCTAACCTAACCCACTCTAAACCTAATCTAACCCAACCTAACCTAACCTAGTCTAAACCTAATTTAACTCAGCCTAAACCTAACCTAATCTAGCCTGAACCTAATCCAACCCAGCTTAAATCTAACCCAATCCAGCCTTAACCTAATCTAACCCAACCTAACCTAACCTAGTCTAAACCCCAGACTAAACCTAATCAAACTAAGCCTAAACCTAACCTAACCACCCTAAACCTAATACAGCCTAATCTAACCCAACCTAGTCTAAACTTAATTCAACTCAGCCTAAACCTAACCTAATCCAACCCAGCTTACATCTAATCCAACCCGGTTTAAATCTAATCCAACCCAGCTTAAATCTAACCCAACCCAGCCTGAATCTAACCTAACGCGTCTAAACCCACCTAACCGAGTTTAAATCTAACAGAACCCAGCCTGAAACAAACCTAATCCATTTTGGGCGTCTATCCTAAAATTATATTTTGCAGTAATTTGTTTCCAGGGTTTGTCCTTTCAGGTCATTAGATTTGGGGGAATGGGTGGGAATAGACATTTACATATATAATCTTCTAGTATTGGCCTAATGAGTCCAATTATTATAGATTTTGTATTAAAAGAGCAGCAGCTAAATTTCCCACCATTAGCTAACTCAATACCAAGTTTAGGTTGTTGATACAATTGTCATTAGGGCCTAATATCCATTCAATGTGCATTTTTCAAGTCTCCATGGGGGGAAGAAATTTTCTCATGGGGTTTCGGCCACTATTGGACCTGTGTCCACCTACTCCGTGAGGGATCTGGGTAGCCAGAACAAGTAGGTTGACAAAACCAGCTGAGGGACGCGACATGCTGACAAGTCATCCCTACAATGACTGTATAATCATCTACCTCTATGATTAAACACATGTAGATGTGAGGCCTAGTGGTTAAGGCACTGAGCTACAAGCCGGAGGGTCGAGGGTTCAAGTCCCGTTGGGGTCAGGATTTTTAAACTGACCCAAACCCTCTGGCGGCACTATGGCCCTGGGGTCGACTCAGCCTCTAACGGAAATGAGTACCAGACGCTTGTTCTGGGGGTAAAGGCGGCCGTCACGCAGGGCTGACAACCCGGCTGACAAAGTGCCGATTGTCTAGAAAAAGTGGGAGCCTTGGCCTCCTACTACCCCAAGGGTCTCCGGACCTGTTGTGGGATCACTTTACTTTTTTAGATGTGAGGCCAGCGGGCGGCTGGTTGACCAAGACATTTTAGGCCTGTCGTGCTATGAAGTTGATATCCTGAAGACATATTTTACTGAAGTACGTAGCGATATACTTTTTTCCAGGGCCAGGTTGCTAGCCTGACGCCTAACCCCCAGACACGAAGGACCTGTTTTTTTTTTTTTAAGGTTTTGCTCCGTTAGCCGACAGGTCTCAGTTTTAAGGCGCTGAGAACTCGCCTTTCGTCCCATCCTGTTAGCTACAATCTATTACGACTGCAGTCAGGGAGCACGACGAGAACGTAGGATTAGGACTTGCTGACAGAGCTGCTAAAAAAGTCGCAGTGGCATTACTCGAGATTTATTAAGGTATGCATAGTCGGCATCTGTACCCTTCTCGAGGCCGTACCAACCATTTGTTGATATATATATATATATATATATATATATATATATATATATATATATACATATATATATAATTATATATAATTCCTTGTAGTGGACGAATGGGGAATGAAAAAAGGGCATGTGGGAAAACCAGAAGGAAAAACCACAGTTGATAGACAAAGACTGAGGTGGGAGAATAACATTAACCATGATTTGAGGGAAGTATATTATACAGGGAATGGTTGGAAAACATTAGCTCAGGATAGGGATGTATGGAGATGTTACGTCCGCGCGGCCATGAACCTATGGATTCGATAGTGCCAGTGAGACAATTTGTGTAAGAGTAATCAATTATAACTATTTATAGGAAATTAACTAAATCAAAATGTGCATTAAGGATCTACAAAAATATATCTTAAAGATAGCTAGGGATATTTTTTAAATAACTTTATTAATTTTGAAACAGAAAACCCTTCATGGGATAGCCGTAAAGAATAATTTGTGGGTGAAGTACAGGTCAGTTCAGACAAGAAATGAAAGCATCCCTATGTGTTGTTAGAGTTACCATAAGTAATACCACGAGTGATTTCAAATTTATCTAGAGAATTTAGAAATCAAGAGTGGCATTTTTAGGATTATTTAACGAATAAAATTAAGCTGTTTACTCACAAATCATTATTTAAATAGAGTTTTTTTTTTTAAATATTTATATATTTGATGTAAACGACGATGTTTGAAAACAAATGAGAAATGTTTGGTTATGTTTGAATTATCACTGCAACTTGATCATACTATTTATTGCCAAATAGGATCGCAATATTGTAAGAATGCAACCTAGTAGAGAAAACATTAAACACATCAAACTGTATATTATAACCGTCATTATAGGTTATTAATTCATTTTTTTCGGAAACAACTCAGAAATGTGTAGGTCGAAAGAATCTGTTCATTATTTGCTATAATCAACGTATTTGTTGGAGAGTCAGTCACTGCAGAATAATGATCTGACCTGTTCAGAATGTTAAAAAGGAGCTTTCATTATTTTGGTAATATATGGAGGTGAAACGCGACTGCGATCTGTTGTAAAACATTGACTCCCATTTGGGGCATGAATTATTTTTTTTTCAAATGCCCCACATTTTTCTTTTCGACATTCCTGGTTTCTCTCCTGGCATGGCGTACTTGTAACCCACTTCTGAGGTTGGGGCGCCTGGAAGGCGGGATTATGTTCCCCGATGATATGATGGGTGATGATGATGATAATGGTGAGCCAGGAGAATCCCTAATCGTAAGTTTAACCTAAGATGAATATGAATGATGATGATTGCGATGGCCATATGATTTCGGGGACCGTGTGGGCCTTAAAGTTTTCCTGACATTTGTCTTACAGGTGAGGAAAAACCCCGATAAAAACCTCACCCAGAAAAACTGTCCCGACCGGGGATCGAACACGGGCCCGCTGCGTGACAAGGCAGCACGCTACCCCGAGACCTCAGCGGTGGACGGGCATGAATTAAACAGTCCACAAAAGTTCTCTTTTCTGTAAAACTTGAATTGTACATCCGTCTTTATGTTTCTATGCATTAGGAAATTGGTTGTGGGAAATTCACATTTGTAAATGCCTATTGAATATAATGAGCCTTTAAAGGTCAACCAACATTTACTCATTTCATAACAGTCTGCTGCTGTCTGTAAATATGATGGAAGAGGTATTTACCAGACTTCATTGTTCGCCTTTCATGATTGCGTGTGGAATTGACTTAGAAGGTCATGCACATTGCTGTTGAAAGACGAGTGAAGTACGTAATTGTTTTGCAAGATGGAGGAAGTCATGCTCCTTGCAACACTGGACTAAATTAACAATATCCTACACATTTTTATCCGATGATGTTTGACAACCTGATTCATCCGGCCGAGATAAGCTCAAAGATAATAACATTGTTTATTAAAAAGGAAACTCTTTCACAATCGATACTTTTTATGAAACAGTGACTCAATTGTTTAGTTTGTATTTCGATTTCAACATACAAATGTACAACTCATTAGTGATTATCCCTACACAATTAATTAACAAACTAATATATTGACTTAGGCTTTCGCGGCCGGAGTTACTATGACTATTTAACTCATGCCCCAAATGGGAGTCAATGACCAATCACGTTTCAATGATTTCTGTTTTACAACCAATCAGAGTCGTGTTTCACCAAATATTTATCAGTGTTATAATTACCATATTAAAGAAAGCTTCTCCTTACAATATTGCGTTCCTTTGGCAATAAAAAGTATGATCTGGTTGCAGTGATAAACAAAAGAAGCAGTAGAAGCGTACCTATCGTTTCTCATTTGTTTTCAAACATCGCCGTTTACATTAAATATATAAATATTTTAAAATAACTATAGTTAAATAATGATTTGTGAGTAAACAGCTTAATTTTATTCGTTAAATAGTCCTAACAAATGCCACTCTTGATTTCCAAATTCTCTAGATAAATTCACTCCTCACTTCGTGAGTCGTGAATTTATCGATAATTTGGAAATCACTCGTGGCATTACTTATTATGATCTTGTAGAAAATTTCTGTGCTGGTCTTGAGGCTTGTAGTTCCCCGACGTTTCGCCAGAGACTGGGTTGTCTTGAGACTGGCAATTTTGTCGACTACCTGCCCTATTTATACATTTATTCGCGACGGCAGGTATTACGAACTGTTGGTTTTCTTAGGTCTTAAAGGACCTTCGGGACTTGGAATTTTGGTAGCATTAGGTCCTAGCCGAGCGTTAGTATGTGGATGTATTAGTTATAAAGGCATACGTGTTTTTTGAACATGAATAAATGGATTCTTGATCTAAATTATTTTATTTCTGTAACTATAATGATTACAATAACCCTAATTATTCTAACCCTAAATAACTAATCTAAGCTTATTTTAAGACTTTTGATGTCCCAACTCCTTTCAAAAAACGTTAAGCTGAAAATATAAAACTATTATTCTACCAGTTATATTATATGGGTGCGAAACATGGACTCTTACTTTAAGGGAGGAAAGGAGATTACGAGTATTTGAGAATAAAGTTCTTAGGAACATTTTTGGACCAAAGAGAGATGAACAGACAGGTGAATGGAGAAGACTACATAACAATGAACTACATGGTCTTTATAGGAAGGCAGATATAATAAGAACAGTTAAGTCTCGTGGACTGCGATGGGCAGGACATGTTGCACGTGTGGGGAATGAAAGACGTGCATGGAAGCTTCTTGTAGGAAAGCCAGAGGGAAAACGCCCAGTTGGTAGACCAAGAATGAGGTGGGAGAACAACATTAACTATGATTTGAGGGAAGTAGATTATACAGGGAATGATTGGAAAGCATTAGCTCAGGATAGGGATGTATGGAGAGCTTATGTCCGCACGGCCATGAACCTTCGGGTTCGATAGTGCCAGTAAGTAAGTAAGCAAGCTTATTTTAAGAAAACCTACATTCGAACTATCTTGAGGTTTGAGAGAGGGAGATGGGGGTTTATAAATCTATCCTAATTTACATTTCAATAATTATCTAATAACTCTACACTCTTAGAAATATAGTATTAAACTATTTAAACCACTTGACTACATTTCTAACTGTCCTAGCAAATTGATTAAGAAAAATGGTATGCAGAGTTACCCATCAGAACACTCTTCAACAGACAGACACGAGTCCCCTATTTTGCAGGGGTTATATACTAAGCTTCAGACCTACAGCTACAACTAACTGTATTAAACATTCCATTAGTCTAAATGCAGAGATTTTACAGTTAGCCTTGAAAACTTTGTTCCTGCCATAAGTCAAAATTCTGTCCTGAAATATGTCTAAGTGCTTTATTTCAACAACTGTTTTTTTTTTGAATAATTAAAATAATCTATGAAATAATTAAATATCTATGTATTCGTAACAGCAGGTAGTCGACAAAATTGCCAGTCTCAAGACAACCCTTGAGGATGCCGGACGCAGTCTCTGGCGAAAAGTCGAAGAACTACAGCCCGGAAATCTTCTACAAGATCATCATTTAACAAACTATTTCTATAAATCCAATAAAAACTTTTTAATTTTCCTTATTAAACTTACAAAACTAAACATTTAGGATAATTATTCATTTATTAGAAATTCAACAGTTACAAAAACACAATGCAATAAATTGAATCATAATAGTATATTACGATGCGAGGTTAGGAAGTGGTTTTTTACAGAAGTGAGGAAAATGTTTAAAAACCGAACGATAGCGAGGTTATTAATTTCCGATATTCTGTAAAACACTTCACAAACGTGCGTTGAACATTATGTTTTGTGCTATGGTGTTTTCAAAATAATAAATAATACTAAAATAATAACATCTTTGTTGGAAATATTTGCGTTCATTATAAACAACTGACTAATGTTAACAGTGTGAGTAATGCTTATTAGTTGAAACTAGAGGAGGCTGTGATACCAATCAGTGATAAAATGGCGGCAAGTACGTATTTATTGTTTTTTTTTTCAAATAATGTTCAGTTCATTTATAATGTAGTTATTTGTTTCTTAAAATCGGCCGCGGTGGACTAGTGGTTATGCTCCTTGCCTCTGGTCCCGAGGGTCGCAGGTTCAAACCCGGCCGGGGTCGATGGATTTTTTAGGATGGAAAAATCCAAGGAGCAAGTCCTCCGGGAGGGACTTTAAGCCGCGGGTCCCGAGTCAGAATATTTTCAGGCTCGTAAAAGATCCTAAAGCCTGAATAAAAAGGTCTCTAAGAAAAATTTACCGAATTTTCTTGTTCTAGTACTACCTTGGTTTCCGAGATGTCAGTATGAGGCGGAACGCTAACCATGGGCCACTCCAATGACATAACGAAATAATCACAAATTTCTGATTTGTTTTCAAACATGGCCGTTTACATATTTAACTATTTTAAAATACCGGTAACTATATTTAAATAACGATTTTTGAGTAAACAGCTTACTTTTATTCGTTGAATAGTCCTAACAAATGCCACTCTTGATTTCCAAATCCTCTAGATAAATTTACTCCTCACTTCGTGACTTGTGGATTTATCGATGATTTGGAAATCACTCGTGGCATTACTTATGAATAATTTGGAATACAAATATTACAAAGGAAACTAAAATGAAAATTTATAAGAGCATAATACAGAATATTTTGTCATATGGAAGCGAAACTTGGTCTTTGACGAAATTACAAAAGAATAAAATTAGAACAGTTGAATTTGATTATTTTAGAAGAAGCCTCCAAAAAAACAAGACAGGATAAAATAAGAAATGAATTCCTTTGGAGAGAAATGAATGTCACCACATCTGTTGTTAAGAGGATTGAAAGTTAAACGCTTAAATGGTATGGCCATGTACAAAGAATGGAAAATGAAAGATGACCAAAAAATATATACCAATGGTCACCCCCTGGAAGAAATAAACATGGCAGACCAAGGTGGAAATGGAAAACCTACGTCAGAACTATAATGGATGATAGGAATTTGGAAGAGGGAGATTGGAATGATAGAGATAAATTGAAACTGAAGACGGCAAACCTATAAGTGGGGAAAGCCTAAGAAGAAGAAGAAGGAGAAGAAGAATTTATCGCGTATATCTACGTTTCAGTATAGTGAGTATGCTTTAGATCTTATAACACTGGATGCCTCAGTGATACCAATATGGCATGTTGAATGTGTCAGCAAAATAAAATCTATTTTATTTCTGCAAATTATAGTAGTAGTAGTAGGACTTCATTAGACAAAAAGTAAGATATTTACAATATTATTTACAAATATGGGTCGCAGGGGCAGTAAGCCGTACGTGCTGTTGACAGTCCGTTACAATAAAGTAATAATTGGTACTAGTGTAAAGAAATATAAACAACAAAAAAAGCAATAACATTACAATTACATAAAGAAAACACAATAATATTACAATTAAATAATAACACAATAGCATTATACACTAATTAATTTATATATAATTGTTAAGAATTAATGGTATTGTATTTTGATAACATATATTTATTCATGAATGAGTGTTGTCCTTATTTTCCGTGTTTTGTCCAGAAATTTACCGAGGTTTATCCAATTTTCTGGATTTACCAATAACTCGTAGCATGCCAATCTTTCCCGATTTGAATTTAGAAATCTTTCCGGTAATAACTGACGTCTCAATTATTCTAAATCATTACATTTTCCTAATATATGTATCTCATCTTCAAAGTTCCCGCATATTGGACATATTCGCATATCGTGATCGTCGCTAATTTTTAGAAATTTCCATGCCCCCTAGCCTAAACCAAGCAAGCCCTGATCTCTCCTTAAATCCTAGGTTGAGTATATACGATTCTTTTCCTCAGACGTGTTTTAGGTCTCTTTGTAAACACAGTGAGCGTTTTCCTGTACATTCGGCAAAAGTATCTTGTTGGTTTATATCTAAGTACCTCCTCCTTATTTTTCTCCACACGTTCTTGCGATTTTCAGTCCCTTTTTCCCATATCCAGCCCATCCCAATCTTTTGGAGTTCTCTCCTAACCTCGTCTGCCCAAAATTTAACATCTATGTTTTTAATTTGGTGGTCGTAACAAATTGCTCTAAGCATTATTTGTTCACCTTGGATTACTCGCAACCAGTAGCAAATTATAAATGCAGATATCCATCTGCTACTGCTCTGAAAAGATACGGAAAATCTATTCTTAGTCCAATAAAGTACGATTTCAAGGTTGAGTGAACAGCAAGAAAACATTCACCTCTTTACACCATGTGGTTCACACATCTTGTCACAAAATAATGTATACACACCTAAAATCTTACACCATGCAAGTACCGGTCTTCATAAATTTATCAGAAGGCAGTTTATGTTTACAATTAAGAAGCCACTTATTGTGTATTTGTGAATGATGATTCATTGCAATTGAATGATGTCAGAAGCCTTGCGAGATTTTGGATACGCAGTTTATGAGGATTATTGTTCCTAGGTATTTGAATTCAGCCACTTCCTCAAAAATTTCCCTCATTTGTCATTAGCTGTCCATTTCCATTATATAATGTATTTCTACGTGTGACCATATATTTAGTTTTATTGATATTTACTTCCAGTCCCAATTTCTTAGTGTTACTCAATAACACAATGAAAAATCTATACTTTTAATATTCATGTTTGAACACCATTCACGTTAAAATTAATTGATTCATATATATTTTTTTGCGCGATAGTGAATTTTGTCGTACTTACAGCAATGGCGACCATGATTGAAAGTTCAACTTTCTACATTTCGGGATTGCCAACCTAAATAACTATACTTACTTACTTACTTACTTACTCACTGGCACTATCGAACCCGAAGGTTCATGGCCGCGCGGACATAAGCTCTCCATACATCCCTGTTCATCTGGGGTAAAAAATAACTATACTGTAATATTAAATTTACACCCACGTGCGGGAAGTAAAACTACTGCCCTCTATGTATACTACGTACAATGTATATGCATAAGGAGCTTTTACTGTATTTCCCCGAGGTCTCGTTGTAGTAGACCTGTTCTGTTGGTGATATATTATTTTTAATTTATCGAGAATATACTTGGTCTTAGGTAGTTTACGGGTTGCGTGTTCAAATGACCCTGAGAGCAATACCGGTTACGACTGTAGATTGCCTATTGGTAGGATATATATATTCTTAATATATAAAAATTTCGTGTCACGTTGTTTGTCCGCGATGGAATCCTAAACTACTGAACCGATTTTAATAAAATTTTGAACACTGTGTGCAGTTTGATCCAACTTGAGACTTAGGGTAGTTTATAACTAAATTTACAGTCGCATTATTTTTATTGCAAATTATTTGTTTATTATTTAACAAAGAGTTATAATTATCTGTGAGTTCCATACGATTCTAACAGATGGCGGTGTAATTATCTGTGAGTTGCATACGATTCTAACAGATGGCGGTGTAAGGTGATTTGGTAAGGTAATTGGTTTATTATTTAACAAAGAGAGATCCAGATGGCTGTGCTTTTTGTTGCAACCGCGAATTTCAATTTGAATTACAAATATTGATTATTTCATGATTTAAGTGTGTTCAGTGTTTATTTTATTTTCAATATTATTAATTTCGTGTGTAAGTATTAGTTTTATGTAATCTGGCTGAAAGACAGCAACTTAATTTAAATTTTTAACGTATACCTTAGCCACAGCAACGCGTGGCCGGGACTTCTAGTAAATATATATATATATATATATATATATATATATATATATATATATATATACACACAGTAAAACTTGTCTTAGCCGAAACCATTATAAGAAGGAAACCTGTAGAGACGGAAAAAAATCTCCAGAACGGTACGATTTTATATGTAAAATCGTCCTGTATAAGCCGGAAACTTTCATAACGCGGAAACGGAATGGTTTTTAAAGTACCAATAGTTAATTTTTACCTGAATAAGACGGAAAATTATTCTTAAGCACGTTCTAATTACAGTATTAATGACCACACGTGAAAATTCTGCTTATGACGCTACGGCCTTATATCGTTTTAGCTTGTGTTGTCATTGTATTGCGGGGATACCCTTACTAAAGTGTGACAGTGGGGAATCCCTCGCTTTTCCTTGCCTGCTTACGCTTCCTGCGAGGGAGTTGGGAAACTCTTCTGTCTTCCAGTAGTTGAGTTACTTCTCGTTTTTGTGTAATAAAGTTGTTTTGTATTGCCGTGCAAACTGAGCTGTGTTACATACACTATTTTGTCTGTATTTCAGTCAATACGTTATGTCTTTAAAGCGTACATGTAAAACCCTTACACTGCGTGAGAAAATTCTAGCTTGTAATTTGGGAACCCTTTATAAGAAGGAAAACTGCCAATACGGAAATATATTTAAGAAACCGTCATGTTCCTTCATAGACAGGTTTTACTGTATATATATATATATATATATATATATATATATATATTGTTTTCCCTCTCCTTTAACAAAAACTTTGTAATGTATATATATATATATATATATATATATATATATGACCAGCCTCATGGGCTTGTAGTCAGCGTTCCTGACTACTGTTCATGAGGTCCCGGGATCGATTCCCGGTCAAACCATAGGAATTTTTCCTTGAAGGGAATTATTCCTGTGATTGCCCATGGTCTGGAATTTAGGTTAAGAACTCTCCTGGCGCTTCATTATCATTTATCACCCATCATACCAACGGGGTAACGTAACTCCGCCTTCCAGGTGCCCCAACCTAAGAAATGGATTAGAATTCTGTCAGTGCCAGGGGAGAAAGCCAGAAATGTCATAAAAGACAACCTGATGGCATTAGACAAAAATATATATGTGTATATGTCCACCGCTGTTGTCTCGAGATAGCGTGCTGCCTTGTCACGCAGCGGGCCCGGATTCGATCCCCGGTCGGGACAGTTTTTCTGGGTGAGGTTTTTATCGGGGTTTTTCCTCACCTGTAAGACAAATGTCAGGAAAACTTTAAGGCCCAAACGGTCCCCGAAATCATAGGGGGCCATCATCATTATCATCATCATCCTTCACCGGTGTGGAAAGCTACCACACCTACAATTCCCTAGTAAAGCTGCAAACATAGCATGAAAATGCTATGATTGCAGTGAAGGACCTGCCTTCGGGCAGAATTACTATGGATATATATATATATATATATATATATATATATTATTTCTATAACTGAACTGCACCCGAGCATGATCACTTGCTCATTCGGGCGTCGTCAATACTGTGCAACATTTATTTCTGAACAAAATGTATTCTTATTCTTAAATAAGTCAGAAGGTATGTTTACGTCAGAGACTCACTGGGATGTATGTACCCCTTTTGATATTTCTCGGTCAGTAACCGCTATAAATATTAACCCGCAATAAACAAGAAATTGGTATATTTGTAATGGCTGTGTATAGATCATGTGGGGTCCAAGTTGTAATTTCAAAAATTTGTGTTTAGTCGAGTCATCAGTCTGGTGCAGAAATTAGTAACAGGTTGTGTGGCTGTTCGATATCAGAGTTCGATGTCCGTGTATAAACACAACTCAGCATCTGTCCGGACAGATGATGATAGAAGCGTGTTTCCTATAGATTTTGTCATTTCCTTTAATTGCGACATCTTGTGTTGCAATCAGTGATATTTCGTTCGTCTTACCACATGATACATTACATAATCATCCAAACAAATTGCATTAAGAAAAATATTAAATATTTGTACCATAAAAGATACAATGACATTGTCAATGTAGAAATACACCAGAAGTTATTGTAAAACAAGTCATTTGTAAATTACAGCATTACTTTAGACCTAAATTATACTGGAAAAAATATGTTGAAACTATTAGTCTTACATTACTAAGAAAAATCAGAATGTCCAATTGAATTGGTAGAACTAACTAACTGGCGCTATCTGATAATAATTATCATAAGTAATGCCACGAGTGATTTCCAAATTATCTAGAGTTTGGAAATCAAGAATGGCATATGTTAGGACTATTTAACGAATAAAATTAAGCTGTTTACTCACAAATCATTATTTAACTATAGTTATTTTAAAATATTTATATATTTAATGTAAACGGCGATGTTTGAAAACAAATGAGAAACGATTGGTACGCTTCATTTCCTTCCTTTGTTCATCACTGCAACAGATCATATTATTATTTATTGCCAGAGGATCGCAATATTGTAAGAATGCACCCTAGTGGAGAAATTTATAACCAACGTTATAGGTAATAATTAATTTGATGTCCTATGATGTAAATATGTCAATTATATTTTCTGCAACGTCATTTCCTGGAAAATAATTATTTTAAGAAAGTACAAACAGTGTTTTTTTTTGTGGTATAATCATTTGTTACAAATGTTTTTATATTATCTATCGCATGCGGTATGTGTTGGCATTCATGCACTATATATACAATCTGGTAGCCGTATTTCTTAATGAGTCAGTTACTGCAAAATAATGCTATGACCTATTCAGAATGTTAAAAAGGAGGTGGTTTCTTTGTTACGATAAACTTTGGTTGGTAAATTTTAGGCGAAACACGACTGTGATTGGTTGTAAATAAAAATAATTGAAATATGACTGGTCACATTGACTCCCATTTGGGGCATGAGTTAAATAGTCGAAAAAAATTGTATTTAATTTGATATATAACATTTTCCATGTATTATTTCGTGAGAATTCTTAGTAACATTTAGGAAGTAGGTTAAGTATATATTGATTTATCAGTAATGTCGGTTACAAAAAGAGATATCTCGACTCCTACATCGATAGAATAGGCACGTATATACGCAAAAGGGAATCGATTAACATAATGTCAGAGTTCAACGCTTTGAGTGCAATAAGTAATGTCCACGCTATGGAAAACAACGCTCAAGAACGAATAAATTTGCTACACTAACGAACAGTAGCGGCTGGTGTATAACGATGTATGGGGGGGGAGCTATAAGGATCTGTGCTTAGGCTCGTTTGTGAATCTAAATTGATTGCTGCGTAATACGTTTATTGTTCACCGTATCAAAAGTGGTTCTGACTCGGAAGTTCAAACAGGATTTCATCTAGAGCAGTGATAGGGAAAAGGAGTGCAACAAACGTAATCTGCGTCTTGCTAACTCCACATCTACCACAGCAAGGTCAGGTATATTTCTTCTTTTTCGAGTTGGGTTATTTACAAGACGAGAGCAAAGCTGTGCAGCGTCGTATTCCAGTAGCAACGTGATGTAATAAAATGTTTTAAATAATAATATGGTATCTTTTTTTTATCCGTCTTCCTCAATTATAATATATTATTAAAAAGAATTTCGTTAAATTATTAAATCGTGAAGGCCTTTCAAAAACATGTTTCATATTCGGCATGCTAATATCAGCGTATCTAATATATAAAAATGAATGAATGTTTCTTTGTTCGTACTTTATGCGCGGCCATACCGTTTATCGGATTGTGATGGGGTTTTTTTGCAAAATGTTCAGGAGGTTCCCGGGATGAACATTGGCTATAAGAAAGTTGAGATACTGAACTCCTACACCCTTAAAAACACCTTTTGTGGTGAAAAAGTCCTTTTTTTACCCTTAAATAGCTTACGCTGTCTAAACCATAACAAATACAAAACATTAATATACACAGAATGGAATATCTAAAAAAACTCTACAAAAAAGTCTGCGACAGATAACACACAATACCTTTGTCTTTTATTGATGCCAAGAAGATCGGGATAAGTAGATTCCCGGGCAAGCATGTGCTGCCATATCATTCATCCGATTGTCGTGCGGCCTTTTGCAAAATGTTCAGGATTTTCTCGGGAAGGTTATAGGTTATAAGACAATTTTAATGCTTAAGCCCTTCACTCTTAAAAATCGCCTTCTGTAGTGAAAAAACGTGAAAAAATGTCACTTTTTATATGCTTAAATGGCTTACTCTGCCTAAACCATAACAAACACACAAAATTATTGTACACAGAATTGAATATCTCAAAAAAACTCTACAGAAAAGTCCGCGACAGCATATGTTTATCTTTTGAGGATAACACACAATAACCATTTTTGCCTTTCATTGATGCCAAGAAGATCGGGATAAATAGATTCCCGGGCAAGCATAACAGCGCACGGCGGGTATTCTTTTATGGATAACTCAAAATAACGAATTTTGTCTTTCAGTTCATTTATGCAAAGTACATCGGGATGTGTAGATTCCCGGGCAACGCCGGGTAATCAGCACGAGGTATCTAAAAATAATAACGATATAAATTTATATTTATTCTTCCTTTTACTTATTCAACTAAATGCAAAAAATACATTTATCTAGGTTTAGCAGCGCATGCCGGGTATTAGCTAGTAATTTATATACTGGGTTTAGGTCACACACCCACAGACCTAAACCATTATATAAATTATACGCCGACATCAGTTTTACCAATTAGTATGCCGAAGATGAAACGTGTTTTTGAAAGGCCTTCGTGATTTAATAATTTAAGGAAGTTTTATTGAATAAAAAGCAATTATAAATAAGGAAGACGAATAAAAAAGGTGCTATATTATTGTTTAAAACTTTTAATACGTAACCTCAATTTGACAACAATGAATATTAAAAATGTTGGTGATGCAATAGTTGTGTTTTTATTCTTAGTTAATAGGGTGCTGAGAAATGTTAATTGAAAGAAACGTGTTTACATTTTAGTAATTAACATGTATTTACATAAATAATAGTGTTGTGTTACTTCAGATCGAATGACTAATGAACAAAGTAAATAGAATGCAAATATTTTTCTTGCGACAGTGGGAGGGGCTCAACCATGATTGAGGGAAAGGGAACACAGTGTCTTCTTTTCACCATCGCTGTGATCTACTGGGTAGAACCATTAGGCCAATATGATACACTGTGATTCAGGAATCATGACATATGTTAATCATGATCTTACAGCCAGTATAGGAGTGACATGTGGTCAATATATCGGGTCCCCCAAGCCGTTACAGATGGTTTTCTCAATATAGGACCTATAACATTTTTTTCATTAGTTAGATCAAGGTCGAATTTGGCTGCCTTGTTGATTCGATTCGATTTACTTCCGTAGACATGTGATATGAATGGGCAATGAAAGAGGTGAATGGAAGCTTTTTGTAGGAAAAACAGAGGGAAAATGCCCAGTTGGTAGACCAAGAATGAGGTGGGAGAATTGCATTATCCATGATTTGAAAGAAGTACATTGTGCATTAGCTGAGGATAGGGATGTATGGAGAGCTTATGTCCGCGCAGTCATGAAACTACGCGTTCGACAGTGCCACTGAGTTTTACAATGTTTTATTGTTTCCATACAATTTATAAAAATGGCTAAAAATTCACAGAAAATGTTATGAAACGACCTGCACCCTGCACTGAGTTTTAGTAATGAGGGGACAGGGGATTTACTCTCCAGTACAACCTTGATCTGACTAATGAAAACAATAAGATATTGAATATAAAATTTTTACCTGGTAAGTCAGTCGTCCTCAACTAAATTAGTAAACTGCAACAAGTAGTTCCAATATGGACGCCTTTCAAAAACAATGTTTCATTTTCTGCATTATAACTGGTACTGATGTTATTGTATAGGTTGTACAACTGTTGTACTGATGTTATTGTATAGGTTGTACAACTTTTGTACTGATGTTATTGTATAGGTTGTACAACTGTTGTACTGATGTTATTGTATAGGTTGTACAACTTTTGTACTGATGTTATTGTATAGGTTATACAACTGTTATACTGATGTTATTGAATAGGTTATACAACTGTTATACTGATGTTATGGTATAGGTTGTACAACTGTTGTACTGATGTTATTGTATAGGTTGTCCAACTGTTGTACTGATGTTATTGTATGGGTTGTACAGCTGTTGTACTGATGTTATTGTATAGGTTGTCCAACTGTTGTACTGATGTTATTGTATGGGTTGTACAGCTGTTGTACTGATGTTATTGTATAGGTTGTACAACTTTTGTACTGATGTTATTGTATAGGTTGTACAGCTGTTGTACTGATGTTATTGTATAGGTTGTCCAACTGTTGTACTGACTTTATTGTATAGGTTGTACAACAGTTGTACTGATGTTATTGTATAGGTTGTCCAACTGTTGTACTGATGTTATTGTATGGTTTGTACAACTGTCGTACTGATGTTATTGTATAGGTTGTACAACTGTTGTACTGATGTTATTGTATAGATTGTACAACTGTTGTACTGATGTCATTGTATACGTTGTAAAAATTTGTACTGATGTTATTGTATAGGTTGTACAACTGTTGTATTCATGTTATTGTATAGGTTGTACAACTGTTGTACTGATGTTATTGTATAGGTTGTACAACTGTTGTACTGATGTTATTGTACAGGATGTACAGATGTTATTGTATAGATTGTACAACTGTTGTACTGACGTTATTGTATAGGTTGTACAATTGTTGTACTGATGTTATTGTATAGGTTGTACAATTGTTGTACAATAACATCAGTATCAGTTAAAATGCAGAAGATGAAACATTGGTTTTGAAAGGCCTCCATATTGGAATTACTTGATGAAGTTTAATAATTTAGTTGAGGACGACTGATTTACCAGGTACCAGTTTTACATTTAATATCTTATTACATAACCTCAACGGGCTTTAATATGAATTTTAAAAGCATAAATGGAAATAAGTAGTTCATAATTAAAAATTACTGTTGAACATTTTATAAAATGCTCAACTCGTTTGTACGAAATGAATTAAACATGTATTATCTTATCAGAACAAATACTGGCATGAAGGCGTCACAGGACAACATCTGGCACGTTTCATAGATTAACTAACATTCTGCAAACTGTATTATCTTTCTTGGCAAATAGTTACGCTAATCCATAGTAACAAGATAAACAATGAAACGAATTCTAAGTGCCTCAACTCTCTATTATTTCTTGCTACACTTGAGTTTTCTGCGCGTAAAGTTGGAGATTTTGGATTTAAATACAAGTTTAGGCAGAAATTTTTATCTTTAGTTGATTAACGAATTCGATCTTAATTTTCGTATTCAAATGTCACAGGGCGAGTTTCGTTGCGGCCGCTAAAATGATTTTCACATTTTCATTTCGCGTTAAAACCTACTTCTAATGGTCCGATTTTCCTAGTTCGTGTATTAAGTCTATTTTTCTTAATAGACTGTTTTATGCAGAATTTGGCTACAAAAAATCGCCCATTTAGAGCGTTTACAGAATTCACACAGATTTTTACACTCATTTTCTTCTTCTTCTTCCTTTCCAGGATTAGGTCAATGCGACCTGTTCCGGTCTCAAGTCCATCGTTTCCTTGGCCGTTCCAAAGATCTTTTTCCATGTGGTTTGTAGGCGTTGATCTTTATGGGTAATCTTGTATTGTCCATTCTGTCTAAATGTTCTTTCCATTGGTATTTGTGCTCGTCTAGTTTATCGAGTATTAAAAATATCTCCAGTTCATTTCTTATTGATTCATTGTGTAATATATCCATGCGTGTACATCCTTTTAAGGATCTTAAAAATTTTGGAGAGAAATGAATGTCGCCACATCTGTTGTTAAGAGGATTGAAAATCAAACACTTAAATGGTATGGCCATGTACAAAGAATGGAAAATGAAAGATGGCCAAAAAATATATACCAATGGTCACCCCCCCCGGGAAGAAATGAACGTGGCAGACCAAGATGGAAATGTAAAACCTATGTCAGAACCATAATGGATGATAGGAATTTGGAAGAGGGAGATTGGAATGATAGAGATGAATGGAAACTGAAGACGGCAAACCTATAAGTGGGGGAAAGCCGAAGAAGAAGAAGAAGAATTTAATTTCAGTAGCTTGAATGTGTGAGATATATTTTTTTTGTAAGTACCCAAGATTCAGATCCATATAAAAGAACAGGAATAGCCATAATTTTATAAAACCTGAGCTGAGTTTCTCTTCGAGTCTTTCGGAGGGTTCTTCTTATGGTGCCACACATCATTTGATATCGGTTTAATTTATTGTGTATATCCCAATCGTAGTTGTATGTACCTTCATAATCATCATCATCATTGACATCTAGCCTTAGCTTCCCTCATGACAGCCGCCCAATCATTCCGATCCAAAACGTCCAATATCCATCTTTTTATGCATGCCTTTTTAAGATCAGCCTGTTACGCTAGATTACTATCTGCGGTGTCATATCAAGAACCCTGTGGTATCTGAGGAAGACCTACTTACACGGATTATAGTTGCTGTGGATGTCGCAGGAGCAAGAATTGGTGATTGTGTGTACCAGAAAATGGTACGTAGGTACCTGGACCCAAACGATATGCAGCAGGTGTCAGAGAGGGCAACATAGTGTTTTTTTTTTTTTTACATTTTCCAATACTGTTATTTTAACACAGTTCCAATAATGGATCATATTATAATGATATTGTGAAAAGAAAAATCAATGTCTGAACCAGGAATCGAACCGTGGACCTCTAGTTCTCCAGACTAGTGTGCAGCCCACTACCCCATTCTAACGAGAATTATAGATTTGTATATGTGCAAAGAATTGTTAATGTTTGTGCCAGGTCTAGAATGGTGTAGTGGGCTGCACACTAGTCTGGAGAACTAGAGGTCCACGGTTCGATTCCTGGTTCAAACATAGATTTTTCTTTTCACAATATCATTTTAATATTATAACATATTGTGGGTTTTTACTGTGTAGCGGGAAAAGGTAATTCCCAGATATGAGTTCCTATACTAAACGTCTTGCTCTCCACTACACCCCCTCAAAGTCTGTAATGGGAATTTAGTTACACTCTGTATAGTAATTAGTATCGGTGAAGTTTTGAAAATATTTTCAAAAAATTGAAAATACTTTAGAACATGTGATGCGAAAATTTTTCTAAGTTCCAATTATACACCTTGCGCATGCGCCAACAAACGCGAAGTGGTTTACACTATGGAATCACGGGATGCAAGCAATAGGCCTATATACGCTATATTAAACGAACCTAAGCTAACCTAACGCAATTTAAGTACTCTAACCTGTAAAAGACCAATCTAAAAACTAACCTAACGCAATTTAAGCACTCTAACCTGTGAAAAAATGCAACGCCCAAAAATAAATAGCAAGTTTTAAAATTCTGAGGTATATGTGTACAATTAACATGGACTCTTACTTTAAAGGAGAAAAGAAGATTACGAGTATTTGAGAATAAAGTTCTTAGGAAAATTTTTGGTCCAAAGAGAGATGAACAGACAGATGAATGGAGAAGACTGCATAACAGTGAATTACATGGTCTTTATAGGAAGCCAGATATGATGAGAACAGTTAAGTCTCGTAGACTGCGATGGGCAGGACATGTGGCACGAATGGGGAATGAAATACGTGCATGGAAGCTTCTTGTAGGAAAACCAGAGGGAAAACGCCCAGTTGGTAGAACAAGAATGAGGTGGGAGAATAACATTAACTATGATTTGAGGGAAGTAGATTATAAAGCGGATGATTGGAAAACATTGGCTCAGGATAGGGATGTATGAGCTTATGTCCGCTTGGCCATGAACCTACGGGTTCGATAGTGCCAGTGAGTTAGTTAGTTATATGTGTACAATTAATTAGTACATACTCTATGTTGGCTACACTGTAACACGTCTTTGTTGCTGCATAGAATATTCTTTAAAATCAATGTGGCTGCCACGTCTTCATGCAGTTAAATGTCATAGAAAAATATTGAAATAATCGTTAGAACAAATTCCAAAAATCATTGTAAATGGTGGAAAATAATTTGAAAAAATGAAACCGTAAGAATAAAATTTGACAGTAGTTTATGAATGAATTTTAAATAGTCGCGTCACAGGTTGTAAAATTTAGCGAAAAATTATTTTCATTTGAACATTCCTTTTATAAGATCCATGATGTGTTCCGTTGAGGTATTATTCAAAATTAAAATATAAAATTATGGAATATTCACCTGAAAAGTCCGTCTCCTCAACTTAATTAATTATTTAACTGTAGCGCTTTCGGGCCTTGTCCCATCATCGGCAGGATTCAAAACTGGTGTTTCACTGAAGATCTGGTAGAGGGGATTACATGTATTGGGTTCTTTTTCGTTTATCAGATTGTCGTTGTTGTGAGCTGCTTTCATGATTTCCATATCTTCGAGTACGTTTATCTTCGCTGGATTATTTTCTTTCTGCATTACTGTTAGGGTGTTTTCAATATTTAACATGCGATGTCCTTCATGGATAACGTGTTTTGCATAGCTTGATTTTCCTTCTGCGTGAATAAAGTCTCGAAAATGTTCTTTAAATCTGATGTTAAAACTTCTGTTTGTTCTTCCTATATAAAATTTGTTGCAGTCCTTACATGTCAATTTATATACTCCTTTGCTGTTGAAAATGTTATTTTCTTCAATGTTATTGTTTGTTATGTTGTTTAATTTGTTATTAGTTCTGTATGCTATTTTTACGTTTTTATCGGCTTTCTTTAGTGTATTGGCTAATTTTTTCGTTTCTTTTCCTGTATATGTGTTATCCATGTTTTCTTGTTGTTATCAGATTCTTTTTCTAGTTTAGTTATGTTGGTTATATTGTTCTTTCTTTTTTGTTTTTTTACGAGTTTATCTATGATTTCTTCATTATAGCCATTGGTTTTTGCCATATATTTAATGTAGTTGAGTTCTTGGATATAATTATCTTTGCTTAACCCTTAAATTGTCAACACAATATTTTCTCGTTTCAGTTATTTAAATGTTCCGGACCGCAAGGAAAATAAATTCATGTAAAACTGTGTTATTATTATACATTATTGCGTAATCTGACATACATTTAAGTAATATTTACTCGTTTGTTTTTCTATTAATCTAAAAACAATATTAAATAAATTAAATCAATGTATCTAATAGGATACATTTTTAATTTAAGGGTTAATGGAAGTGAATATTCCATAATTTATATTTTTAATTTTGAACATTCCTTCAGAATTCGTTAAAAATAAATGAAGAATAAAATTTATTGACAAAGTACATGTGATCAGAACAGTTGAAAAACGTGACTGCATTCACATAAACTTGATTGTCGTGTTATGATTCTGAGTCACTTCATACACTGCGGTATCGCGTGACTGAATTCGTCACTCAACAAAAATTGTTGCTTGGCATTTTTATACTTTTGAAAATCGTTGAATCGCTGTTCATAAATAATGTGTATTCTAATACAGTTATTTAACCCTAATACACAGCATGTCCGACAAGTACCGCATCATAAGCTATGCCATAATTTTGTTTTAATTGTATGTTACCAAGAATGAGGTGGGAGAATAACACCACCACGATTTGAGGAACGTAGATTATACAGGGGGTATGATTGGAAAACATTAGCTCAGGAGTGGGATGTATGGAGAGCTTATGTCCGCGCGGCCATGAACGTACATGTTTCTATATTGCCAGTGAATTACTTTAATTCTTCTTTTTCTTCTTCCTTACAGGTATTAGGCCAAGGCCTTTTACGATCCTATAGAAAATTTTCCCTCCAGCGTTTCATAGGACGGCCCAGAGTTCTTCGTCCTCTTGGTATATAATTATAAACAGCTTTGGGGATCCGATTTGAACTCATTCTTTCAAGATGGTGTTTCTAATTTATTTGGTACTGTTTAATATATTCCAAAATTGGCGTAGTCTTCAATTTTTTTAAGGTATCGGTGTTCCTTTTTCGATCCCATCTGGTGTAACCCGCTGTTCTGCGCATGAATCTCATTTCACAAGCTGTTATTCTGCTTTCATGTTGTCTTTTTAGTGTCCATGCTTCACTACCATAGATCAACACTGGTCTAGCCAAAGTGTTATATAACGTAATCTGGTGTTTTTTTTTGTACAAGGTGTAATATCTGGGTGGTCGATTCCTTCTATAATTATAAGGATTATTTTTAAAGTATAAATAATAATCAAAATAAGTAAGAGTTGTGTCAGGAGGTGAAGATCGTCTTGAAGTTCTAGTAGATATCTGTAAATTTATAGATTAGGAATCAACCCCAGGAATTCTTCGGAAATGTGGTTAGTAGATAGGATTAAACCTAACTATAAGAAGACACAGCGGAGCAGTAGTGAGAAACAAACAGACTTTAATACAAAAAAACGTGAGACAGGGTATCGGTAACACCGATGAAAAAAAACTGTCTAACTTACAATCATAAGTTTCATACATATATACCAGTTGAGTAATGACGTAGTTACAATGTATACGTGAGAATCAATTTGGTTGTATTGTACATGTAACCAGATTCTCCCTTTCTGAAAAGCATATTGAATGCGCTTAACCTATGACCTTTTAAAAGCTAAGTCATCATTAGGTAAGACTACCTATTGTGTAACAATCCCTTATACTGCATGACTTTTCCAAATAACTACAAAGGTAATACCTATTTAAATATTCATGACAGAATTCTTTAAAATCATTCTTCAGCATATTTTAACAAAAAGATCAATTAGGTCAATAATTGTGTTAATTTAGGACAGTCATACATTATAATGAATGTTCATATTATAAAATATATATATATTATGATATACTTCAATATATATTATGATATACTTCAATATATATTACACTCTTCCCCCTATAGAAAGTTTTGAATTACATAATTCGAAACTTTACTAACGAAATGTTTTATTTTTATTTCTAGTTCTATGCGCAATACTATCTTTATCTTCTTCATCTTTTGGGGATACATTCTGTGGACAACTGGGGTCTCTAATTCTTTCTCCGATAAGCGGTGATGACTTGAGGGACACGACAGGTGAACTCTCATCATTACCTGTAGTTTTAGTGTATACTACACGATCATGCCCAGAGTAATTATGTATGTTAACACACAGCCTCTCGGTCGTCTCCTTCCAGCATTTTCTTGGAGTCCATTTATCCCATAACCAAAATATTAAATTTCTGTAGCTCTTACAACAACAAAAACAACAACAACAAGTCAAGGTTACGAATATGATCGTACCCATTACAGAACTCCATGTGGTTATATGTATATACCACTTCGAATAATCATTTTCTTCTTGCTGTTTTATTAACTTACCTAAATCATCGGCCTTCATACTGGCCATTCTCAAATCATCTACCGATGACATTAGGTTAGACATAGGCATGTCCAATTGTAATTTCTCGTAGTCGTTAGTTTTATCCATATCAAAGCAACAGTCGAAGTCAAGAGGTGCTGTCGGTATAAAATCTATGGTTAAGTTACTTACCAAATTACTCATGGCATGTAAGGTTACGTGGGCATTAAAAGCCTTGCAATTCTGTCCTAGCGATAATTTACCTTCCTTTTCAATATTGAGTTGTGTTGATTTGTCGCCACATAACACAGTCATACGATCTGGTTTTGGGGTGACAAATAACCATTCATTAGATAAATATAAGGGAATCCAGTAGGATTTGTTCAATGTGAAAATTCTAGTCTCGCAACTTTTTGGAACTTTAGTGGTGGATGGATGAAGAAGTGAAGCTTCACAATCAGCTTCAGGGGTGTACAAATAAATCGGTATATTTTCTTTACATACATAATGCAAAAGATTAGGACGAAAACATCCTGTTAGTTCATTAGTTGTCATTTTTCCGTAATGTTGTCTCAACGGGTCACTGAAAATATATTCTTTGTTTGCGCTTAGAAAAATGTAAATATTACCTTCCTTCTTGACAGGAAAAGGAAGTGTTTTATACAAGTGATACGGAGTAGGAGAGAGAAGGGGTATTTGTAATACATATACTAGATATTGTTTATAAGAATAGGTGTGAGGTGTAATTAAATTTTGAAGTTCTGAAAAAGAAAAATTAGGGTAGTCCAGACCAGTTGGTAGCGTTTGGGCTTTCATAACATTCTTAATTCTTTCCACCGTAATTAATTGAGGTTGAAGAGTTCCTTGCTCTGCGTGTACAAATGCGTCTATAAGAAGCTCAAAAGAATGCTGGCATTCTTCCACACCTCTAAGAGAAATCCTTATTTGTTCATTGGCTAAACTAATACCTTCTATTTCCTTCTGCAGTGCGTTAATCCTATTAGTGGTATAATTATTTAATTTTATTAAACCATTTTTTAAAATATTTTCATTCCGGTTCACCCTTGCTATAGTTAAGTTAACTGAATTAATGGTTGATTTAATCACTGTAATTTCATCCTTTAGAATATGCAAAAATTCTGCCTGTTCCTTCTCTAACTGTGAAATGTGCTTATTATATTCCTCTGCATCAGATTGAGTCAGAGTACCGAATAATATCTTAGCAATATCTCCCATAAAATTTAAAACGCCTCTCTTGCTTCTAGTATTCTGTTCATTAGGTGTTTTTAAATATTCTGTGACTAATTCTTTTAAATTTTCAACATACCTGACTTTTGGTTTTACAAAGTGATTTAAACTCCCACAATCTGTCAAATGATACCACTTTTCTCCCTTTATCTTATCACAATAATCAGTTATCAACCGTAAATGATTTTTTGTCTGTTTCCAAAGATCTCTAGTTGGTTCCAAGTTTATATAACTTACCACTTTCCATTGTATAGGGTAAAATTGTATAATTCCTATCTCGTCAAAGTACACACCGGTCTTCGAATCCAGAGCTTTTACTTCTTGAGCGTCTGTAAGCTTCCCCAACCAAAATGGTATTAACATTTTTAGCGTTACCCATGTGTTATGAAGTTTCATTTTCTTTTCCCTGCAAAGGAAAATATGGCTTTAATCTATTTGAATGTACCGTCTCATATTTGCGTTTACCTAACTTTTGTATTATCACGTTGTGACCTTCAGTAGTCTTAACCTCATATGGACCTTTCCATATTGGATCTAATTTATTCCTATTTTCTACTCTGAGAAGTACTAGATCATCCTTCTTGAATTCAACATAATTGCTTTTCACACGCGATCGTTGTAGTTCCTTAAACTTAATAAGCCTTTCTCTAGCTATCTCATGACAACTTTGCAATTTATTCCGTACATTTAGAATTAAATCGTCGTAATTATATAAAGGTTGTGATTTAGTTTGTAAAATTCCTGGGATATTACATTTTCTTCCATACAATATTCATAAGGAGAGTATTTAGTAATACTATGGGGGGTAGTGTTGTACGTAAAACTGGCGAAAGGTAACCATTTGTCCCAATCGGCTCCTCTAGGATTGCAAAAACAACGTAAGTAGTTTACTAAGGTCTTATGAGTTCTTTCTAGAGCTCCATTACTTTCAGGGTGATAAGCAGTAGTGCTTAGTTTCTGAATCTTAAATAGTTTACATATTCTTTTAAATAAATCTGACATAAAATTTGTTCCTTGATCAGTTAATATGATATCAGGAATCCCATAAATTAAAATAACATTGTTTACGAAAGCTTCTGTCACTTCTTCAGCTGTTTGTGTCTTTAAGGGTATGACTATTAAATATTTACTTAAGTTATCTTGACAAGTTAATATATATTTATGACCTCTCTCGGTTAGCGGAAGTGGTCCCACTACATCTAAATAAATTTTTATCCAAGGTTCCTTTTGTGTGTCCGTGACCTCTAAAGGTTGTTTTACTTTCTGCTTCTCGTCTTTATTAAATTGACAAATCTTACAAGTTTTAATGTAATTGGTTACGTCTTTCTCTACTCCCGGCCAAGTTATGTATAATTTAATTCGATCGGTAGTTTTATTGATTCCAAGATGTCCTCCAATTGGACAGCTGTGAAATTCCTTGATTATTTCCTTCTTACGATCCTCAGTTAAGTGCGTATTATCCAAGGTGCAACATTCTACAGGGTGTCTACTCAAACTATCTGCGTTTACGTGTCTTTTACCTGCCCTATAATGAATTTCGAATTCAAATTCTGAAAGTTGAAGTTTCCAACGTATTAATCTCGAACTAGGGTCTTTCACTTTAAATAGCCAGACCAATCCTTTGTGATCTGTCACTACTTGAAATTTACGTCCTAGTAAATAAGGTCTAAAATGTCTGCATGCCCATACTATTGCTAATAGTTCCTTTTCTACAGTGCTGTAATGCGATTCGGCTTGATTTAAAGTCCTGCTAGCGTAAGCAATGGGTTTATCATCTCCTAACGTTCCTTGACTAAGAATTGCGCCTAAAGCGTATCCACTCGCGTCTGTCGTTACTATAAAGGTTTGTGTGAAATCTGGATACTGTAACAACGGAGCTGTCGTTAATTTATCTTTCAATTTATTGAAGCTATTCTGTTCCGTATCTTCCCACTTCCATTTTTTATCTTTCTTTAACAATTCAGTCAGAGGTTTTGCAATCGCACTAAATTCTTCTATAAATTTTCTGTAATATCCTGCCAAACCTAAGAATGATTTTATGTCTTTAGGTGTCTTTGGGGTTGGAAATTCGGTAACTGCCTGTATCTTATTCGGATCGGGTTTGACACCTTGAGCGGTAACCACGTGTCCTAGATATTTTAATTCTTCTCTCAAAAATTCACATTTATCAGGTTCGATTTTTAAATTGTGTTTCCGTAACTGATTAAACACTTCCCGTAATTTTTTATTATGTTCTTCTAAGGTTTCGCCCATTACTAATATATCGTCCATGTACACAAAGCATCTATTGCCTATTGAGTCTTGGAGTACCGAGTTCATCATCCTTTGGAATGTAGCTGGTCCCGACCTAACTCCAAAAGGCATTTTCTTGTACTCGAAATGTCCGTTAGGGGTGCTAAAAGCGGTTTTACATTGGTCTTCCTCAGCGATCGGCACCTGAAGGTATCCACTTGCGCAATCTACTGCTGAAAAATATCTAGCCTTTCCTATTTTGTCTAATATATCTTGTATATTAGGAAGAGGATAGCTGTCTCCTACGGTTACTTCGTTTAACTTTCTAAAATCTATACAAATTCGCCACTTTTTCTTTCCAGAAGCATCTTCCTTTTTAGGTATTACTATTAGTGGAAAATTCCATTCGCTCTTACTATGTGCGATAATACCGTCTTCTAACATTTGTGTAACTTGTTTGTCAATCTCCTCTTGATGAGCCTCTGCTAACCTATAATTCTTCAAAGTTATAGCTCTTCCTTTAGGAATTGAAGGTGTGGGTATGGAATGTGTAGCAGCTGTTGTGCTTGTTAGTCTATCTCCCGGAAGCTTAAATATGTCCGCGTATTCTGTGCAAATGTTTCGTATACTATGGGCTCCTTCTTTCACGTGTTCAAGTCTCAGATTTTTATTTAATAAATCTAATCTTTGAGGTACGAAATTTTCAACTGATACTTCCTGTTCCTTACTTATTTGAGTGGGCGGTTTAACTAGTTCTGGTATTTTCTTTATTATCTGTGCGTCAGCTGTTAAATTAATTACTAGGCATGTGAATGTCTTATCACATTTTGTTATCCCGTTAGCGCAAATTAGCCCTGGCTGTAAAATTTGCCGTTCTATGAATCTGTTCCCTCTTTCGTTCGTAGGAAATTCCATTAAATTTTCACTATACGGAGGAATAATCATCTTTTTTTATTTAACATATAACCTTGTTCCATGAGCCAGTCTTGGCCTAAAATTATATCTAAATCTCTGGGTAATTTATCTACTATATGACAATTAACAACTGTATGATTTTCACAATTATTCAATACTAATTGAGTTATCCCATTTACTTTTATAGAGTTCCCACTAATACCTTGTATTTTCATATTACAGTTATCCTTTATAACGTTTCTCTTTAGTGATGTTTCTTTAACTAATGATATTTGTGCACCAGTATCTATCAATACTAAACCTAGGCCATTTTTTAATTGTTCACTTAGGATATACATCTCCCAGGGTCTCGGTTCATAACCAGAGGCGTCCCACTGATTAATAGCATTAAGAGTCCCTACTTCGATCTCACAACACGCTGTCTCCATTGAGGTAGGTTTGGTGTCCTTGGATTTTTCCTTAAATCCACTATCCCAAGTTCTATCCCTTGTGGACGACTCGTAGCGTTTCCCTCTATTATTCCACTGTTTCGAGCCTACAATCTCTTGGCGTTTCTCTCTATTATTCCACTGTTTCGAGCCTACAGTCTCTTGGCGTTTCTCTCTATTATTCCACTGTTTCGAGCCTACAGTCTCTTGGCGTTTCTCTCTATTATTCCACTGTTTCGAGCCTACAGTCTCTTGGCGTTTCTCTCTATTATTCCACTGTTTCGAGCCTACAGTCTCTTGGCGTTCCCCAACCACGCTAGGCCCACAGTCACAGAACCCATTTATCGGCGTTCTAGTCAACTTATGCAGTTCGCCTTGCGACACTGCCCAACAAACACTGTCATCTGGGGATTCGTTTGCGTCACTAACTATTTTAGCGGCTTTATCTATCCTATCCTTAAACTTCTGATCAACTAGTTCAGGTAATTCCCCTTCCATATTTACCCTAGTATGATCCCTCAGGCACTCCATGAGTCCTGGCGCGCAGTCAGACGGGAGGATTACCTGCGACTGCTCAGGTAACCCGAATTCTCGTTTCCCTGGCGGCCTCCCAGAGCTGCTCTGTCCCGTCCTCCATGCCTACGGGGTTGCGGTCTCTTACCACATTCTCTACTAATGTGCCCTATCTCATTACAATTATAACACCTTATTTCTTTTGTGGCCAGGTTAACCTCTCTCTTTATCTCTGATCCGTACGGTCTTCTAAATTCCCTTTTTACTGCCCCTGTGATTGGATGTCCTTGTCCATTTTGATTACCCCTAAATCTCGTGGACTTTACCTCGCTTTCTTCCTGTAATGCGGTTTCGATTAGTTGCGCTAATGATTCTTCTTCACCCTTAGCCTTTACTATATACTTAATCTTATCGTCCTTTAACCCTGCTACGAAAGTACCTTTTAAAAAATTCTCCTATCAGCTGTAGGCCTCCTTCTACATATCTCGAATTATCGCGTCTTTCTAACCTCTCCAATCTATTTCTGACTTCTCTTCTTAAATCCATGGCTATTCCATCTAATCTTGAACCCCACTGTGCAACTGTTTCATTTGTACTTGTTTTGAATTAAAGAGTATTCCTGCATAATATTCTAGCGTTCTCCTTACAGAAAAGTTCTCCTCCAATATTGCTTTAACTTGAATCCAAGTTTCTCTCTCTGTCCTAGCTAAAAGTCTATCTTTAGCGTCTCCTGAAATTTTGGATTCTATAAATCTTAACAATAAGGGTTGTTTGGTTGGATGGACTACCTGAACCGCAGCTTCTACTCCTTCTATAAATTCTCTTAAATGTTTGGGGTTTCCATCGAATGTTCGGGGTATCAACTTAACTGCTTGAACTACAGGGATATAGCTTTCCTCGCTAATATCAATATCGCCCTCGCTAGCCATAATGGAATTGGACTCACCTAAAGAAAGATGTAGGGTGGTCTGAGATGCACAGTTCAGAGTCGTAGTGATGGCCTTTCAGCTCCCCTCAGGGTGCGACTCCTCTCGCGGTGCAGGCTGCCAACGGCTGAACACCAAGGACGTCCCTCGAGCGCGTCGGTGGCTGCTGGTGTTGGCCTCAGGACCACTGTCTGCTTTCCTCTGGTGCGTTTACGGGTACCACGGCGCCTGTGGATTACTCTGGAGCGTTGATCCCTCGAGATAGGCTCTGAATTATCTGGGACTAATTGAAGAGTCTCTCCAGCTCGTTCGCACCTTCGGATGTCTCACTGCTCGCTGGTTTTCCAATCCCGATGCGCTGCCACCATGTAATATCTGGGTGGTCGATTCCTTCTATAATTATAAGGATTATTTTTAAAGTATAAATAATAATCAAAATAAGTAAGAGTTGTGTCAGGAGGTGAAGATCGTCTTGAAGTTCTAGTAGATATCTGTAAATTTATAGATTAGGAATCAACCCCAGGAATTCTTCGGAAATGTGGTTAGTAGATAGGATTAAACCTAACTATAAGAAGACACAGCGGAGCAGTAGTGAGAAACAAAACAGACTTTAATACAAAAAAACGTGAGACAGGGTATCGGTAACACCGATGAAAAAAAACTGTCTAACTTACAATCATAAGTTTCATACATATATACCAGTTGAGTAATGACGTAGTTACAATGTATACGTGAGAATCAATTTGGTTGTATTGTACATGTAACCAGATTCTCCCTTTCTGAAAAGCATATTGAATGCGCTTAACCTATGACCTTTTAAAAGCTAAGTCATCATTAGGTAAGACTACCTATTGTGTAACAATCCCTTATACTGCATGACTTTTCCAAATAACTACAAAGGTAATACCTATTTAAATATTCATGACAGAATTCTTTAAAATCATTCTTCAGCATATTTTAACAAAAAGATCAATTAGGTCAATAATTGTGTTAATTTAGGACAGTCATACATTATAATGAATGTTCATATTATAAAATATATATATATTATGATATACTTCAATATATATTATGATATACTTCAATATATATTACAAAGGAATAGTTTCATAACTTGATTAATATTTCCCAAACTTTTATTATAACTAGTGATTTTTTTCAGGGATATCCTTTTCATCCCAAATAGAGAGATAATATCCAAGATATTTAAACATTTCCTAATTATAATACTAGGAAAATAATGCAAGCAAATGTTGGAATTCGCTGAATCTGCTATTAAGTGAAGGATAGTACCACCACAAGTGTCTTCATACACCTGGCTTATATGCAAATTAATAGTTTGTTCAGAAACAAGGGTACCCGCACAAATGAGGTGTTCAGAGAAAAATTGGACCACGTCTAAAAATTAAAAATCCTAGTTATATGTGAATTTAGATAAAAAAATATTAATAATTCTTCAAAATAATACTGAACCAAGTATTGTATTAGTTCCTTACACTGTAAAAAATAATGTTTAATTCATCTGCAAGTAAATTTATTACTTTAACTTCGTACAAGTTTTTCTGAAAAGAGTAAAATATGGACTTGGTCAACTCTTGCTCTGAACTCGTTGTTTGTAGAGGAGTAAAACGGTACACGCCTATATATGTTATTTATTGAAGTCCGTCACGCAGGAATTGCGTAAACTACATGAATTCCTCAGCAAGTAGAATGTATGGCCCCATTTTATGTGGAACCCTTAAAATAATATTGGGAAAGAAAGTAAGAAAAGAAACATTTAAAAGTTTATAAAGTACTGGCTGTGCCTGCAATATTGTGTGGCTCAGAAATATGGACTCTGAATAAACAGACAATTAAAAGAATAGAAGCCGCAGAAATGAAATATTTATGATTTGTGACAGGATATACTTTAATGGATAAAAAACGAAGTGAAGATATCCGTAAAGAACTACAAATATCCATTAATTAAATAAAAATAAAACGTAGTTTTATATGATTTTCATATTTACTCGTATTATATAATTCAGTGACAGCTGTTTCGGTACACTGTACCTTCTTCAGACATGTTAATAAATTATGAATTGTGTTCCAGCTGATCTAAGCAACAATACAACAATATTTATTTAATTTGTTTAATTTAACAAAGGGGATTCATTCAAATCAAGTTGAGAATTTAACAGTTTGTTACTACTTTTAAATTTATTTATTTCTACAGCCTCCAAAAGATCTAACTTCTTATCCTTATCACAAACATATAAAATTTCAAAATTTGGATCGAAACAATGATTAAAGTGGAATATTTTGAAATTGTACATGTTTGTGATAAGGGTAAGAAGTTAGATCTTTTGGAGGCTGTAGAAATTAATAAATTTAAAAGTAGTAACAAAATATTAAATTCTCAACTTGATTTGAATGAATCCTCTTTGTTAAATTAAAAAATTTAAATAAATATTGTTGTATTGTTGCTTAGATCAGTTGGAACACAATTCATAATTTGTTAACATGTCTGAAGAAGGTACAGTGTACCGAAACAGCTGTCACTGAATTATATAATAAATATGAAAATCAAATAAAACTACGTTTTATTTTTATTTAATTAATAAATATGGATTTTCATCAAGTAAACACCAACTCAATTGATTACAAATATTCAGTTTGACAGATAAAATAGAAGAGTACAGGAGAAAATGGTATGACCATATCTGCAGAATGGATACCAACAGATTGCCTAGGAAAAGTCTGAACTATCAACCAAGAGGAGGAAAAAAGAGATCGGGAACGACCACGAAAGAGATGGACAGAGCAGCTATAATACTTCGAGCCGGAACGAACCAAAAATATTCAATCCTTGCAAGAAGAAGAAGAAGAAATTTGTATGTATATTTGGTTTATTAAAACTGTGCATCCAATTCTTTGTGAAAAAACAAACCAAGGGGGATCAATTGAATAACATAAATTGGGTTACTCTTAATTTTCGTAAAAACCCTAGCTACTGAAGAACAAGCAATTACATATTTTAAGTCGGTCTGGTGTCTACATATTAATCTAAGGTTCCACCGACAACTCTGACAGAAAATCAGATAACATTTATTTTACACTCAATTCTTATTAATAAATTATGGCGGCCTTCAGATAAACTCTCACTTCTATTGGACGGGTTTCGCTGACATTTGGAGAATGCCCTTTTCGTTTTATTTCGACGACATATACCGAGTTTCATTGAGAAAAATAGAAAACTTGGACCTATACAGCTTCTTGTTCTTCTTCTTAAACTTAATTTGTAGTATTTTTATCCGCCAGAGCCTGTCCCAAGCCAGATTGAAAAAGGGTGAGGGGAGGAGTAACACCTCGTAAAAAACTCTTAGTTCAGCTTGCCCAGCTGATAGTACCTTGTGAGGGTCCCTTGCCAGGATTACGGTGAAGACCTCAACGGCAGATACAGCGGAGAAGGAGTCCTTCGGTACGGTGTACCTGACGGAAGAGGCAACTCTACATCTACTGCCTTGTAGATTAACAAATGGGCGGATGGGGTTCGTTAGTCCTGCAAGACAACCCATCTAGGAGAGACAACTCCGAAATAAAACGGGGCAGGCTGAGCTCTGGAGCTGGGTGTAAGGCGATCAGTCTAGGGAGGAAACCCCGAATAATAAACCCGCCATGAAAACGGACAGCAACCCACTTCAAGGTGTATCTTATACATTGCTCGCAATCCCAAGGATCAAGCCTCGGATCAAAGACGGAAACAAAGCCTATACAGCAATTTCTAAAATTTCCCTTAGAGTAAATCTCCACACCTAATGGTCCGTATTTGGTAGTTAACCCATTCGCCTCAGAAGACGAGATACACTCGCTGGCTGTTAAATGGCCTTCAGCTTAGAAGTCGAGGTAAACTCGCTTAACTCTGCTTCTTATATATTTTGCAATTTTTGTACATCCCTTGGTAGGGTAATCTTTGTTAACATTTATGAATAGTAGAGGAATGTGTTCTGGCTTTCTCCCTTATTGAAATCTCAAGTACCGTTATATTTTGTTCGTTTTGAATGTCTGAAAATAGACAATATAATTTACGGTGCCTTAATTCCGGTTTCTGGGGAAATGCAATGAGCATTTAAACATGAAGTGAATGGGTTAACGAAATCGATCTTTCTCAAATTGATTGCTATATGCCGATTTTTGTTCCCAAAATTGTGAAATTAACACACATCCACTTATTTGTTATGGACATTTTTGGTGTCTACTAAGCAGGATCGATGAAAATTTGTGAAAAAAATATATAAATCCTTCGGAATTCGCTAAAACTGTAACATTTTATAAATAATTATGAAAAGAAGGGATATGATATGTTACAGAAAACTGTGTAATTCGGAATCAAAACTCATCTAATGGAAACATTTGTTATAAAAATAGTCAAAGTTTGGTTAACTAACTAAATTACTGACATTATCGAACCCATAGGTTCATGGCCCCGAGGACATAAGCTCTCCACACATCCCTAACCTAAGTCAATGCTTTCCAATCATCTCCTATATAATCTACTTCCCTCAAATCATGGTTAATGTTATTCTCCCACCTCATTCTTGGTCTACCAACTGGACGTTTACTCTCCGGTTTTCCTACAAGAAGCTTCCATGCCTCTCTTTTATTTCCCATTCGTGTCATATGTCCTGCCCATCGCAGTCTACGAGACTTAACTGTTCTTATTATATCTGGCTTCCTACAAAGACCATGTAGTTCACTGTTACGTAGTCTTCTCCATTTGCCTGTCCCTAAGTTTATTCTCAAATACTCGTAATCTCCTTTCTTCCCTTAAAGAAAGAGCCCATTTTTCGCATCCATAAAACATAACTGGGAGAATATTTTCAGCTTAATGTTTTTGAGAGAAGTTGGGACAAGAGTCCCTGTAATATATAATAGCATGCATTTCCAGAATTAACCCTATGTTCAATTTCTTTGTTCATGTCCACCGCTGTGGTCTCGAAGTAGCGTGCTGCCTTGTCACGCAGCGGGCCCGGGTTCGATCCCCGCTCGGGACAAGTTTCCTGGGCGAGGTTCTTTTTCGGGGGTTTTCCTCATCTGTAAGACAAATGTCAGGATACTTTAAGGCCCAAACGGTCCCCGAACATCATCTGGCCATCATTATCATCAATATCATATTCACCTTATCAGATTAAGTTTAGGTTTAAGGCCTCTCCTGGCGCATCATTACCCATCGTCATCACCCATCATATCATTGGGGCAGCGTAACTCCGCCTTCCAGACGCCCCAACCTCAGAAGTGGTTTACAATACGCCAATGCCAGGAGAGAATACCTGAAATGTCGAATGACAAACAGGCGGCATTGGAACAAAAGAAAGCTTCTTTGTTCATCTCATTCCCATTTGTAATTATTGATTTGATTACAGTTAAAAAGCAATTAGTCTAACAGGTATTTTGAGGATCGAATCGCTGCGTATGACGCAGTGACGCTAGCCCGAGAACACAGCAGTGAACAGAATCATCATCATCATAGTACAGTCACGAATTCAGGTCATTTGTTGACCTGTTTCGGCCTCAAGAGAAACACCATCCAAAAGTCTTTTGAGTGGACATCCTGCTCTTCTTCTTCCTGCAGGTTGATATCTTAACATTTGTTTGGGTATTCTGTGATCTTCCATTCGATGAACATCCAAAAGTGAACAGAATAAAAAATTAAAACCTGATTTTCACTGAATTTGTGTTAATTTATATGATTTTCTTTAACCGGAATTCTATGATGTGTCTTCAAGTACTTTATTTATTGTTAAAAATAAATATTATTTTCTTTTTGTGTTTTTATCTTTTACCAGTGCACTTCATGACGTCATATAGTTGTTATCTATGGTTGTTTAATTTAACAAATAAAATCGCATTCCTGTTTTTTTTTGTACACAGTTCATTGGAAATTAACTAAACTGAAATATATGGCTTTGAGGAGAGGTTGGACAGACCTTGAGGAAGCAAACGACGTACATGAGATGATTCATCGTCACGTGGTTACTTGTTATCTGTATTAATCACATGTGCAAATAAAGAAAACCTGTCTCATTAATATTCTACGTTCTCTTGCATAACCCACATATACAGTGTTATATATACAATACATTAAAAACTACACACACCATCACCTAATTAGAAAATAAACCAAGATAAAAATGTATATAGGTGTACCAATGATTCCTGAGGAATGAAATTTGTAATGAGAGCTTAGATGCGAGTCCTGTACTAACCAGATGTAGGTCTCAGCCAATAGGAAGTATGACCACACGTCATTGCTAACTCCCCCCTCGCTAGCGAATATCAAATACAGTCACTGCTAAATATTTTTAAAATCTCGCTACAAAAATTAATTGATATAGGTAATCTTTATCATAGACTGCGATGGGCAGGACATGTGGCACGAATGGGGAATGAAATACGTGCATGGAAGCTTCTTGTCCGAAAACCAGAGGGAAAACGCCCAGTTGGTAGACCAAGAATGAGGCGGGAGAATAACATTAACTATGAATTGAGGGACGTAGATTTTACAGGGAATGATTGAAAAACATTAGCTCAGGATAGGGATGTATGGAGAGCTTATGTCCGCGCGATCATGAACCTACGGGTTCGATAGTGCCCGTGAGTTAGGACATATTTATACGTGGAGGAAGTATATTCACTATATATATATATATACACACACACACTATATTTGGTTCATATCTCTCTGTTAATGTTTTAAATAACCACTAAATGTCACTTTAATTTAAACCATCTATAGTCTTCCCCGCGCCTTAGCCATGTGATTAAGACAAGATGTCTTGGCGCAGAGCTACGGGACTTGCGCTGGTTCGAGTCTCGATGGGGGAAGAAATGTTCTCAAGGAATTTCTGCCAGTATGGGACCGGTGCCCACCCAGCATCATGAGACATTTGGGTGGCTATAATAAGTAGCGGCTCCACGTTAAGTAGCGGCTCCACGTTGAGAAGACCCGATATTCACATTGCACTATAATTTTAAGACTTCAGGCAGCAAGTGTACAAAATATTTTACTTATAGTCTACGGTTTAAAATATAAAATCAACACATCCGCGTCTCACTATAATTCTCTATGGACTGTACATGTTTTTTTAAGATGAACTGTTTTGTTTGTACGCGTGGCAGGCAGAGAATTCACAGCTGAGCAGTCTGGATAGGCTCTCCGATTGGATTTACGGTCAAGGACATTCTTCAAAATCCCTTGCGCGACCTATAATATTATGGCGGTTCCCACAATATTGTGTGCATGTGAAACTTGGGCTCCAATGAAAAAACAGAAGGATAGAATACAGACGGCGGAGATGAGGTTCCTAAGACAAGTAAAAGGATGTATTACACATCCAAGTTAACTGTTCACGGGTGGAGGGGAAGAGTTTTAGCGCTATAGTCCATGGGGGCTAAAGTGTCTAGAATATTTTAGAAAGAGAAAGAGAGTACTCACCATCTTCTTTCTCACTCATACGCATATCTCTTCACGGTGACAGTGGTAGGGCAGACACTCCCTGCAGTGAACATAGATCAGTGGTGGCATTCCCTTCTTCTAAAGATTAATTTTACACTAATATAATATCTCACAAACTACAAACGAACTCTGAAACAGTCGCCACTGACAAAAATTACCTGAACAAAAGTGACTGGGCGGAAGTGGGGGTGGAGTTTTTCTAGCATTCCTAAGTAATTTTACAAGGGTAGCCCATTATAGTACACATGTCACTCAGATGTCTAGCGAAGGGTGGAAGAACAATTCTCTAGACAAGGCTAGCAGGAATCCTGCCAACTTACAACTTTTACACTATAGTGTCCCCGATCTACTGAATCTGTGGAAGGGATTAGGAGAAAACTGCACATCCGATCACGTATTGAAATTTTTCAACTTCAAATGTGGGGGGAGAATCTCTAAACACGTGTGAAAGATCTTAACATGGTTGTCAAATTAGTCATTTAAGCACGAAACGCTCAAGCGGTCGGAAAAATCACAGTATTTGTCGTCTCTCTGTTACCAGCCTCACAATAAATCACAAGTGGCAACATGTAATGAGAAGGGCAAGGAAGGGACAGCTCATTCCTAGATGTAACCCCAAAAGTAACAGGGTTGTCAAGTTAGTCATTCTGCCACTGACCGCGCAGAACGACGGATCATTAAAATACATAGTATTTGTCAGCTCTCTACCTGTCAATCAAACAACATAATACAAAGGACAGGAAGTGGCAACATAGTAAGGAATAGAAAGAGAACGACAGTTTGTTAGTTAACATATTTTCCGCCTGCACAAAACACTTGGATGTGTAATACAAGACTTGATAGAATAAGAAATGAGGATATAAGCGAAGAATTAAAAGTACGGCCTTTATTGGATAAGGCCACGAATTACAGACAGTAGTGGATTGATCATATGTATGGAATGAGTAAGGAGAGATATCCATTGTTAGCAAGAAATTATCAAGCAAGAGGAAGACGTGATGTTGGAAGACCTAGAAGACGTTGGGCTGATGCATTATGAAGTCGGAACGGGCAATTGCCTAATCCCTGGAGTGATGATCATTATCGTCACCTAATTATTTACCTTACCGCTTCGTTAGACTCTGATACACACCCGATCCCATCAGAACATCCTCCTCATCACTAGAGACCGGATGTTAGGGTAAATGCCTACAGTTATTTATTATAGATATTGTAAAAGTGACTTCATATAAGTTCATACCGACGTCCCTACACTTATTTTCCACGAAGTTCATTTTGCCTATAAATGCCTATTTCAGCTGACAATGCCTATAAATGCCTATTTGCCTTTTTTTTCAAAATAAACTTAGTATTCTAATGAGATTAATTGGACGGCGGGGTTACGTTGCCCCGATGATATGATGGATGATGATGATAATGGTGCGCCAGGAGAGTCCCTAATCCTAACCCAAGATGAATATGAATGATGATGATTGCGATGGCCATATGATTTCGGGGACCGTTTGGGCCTTATAGTTTTCCTGACATTTTTCTTACAGGTGAGGAAAAACCCCGATAAAAACCTCACCCAGAAAAACTGTCCCGACCGGGGATGGAACCCGGGCCCGCTGCGTTACAAGGCAGCACGCTACCCCGAGACCACAGCGGTGGACACACATATATATTATTATTGTTATTATTACTTACTTACTTACTTACTCACTGGCACTATCGAACCCGTAGGTTCGTGGCCGCGCGGACATAAGCTCTCCATACATCCCTATCCTGAGCTAATACTTTCCAATCATTCCCTGTATAATTTACTTCCCTCAAATCATAGTTAATGATATTCTCCCACCTCATTCTTGGTCTACCAACTGGACGTTTTCCCTCTAGCTTTCCTACAAGAAGCTTCCATGCAAGTCTTTGATTCCCCATACGTGCAACATGTCCTGCCCATCGCAGTCTACGAGACTTAACTGTTCTTATTATACCTGGCTTATTATTATTATTATTATTATTATTATTATTATTATTATTATTATTATTATTATTATTATTATTATTATTTCAGGATTGATTCTGTTATTTACACAGATATCCTGAACCAAAATATATATTTTTCTTCCACACTTCCCGGTCTTGCTTGTCTGCTTCTGTCATATTTCTCTTCTTCGTGTTGTCTTGAATTCCCTTATCCACGTTGGCTTTGGTCTACCACGTTTCCCTTTTCCAGGAGGTATCCATTTCAATACTTCTTTGTTTGTTTTTGTGTCCCTTCTTTTCATTATATGCCCATACCATCTTAGTTGGATTTCTTCAATCTCTTGTACAATATCCTCTTCTACATTCCTTAGTTATCTTAATATAATATATTTTTTTATTTATATACAGAATTTTAATGTTTACACATCTTTCTGTGCCTAAAGTTTTGTTTTTCTTCTCCACTCGTCTCTCTCCATCCAATCCATGTCCTCCAGTCCTCTTGCTCTCATTCCAGTTCTTATTTCCTGCATCCACGAGTTTCGAGATCTTCCTCTCCTCCTTCTTCCAAACGGACACCATTCCAATGTTTTCCTGGGTTATCTTTCTGAAATGGTTTGGCCATGTAAAGAGGATGTCAGATGAGAGGATACCTAAGATGATGTTAAATAAATTTAGAAGTGGCAGGCAACAGAAGAAAAGGGAGACCAAAGAACAGTGTGTTCAAGAAGTGCATAGGAGTATGGTGTCGAAAAGATTAACAGAGGTGTGATGTAGAGAATAGAAATGTATGGAGGAGAAAACTTACAGTTGTAAGTTATTACTGTATATATTGTGGAATTCGACATAAATTTAAACAATTTCATATTTCTACGCGCTCATTTTCTTCTTATTTTTTATATTTAAAATAGTTAATAAATTAAGCAATGCATCTCATATGATACATTCCCAGTTTTAGAGATTAATGGCTATTGCGTCATCGTCAGATTCTTGGACAACTCCTGTTTATTTCAAGGCGGTTATTAACGTCATATGTAGCCTACATGTTAAGTAAATCCAAGAAATTACTTTTGCTTAAAAGTCAATGAGTCATCCTGATAAGAAATGTAGAGTGACGTGGCAATGGGAGATTACTTGGTACAACAAACCCGCCTTCTACAATGTTTTACAATAAAAGCGATAGCACGAAATTGATAAACTACGTTATTCAATTGGGACCCAGATATATTTTCTAAGGAAATATAACTTAATGTACGTTGAAATATATACTGTAGGTGATATATTATGTTGTTTAACGACAGGGACAGTTCACCAAGAAAAGGGAGTGAAAAACTTTTTATAACCTAAAAAAATTGAATCTAATATATATAATATATATTTTCCACCGCTCTGGTCTCAAGATAGCGTGCTGCTTTGTCACGCAGCGGGCCCGTGTTCGATTCCCGGTCCGGGACAGGCGAGGTTTTTTCCGGGGTTTTTTCCTCACCTGTAAGACAAAATTTCAGGAAGCTTAGGGCCCAACGGTCTCTAGAAAAATGAGAACATGAAGTAGAATAAATACATTTAGTTCAGGAGAAAAAAAAACAAGCAATTGTATATGCGTGACTTAAAAGTGTTAAGTGCGCTCAGGAGCGGGCAGAGGCTACTGTGAAAGAAGTAGAATAAGAGGAAGGTGCTAGGGAGAGGGATTGTTTATCTTGTGACCTATAGTCAATATTGTGATAAAAATATAACTTCTCAAATCTGGGACGCCAGGTGACTAGGAGTGTAGGAATTCACAAGCTTGAAAAGAAGTGAAAGAGAGTGCAACTTACGTCTGTCAGTAAGACGGAGCCAAGAGAGGTTATTAAAGTGTTCGAAAATATGATCCATCCATAGTAATTCTGCCTGAAGGTAGGTCCTTCACTGCAATCATAGAATTTTCATGCTATGCTTGCAGCTTTACTAGGGAATTGTAGGAGTGGTAGCTTCCCGTTGCTTTGCCACACCGGTGAAGGATGATGATGGCCATATGATTTCGGGGACCGTTTGGGCCTTAAAGTTTTCCAGACATGTCTTACAGGTGAGGAAAAACCCCGATAAAAAAACCTCGCTCAGAAAAACTGCCCAGACCGGGGATCGAACCCGGGCCCGCTGCGTGACAAGCACGTTACCTCGAGACCACAGCCGTGGACGAAAATATGATTTTTTTGTTTTTCCTTTTTGTTTACTTTTTTCCCTTTTTGTTTTACTTGTTTTGTCAACTTCCTTTTATCCTCACATAGACACAAGGACAGGACACACACACCCAGACCCAGGGTGGAGATTTAAAATCCCCTACCCCGCCAGGAATCGAACCCGGGTCGCCCGAGTGGAAGGTAGGTACTCTACCGACTACGCCACAACGACGGACATGCATGATAAAGGCGAATGTTGAAAATGAATCGAACGCAAGCATTAATAAAAGGTAATTTGAACCGAGCTTAAAATATTATTTCCCGCTGTATACTGTAGGTAGGTATAAAAACATGACTGATAGCCTGGTTTGAAGGTTGTTTGAAGGTTCAAGCGGTGGAACATAAACCACAGGAATATAATATAACATGACCTCACTTTATTACAATGTGGGTCAGGCTGTCCGCATACAAGACCATTAATACTATCACAGCATTACTTGCCCTTGTTCTCTGATATTTCACACGAATTCTTTTATGCAAAACACTTAATGTCCTTAATACTCTGTGAAAGTGAAAATGAGCAACAAGTTTGACCCTGTGGGACGCATCAGTTCACAACATCCCCGCAAAAACATTTCAAGATTAGAGTATCACAGAAATTTAACCTTCTTATTATTCTTCTTCTAAATCCAAAATTACAAAATTGAGTTTTCCAAGACTAGGGGTTTAGTATTTTTTTGAATCAAAATTTTCAAAATTTCGAGAACTGCGCTTCTTCTTCTTCTTCTTCTCCTCATTCGTCTCCTTCTTATCCTTCTTCTTCTTCTCCTTCGTCTCCTTCTTCTTCTCATTCTTCTCCTTCGTCTCCTTCTTCGTCTCCTTTGTCTCCTTCTTCTTCTCCTTCGTCTCCTTCTTCTTCTCATTCGTCTCCTTCTTCTCCTTCTTCTTCGTCTCCTTTGTCTCCTTCTTCTTCGTCTCCTTTGTCTCCTTCTTCTTCTTCTCCTTCGTCTCCTTCTTCTTCTTCTTCTTCTCCTTCGTCTCCTTCATCTTTCTCCTTCGTCTCCTTCTTCTTCTTCCTTCATCTCCTTCGCTCCTTCTTCTTCCTCCTTTCTCTCCTTCTTCTCTTCTCCTTCTTCGTCTCCTTCGTCTCCTTCTTCCTCCTCCCTTTGCTCCGTTCTTCTCCTTCTCCTTCTTCTTCTCAATCCTCTCCTTCTCCTCCCTCTCCTTCTTCTTTCTCTTCTTCACTCCCTCTCGTCATCCTTCTCCTTCTCCTTCATCTTCTCCGTCTCCGTTCCTTCTTCTTCTCCGTCTCCTCCTCCTTCTTCTCTTCTTCTCCTTCTTCCTCTTCTTCTCCTTCTTCTCCGTTTCCTCCTTCTTCCTCTTCTCTTCCCTCCTCTTCATTCTTTCTCCTTCTTCTTCTTCCGTCTCCTTCGTCTCCTTCTTCTTATTCTTCTCCTTCGTCTCCTTCTTCTTCTTCTTCTTCTTCTTCTTCTAGTAGGCGACTACAACTTCCTAGAAATTTTGGCCTCAACTATTTTTCTCCATTTGTATGAGTTCATAATTATATAACCAGAAATGATAGGCCTATGTATTTTCGAATATTTAATTCGTTTTAAAACGTTGCAATAGTCCATATATTCTATCGATTTTTTTCACTTAAAACCGCTCGTTTTCTCTCAATAAAAAATCCTTAATTCGTGTCCAACTCATGGTCGAATCGAGGAATGAGATGAGATGAATCTGCTATATTTATAGAGGTCTGTGAACGACAAGGTACCGGCCGACCACACTTGACCCACCGTCACAGGGGCCGATGAACGAAATTTATCGGTATGGAGAAATAAATTCGTGGCAGGGGAAAACGGGAGAAACCCCGAGAAAAACGTGACCTAGCTCCATTTCGTCCACCACGAAATCCAATGGAGTGATCGAGATTCGATCTCGGGATCCCAGCGGTGAGAGGCGAGCATCTAACCGCTTGCGCCACGGAGCTGTCCTCGTTAATACATATTTTTAATCTGTAAAATTTTATTGAATAACTAGGCTGTATAAAGGATAGCTTAATTTTTCATTCTCTAAAATCCGACAGTCAGAGTTCAAACATATTTTTTCTTTTTGTACAACGTATTTATTTGTGCTGTGTTTGAGAGAGCAGAAACATTTGCCCTGTCAAGTTTTTTATAGCATAAAACATTAAAGTTGATTTAACAAAGGATAGCAGAAACTGTTCAAAATTAGAGCTTTTGCAGAAGGTAATAAAATGGTGCAATCAATTTCTGCATACAGACAAAGCATCGGTCAAGGCGATTGACACGCTTCCAGCTCTCTGACCTCTACATATCTTAAAAGTAAAAACCTTACAGTTTCAATCCAAGGTTCGTTGAATATTCGGTTATACCCTATTTAATTTACCAGTCTCATGGTCTAGTGGTCAGCGTTTCTGACTACAGTTCATGAGGTCCCGGGTTCGATTTCCGGTCAGACCGTAGGAATTTTTCCTTAATGGGATGTATTCTTATGGTTGCCCATGGTCTTGAATTTAGGTTAAGGGCTACCCTGGCGCTTCATTATCATTTATCACCCATCATATCATCGGCGTAACGTAAGTCCACCTTCCAGGTGCCCCAACCTAAGAAATGTATTACAATTCCACCAATTCTTCTTGTTTCTTCCAACAGCCCATAGCGAGCCTGCATAACAACTATATACAACATTCTATAAATAATCATGTAGGAAGCTACTTACTTTATTTTATATCTTTTAATTTTATTATATTCCATGTTTTTGTTAGTATTAGCTAGTGTTAGATCAAATCATTACTGCATTTTGTTTAGTCTGTATTTTAATAACATCTTAAAATTGTAATAAATATGTAATTTTTGTATAATTCTACTGTTTGCTGGTTGAGTGGAAGAGAAGGCCTTATGGCCTTAACTCTGCCAACTAAAATAAAGCATTATTATTATGATTATTATTATTATTATTATTATTATTATTATTATTATTATTATTATTATTATTATTATTATTATTATTATTATTATTATTATAAACAAGAAAGTGATATTAAGAAACAGAATAAATAAAGGTAGAGCAATAACAGCAATGATGAATGGAGTCCTTCTGGCACAGACCTATAACCAGAAAACCTAAGTTACAAAATATATACTTCCATCGTGAGAAGTACTGTCACATATGGAGCTGAAGTTTGTAAATTCAACAAAAACTTAGAACAAAAAACTTATGTCGATGGAAATGGATTTATTGAGGAGAGCAGCAAGATGTTCAAAATTAGACAATTAAGAAATACTGTCATAAGAGAAAAAATGAATATTGGTTATTCAATAGTAGATTATTACGGTATAAGCAATTAAATTGGTATGGGCACGTACGACGAATGCAAGAAGAAGAAAGATTACCACGGAAAACATTGGAATGGTGTCCACCTGGAAGAAGGAGGAGAGGAAGACCTCGAAACTCGTGGATGCTGGAAATAAGAACTGGAATGAGAGCAAGAGGACTGGAGGACATGGATTGGATGGAGAGAGACGAGTGGAGAAGAAAAATAAAACTTTAGGAACAGAAATATGGGTAAACATTAAAATTCTGTATTTAGATAAAAATTATTATTATTATTATTATTATTATTATTATTATTATTATTATTATTATTATTATTATTATTATTATTATTATTATTATTATTATTATTATCATTGATGAGAGACCTCCAAATCTTCTCTATCCAATGCTCTCTGTTGCCAGTTCCTGCAGTTCAGGATTTGATGACAATCTTCCTTCACTGACTCCATCCATCTTTTGCTAGGTTTTCCCACTGGTCGCTTCTCAAACATCTCCTTCGTCATCACTTTCTTAGGTATACATTCTTTGTCCATTTTTTGAACGTGTCTGGGCCCATTGCATTTTTTAAATTTCACAAGAGTTGATAAATCAGGTTCCTTAAAAGGATCATAGATCCTTATTATACCTCATTCTCCATCTTACATTCTCTTTTACAATTCCGCCAATGCCAGGGGAGAAAGCTAGAAATGTCATACAGGATAACCTGGTGGCATTGGACAAAAAATATGTATATTGTATTCACGTAGACTTTCACGGCCGGAGTTGCTATGATGATCTTGAAGAAGATTTTCGGGCTGTAGGCCGTGGTCGTGAGGCTTGTAGTTCCCCGACGTTTCGCCAGAGACTGCGTCTGGCATCCTCAAGGTCTCAAGACAACCCTTGAGGGTGCCAGACGCTGTCTCTGGCGAAACGTCGGGGAACTACAAGCCTCACAACCACGGCCTACAGCCCGAAAATCTTCTTCAAGATCATCATAATATTTATTTTTTAATTGCAATATATTTTTCTTAAAGGATACGAATATCCTACATGGCCATTATTTACTTATAAAGATCGGATTTTAATATCATAATAAATATGAAAGCTAAAGTAATAATCTTATACTTTAAAATTCTTTTAATATTTGAAAATAACTTAAATAAAGAAAAACATATAAATAATTAATTGTTGTTCATTGTTGAATAAAATGTCTTAGTAACAATTAAATAAATTGTATTATATAACAGTTTTTTCTAAATAATGCTTTTAAAATTGTGTCTTAAGTCATTGTTGTCTGAAATATAAAGCTTTCTGTTATAACTGTAATAAGAACACCTGCTTATCTTAATATTTTTAAATAAAAGTATACTAAACTCTGATTGGATGTTAAAACAATTAACTTTTTGATTTAACAAATCAAAATTTAAACATTATATTAACCAATAGAATTTAAAATATAACATCATGTGATGTAATAATGTTCTTTAATTCTATTAAAAAATTACGTAGTCATTCAGCATACAACTTTCATCAAGGATAGAAGAAATAACAGTTCTGATAAAATGTAATATTTAATATAAGAGATTTCAGACAATAAAATAATTTATTTTAATTGACAGTGAAGAATAATACCATTTAATTTTACTTAATCTGCTGGGAACCTACAAAATGAATAAATTTATAACTTTTCTAAAAGAATCAGTTATTAGTGATTTTTAAAGTGTTTTCCTATCCTGTGTACCAATTTTCGACCTTGAAAAGAGAATCCAGCTCTACCGAAAATAAAACCCAACCTGAACTAGTAATTCTTTTTGGGACACTAATCCTTCGAAATGTTACTACATCATCGGGTATGAAGAGATCTAGCTCCTTAAAGTTGTCACCATAACATGGGAAAAGAATTACTTCTTCACTTATAAAGATCGGATTTTCTCACAAACTGTTTGTAACAGGAGAATGGAACTTTTTTGATGGTGTATTTAAGTTAAAATATACTGTTTAGTAACATACATTTTTGTTGTATTTTTTAACATAATTTTACATCCAATAATACCTACTTATTAGGGAAATCCGTGCATTGAATTATTTAAAAAAAACTCACTCACTACCGCTATCGAATCCGAGGTTCATGACCGCGCGGACATAAACTCTCCATACATCCCTATCCTGAGATATTTTCCAATCATCCCCTTATAATCTACTTATATTAAATCATGGCTAATGTTATTCACCCCCTCGTTATTGGTCTAACAACTGGATGTTTTCCCTTAGGTTTTCCTACAAGAAGTTTCCATGCCCCTCTTTCATTCTGTTCCTCATGCCCTGCCCATTGCAGTCTACGAGACGCATCAATTCTTGTTATATGTGGTTTCATATAAAGATCATGTAACTCACTGTTATTTAGTTTTCTCCATTCACCTGTCTGTTCACCTTTCTTTAATTAAAAAAATTTCCTCCGATTGAGGGTCTTTCCACTTTTCAGCGGTTGCCCTTTTGCCAGCCGGCTGCTGGCCCTTCACATCCACATGTGTCAATCACAGAGGTAGATGATCAACAGCCAGTGTAGGGGTGACATGTGGTTAGCATGTCGAGTCCCCCAGCCGTTATAGCTGGTTCCTCAACCTGGAGCCGCTACTTATTGTAGCTACCCAATTGCCTCACGATGCTGGGTGGGCACCGGTCCCATACTGGCCGAAATACCATGAGAAAATTTCTTCCCCATGGAGACTCGAACCAGCGCAAGTCCCGTAGCTCTGCGCCAAGGCTTCCTACCTTAACCGCTCGGCTACGGCCTAAGAACCTGATTCACACGTGCTTGTAATTTTTCCCCCTCTCTTAAAGTAAAAGTTCATGTTTCGCATCCATATAATAAAATTGGGAAAATAACAGTTTTTTTTTAATATTTTAATTTTTTTTGAGAAGTTTGGACAAGCGTCCCTATAATGCGTAATAACTCGCATTTCCAGAATCGAGCTTATGTTTAATTTCTTCGCACATCTCATTCCTATTTGTGATTACTGTTCCTAGGTATTTGAATTCAGCCACCTCCTCAAAATTTCCCTCATTTGTCATTAGCTGTCCATTTCCATTATATAATGTATTTTTATGTGTAAACACATTTATTATTTTTTATGTTTACTAACTCACTGGCACTATCGAACCCGTAGGGTAGTGGCCGAGCGGACATAAGCTCTCCACACATCCCTATCCTTAACTAATGTTTTCCAATCATCCCCTGTATAATTTACTTCCTCAAATCATGATTAATGTCATTCTCCCACCTCATTCCTGGACGTTTTCCCTCTAGTTTTACCACGAGAAGCTTCCATGCATCTCTTTCATTCTTCCATTCCCAATTTCTGAGTGTTACTCAAGAGAGTGTGCGTGGTGGCCCTTTGTAGCTCTTACTTATGGTCTTGAACATCATCTGGCCACTATAATAAAGTATCGCCTTTATCACATTCGTCATGTTTTTTATGAGTGTGTGTATGAATGCTGTGTTTCGTCTTAATGTTGTGTTGTTTTGGAGGAGGTCTCAGGGGTTGCCGCACACTTGGCACTTTTAAGTCACGCCTCACTATGATGCTTAACAAGCGGCTATCTTTGTTTCCCCGCAGCTGTTATATGTTATTAAAATACAAAGATTTCGACTGCCGCAACTACCACGATGTTGCCACATTGATATTCTTCACTCAGTTTCAATTAAAACTCGGAACGATGTGGAACATTCGATGCAGTTATAAAATTGTATACCATAATTAATTGTTATAATTATCGGTGATTTATTGTGATGTGTAGCTCGAATAATAATACAATATCTACATATTATATTAGTTTAATATGTAAGTGATTTTAATATGTGGCGGCCACGGGAAAATATTTCTGACCGAACAGTTAATAATAATAATAATAATAATAAATAAATATAAATATGATGTTTTTATTATTAATTTAACATTTCTCAATGAAAGATAAATTAAATTTGAAGAGAAAAATTTTCGCCTAGACCGGGACTCGAACCCGGGACCCTTGGCTTTCCGGGCCAAGTGCTCTACCAACTGAGCTACCGAGGCGAGTTACGATCTAGACGCAAATTTTTCTCTTATATACGTTGTAATTCCCTATCGCCAAATGCTTTTGAAACCATTGTTTCTATCTTTGCAAATGGCGGCTTCTTAGTTAAGAAGACATTTATTGGAAATTTAACATTACTTTAAAAGCCAGTAAGGCCTCTAATGATGTTTTTATTATTAATTTAACATTTCTCAATGAAAGATAAATTAAATTTGAAGAGAAAAATTTTCGCCTAGACCGGGACTCGAACCCGGGACCCTTGGCTTTCCGGGCCAAGTGCTCTACCAACTGAGCTACCGAGGCGAGCCGCCATTTGCAAAGATAGAAACAATGGTTTCAAAAGCATTTGGCGATAGGGAATTACAACGTATATAAGAGAAAAATTTGCGTCTAGATCGTAACTCGCCTCGGTAGCTCAGTTGGTAGAGCACTTGGCCCGGAAAGCCAAGGGTCCCGGGTTCGAGTCCCGGTCTAGGCGAAAATTTTTCTCTTCAAATTTAAATATAAATATAATAATATTTTCAACATGATTTTGTATTAATATTAAATTTATGTAGACCTACAAGCTATATAATGTTGGAATCAAATTATTTAATAAATAAATACATATATAATTTTAAAAGTTAAACAATACCAAATAATAACATAAAAATTAAATATTAACATAAATAATCAATGTCTTCTGTCTTTGTGTAATAAACGCCCATAGCGCTATGAGAAACGTGACAACACCGCATGTCAAGCATTGCCTCTCGGCACCCGCTTTTATATAAACTGTTAACCATCAGAGTGAGGCAATAATACAAATACATGTTGTTAAATAATTAATTTTTCTCGACAATTGAATTTACTGTCATTAATAGCTTTTTATCTGACTTTTCTATCTTCCATCCATAGTAATTCTGCCCGAAGGCAGGTCCTTCACTGCAATCATAGCATATTTCATGCTATGCTTGCAGCTTTACTAGGGAATTGTGTAGGTATGGTAGCTTCCCGTTGCTTTCACACCGGTGAAGGATGATGATGATTATGATAATGGTAAGGATGATAATGATAAGGATGATGGCCATATGATTTCGGGGACCGTTTGGGCCTTAAAGTTTTCCTAACATTTGTCTTACAGGTGAGGAAAAACCCCGATAAAACCTCATCCAGAAAAACTGCCCCGACCGGGGATCGAACCCGGGCCCGCTGCGTGACAAGGCAGTACGCTACCTCGAGACAACAGCGGTGGACTAGACGTACCATGTAGGCCTATATTTATGTTTATTGTAAAGAATAATTTTTGTATTTTTTTTAACCTGGCTGAGTGGTAGACAAGGCCTTAAGGCCTTAACTGTGTCAGGTAAAATAAATATATTATTATTATTATTATTATTATTATTATTATTATTATTATTATTATTATTATTATTATTATTATTATTATTATTTTTGTTATTCCGGCTTTTACAATGAATATACATTTTTCCGATACCCATGTTCACAGTTAACTACACATTTGTTTCAACACATTTTTCCATTCCTGTCTGTTCATCCATATATCTTCTTCTATTTCCCATTCCCTCTTAGTTTCATTGATTCCCTGAATCCACGTAATATTTGGTCTACCCTTCTTTTTCCTTCCCTGTGGTTCCCAATCCATGATTATCTTAGGTAGTCTTCCTTCTTCCATCCTTCTAATGTGTCCGTACCAATTTAATTGTTTCTTCTTTATAAAATCTAATATTGAATATTGTACCTGCATTTTTTCTTTTGTATATGAATTTCTGATTTTATCCTTCCTGGATATTCTTGCAGCACGTCTCCAGTAGTCCATTTCAGTGGCGAGTATTTTTTTTTTTTCATTTGTGCATTTAAAGCCCACACATCAGCTCCATAGGTAATAATGCTTCTGATTATTGTATTAAAAATAGTTTCTTTTAAAGATATGTTTGTCCCATACTATTCCATTTAGGGCAGATATAGCATACTTTCCTATATTGATCCTGTTTCTTATCTCTGTTTCTTGTTTTCCAACTTTAGTAATTTTAATTCCCAAATATTATTATTATTATTATTATTATTATTATTATTATTATTATTATTATTATTATTATTATTATTATTATTATTATTATATGGCGTACCACTAGCATCATAATCACCCATCATATCATCGGGGCAACGTAACCCCGCCTTTCAGGCACCCCAACCTCAGAAGTGGGTTACAATTACGCCATTGCCAGGATAGAACACCAGAAATGTCTAAAGGGACAAAACTGGTGGAATTAAAAATAAGTACGGTATAGTTATTTTTTACAGTATAGTTATTTAGGTTGGCAACCCCGAAATTTAAGAAGATGAGCTTTCAATCATGGTCGCCATTGCTGTAAGTAAGACAAAACCCATTATAGCGCAAAAAAGTGTTTTTTTACATAATTACACAAACATATTTGTTTTTATTTATTTTTTAATTTATTTAAATGGACATACCCTTTTTCCCACCCACCATCATTTTGTTAAATAATATCGGGCAGTGTAATTACGCAAGGGCAACGCTATGTTGCCTCAATCGAATGCATTTATTTTACATTCTTTTTTTTTATGAAAAGACAAACTGAAGAAAATGATCAAAATTGACAGTCTGATGTTTCCAGAACTTCTTTTGTTTACTTTCTCCACGGTCTTAAACATTTGTGTCAATATTAGGAATGAAAGAATCGTGTTCACAAGTTGTTTATAGCGATCCATTAGGCGCCGACGTCATGTGACGGCTATATCAACAAGTTACACTATCTCAAACTTTCGACTTTACCTCCGTAACTATAATTGTTTTTATTATCTGGAATCTATTTACGTCATCAATAAAAAATGTTAGATTTGTAAATTTATAGTTACTAAATCTCCAACTTACCATTTGATTAAGATTTTTAAACGTATATAATTTTTACACGCTTTATATTAGCTTGACCTGTATCTATCTATGTAACGGAATCTTTCAACCCACTTAAAATCATTGGATCGACTTGAAACTTTGTATACTTGTAAAGGACCCGTGATAATACAGTAATGCCATAACTGTTTTCTAAAATCATTGCTAGAATCATCAGAAAATCAAAAAAAGTGTCTGTGTAATTATGTAACGGAATCTTTGAACACGATTTTCACCCACTTAAAAACATTGGATCGACTTGAAACGTTGTATACTTGTAAAGGACCCGTGACAATACAATAATTTCATATTTTGTTTCTAGAATCCTGGCCAGAATCATCACAAAATCAAAAAAATGAAAACTGGTATAATAGGTTGCGGACTTGTCGACTTTTTAGTCAATCGTTGTAAGAGTTCAGTTGGTAGAGTGGTGAACTCTAGTGGTATATAATTTCAGTAATTCATAGGTCGCTGGTTCAAACCGGCTGGGAGGATTCTTTTTAGAAGAGTATTACTTTTAGCTCATACTACAATAGTATTGAATTTAAAGATATTTACATTTTTATCTTATTCTGTAAAATATTAAAACTAAAAAATAAAAAATAGTTTAAATAACTAAAACAACACGCTTTATTAGAAAACCGACTAAAAAATTAAAAATAATTTTAATTTAGAATTGGAAAAACTCCACTTAAACTAGCGTGAAATATTTTCAAAGTCCTATAGAACAACAGTGCGCATGTGCCAGAATTTATAGAGCCAGCGATAACCCACAATCGAACCACATATCGATTATCATCCTCGATTACTATCCGTCGCCATGACATTTAAATGACCAATATTTGCAATAAATCCCCAAATCTAAGTTAAATAAATATATTAACAATAATGAAATTACCAAACGTTTATTAAAAATTGGTGTACACTTACTTATCACTCCCCAACGCTGATCCAACCAGCGATAACCCAAAACAGCGATAGAAAAATCATAGACTAAGTAATATACTCTGTGGAGAAAATAGCAGTTAGCATCACAATATTGTCTAACAGTGTCATAATATTGTGATTTGCATGTTTAAATAAATAATTCAAAATTGTCTAATAATGTTATAAAAATTGTTTGAAAAAGTTTAAAATATTAAATAATGTTAGTAAATACAGAAGAAGAGCTATAGTTTACAACAATATAACTGGAAAATCAAGCGCTAGTAGAAGTGCAGTTGAGCCAAAATATCATCTCCAGCACATTTACAATAAAACTATAGTTATCTACAAGTAATGACATAGAGTTATCGATTTTATCGAACTGATGACATGTTTTTAGTATATATTTAAGAGATCAGGAAAGAAAATATATAAAATCTGAAAATATGTTATTTATGCACGACACTTTTGACCATTTTTTTTTATCCGTTAATGATCACAGAATCTTTTCCATTAAGAGAACAAACCAATTACAAATTATTTTAGCATATCTTAAATGCATATTTTCAAAAAAAATATGTACTTACTATTATTACGTAGCTATAAATTTAACTTTGGTATACAGACAGTTCCCCAATTGGAAAGTTGTATTTGTTAACGAAATTTAAGAAAGTTTGAATAATGTTATAGTAATTCAACTCTGCTGTACAAAATATGTTTTAGCTTTGAAACGTCGACAGTAAATTTATCTGAAAAATGTTACACATGAGGAAAATTAATTGAAATAGGCGAAAGCGGAAAGGAAAGTTTTTACAGCTGGCTATTTACGTATGTATATTTCACAACAGAAACATACAGTTCATGCTCCACTGTTTCAACACAGAGTTACTGCGTCTTCTAATATTATCATTGGATCTGTATAACCTCAAAAGCAACCCTAATTTAAATAGCTTTATAAAGAATTAAATTTAATTTTAAAATATCAAAGAAAAAAAACAAAAATAATGGCATTTTGGGGAAACGATCATATAAGATCAAAAATTGTAATAGACAACAAACCTCTGGAACAAGTAACAAATTTTAATTATTTGGGCTTTAATTTTACTATAAACACAAAAACTGAAAGATACATATATATGAAACTGTCGAAATTTCAAATGATATGCGGAACTATACATAAAACATTAAATAATAAAACTAGAAGAAATACTAGATTGAAGTTTTATAAAACATTGGCAGTTCCTGCATTACTTTATGGCAGTGAAACTTGGGTAATGACCAAAAAATTGCAAAGTAGAATACAAAGCGCAGAAATGAACTTCCTTAGAAGAACAAAAGGCTGCACAAGATTGGATCGAATAAGGAATGAAGATATAAGAACAGAGTTAAATATATATCCATTGAATGAGAAAATCAGAGAATATAGAAAGAAATTGTTTACACATGTGGAAAGAATGAATGTATCAAGATTACCAAGAGTAGCATTCAACTACAAGCCAAGAGGTTCAAGGAATGTAGGAAGGCCAGTGAAAAGATGGACAGAACAACTGTGAGGCGGAACAGACAATTTATGCCTAGCCCGTGAAGTGAAGAAGAAGAAGATAAACGAATTAAATTTAAGGCTATTAAAAAAATAAAACACACAGAAAATTAAATTAATATTCAGAACATTGTCATTCCAATTAATTATAATTTTTCTATATAATTTATATATTCATTTATTAAAATGTATATATCTTAAATTACCAGCCATCAGGCAAGAGATCTTTGGGCAGACACTTCAAACGATGGATTGAGACCGTAACAGACCACTAGGTCTATCACATGAAAGGAAGAAGAAGAAGAAGAAGAATATGTATATATATATATATATATATATATATAACACTGGTCGACAAGGTTTTCTTCACAAGAAATCTGATTAGTAAATCTAGTGCATTTTTTCATACCGAAATCGGAAATGTAGTCAGAATTTTTCCATCAGGCACAGTTTTTTTGTGGCAGCTACTTTTTAAAATCTTATTTAGCTATTTTATTCAAGTTGTATTCAAAGAAATTATATATAATGTCATGCTGAAGCATCAAAAGACAAGACTGCTCAGGTTCATTCATGTTTTGACAACCTCAGACCTGTTAATCTGGCATTGTGATGTGTCAGTCTCACTACGTTAGAAAATCATGACCTCATCATCATAGTACATTCACGAATTTAGGCAATTTGTTGACCTGTTTCGGCCTCAAGAGAAACACAATCCAAAAGTCTTTTGAGTGGACGTCCTGGTCTTCTTCTTCCTGCAGGTTGATATCTTAACATTTGTTTGGGTATTCTGTGATCTTCCATTCGATGAACATGTTGCATCCATCTTGACTTATAATCAGAAATTTTGTTTTCTAAAGATTCCATGTGTAATTCTTCTAAGATGTCACGGCGGTATAACCGTTCCATCGGGTACTGAGTAAATGCAGTATCCTAATGTCTGTCCAGAGACTAAAAGGTAGCAGCCCTACCACTGGACTACTTAGCGTCGGGCCAGTAACCTGTCCTAAGGAACTTCAAAACTACTTTCAAGTCTCAACACGAAAATATCCAGAAGGAATTGAAATATGATGACCCACAGCAAAATCATGACCTAAATGTGAATATCTTATCCCTGGCCAGAAAAATGTGCCATATGTCCCTTCAGTGAATCCTGAAAAAAATATATTTACCTCCATTGCATATTAAATTAGGAGTAATTAAACATTTCGTCAAAGTTATTGCAGTATGAGCTAAAAGTAATACTCTTCTAAAAAAAATCCTCCGGGCCGGATTTCAACCAGCGACCTATACAACGATGGACTAAAAACTCGATAAGTCCGCAACAAATTATACCGGTCTTTATTTTTATTTATTTATTTTTTTTTTGATGTCCTGATGATCCCGGCCAGGATCTTACAAAAACTTTATGAAATTATTGCATTGCCATTGGTCCTTTACAAGTATGCAAAGTTTCAAGTCGATCTAATGTTTTAAGTGCGTGAAAATCGTGTTTGAAAGATTCCGTTACATAGACAGATACAGGTCAAGCTAATATAAAGCGTGAATAAGACAGAACACAGAACTGAACTAGTATTGCGCAATATTGCCAATAGACGGCGCAATATTTACTAGATTGCACAATAAAAATGAAAATGCTTTTTGAATGACTCATATTATGCAATCTTTCTATGTGATCTACAGACGCTCAATATTATTGTACATGTCAATTATTGTGCAATATATTGACGTAAATATTGATCGTGATGGGGCGGCTTAAACCTACCAACTAAGCATTTTCCTTCTAGTTTACCTACAAGTAGTTTCCATGTCTCTCTTTCATTCCCATTGGTGCCACATGTCCTGCCCATCCAGTTTACGAGGCTTTTCTGTTCTTATTTTATCTGGTTTCCTATAAAGATAATTTATCTTATTGTTATCTAGTCTTCTCCATTCGCCTGTCAATCTATTTTCGGTCTAAAAATGATCCTAAGAGCTTTATTAACAAATGCTCGTTATCTTTTCTCCTCCCTCAAAGTAAGAGTCCACGTGTAGTCTTCTCCATTTGCCTGTCTGTTCATCTCTCTCTAGTCTAAATATTTTCCTAACAATTTTATTCTCAAATACTCGTAATCTTTCCTCTTCCTTAAAGTAAGAGTCCATGTTTCGCATCCATATAATATAACTGGGAGAATAATATTTTTATATATTTTCAGCTTAACTTTTTTTGAGAGAAGTTGGGACATGAGTCCCTGTAATGCACAATAACATGCATTTCCAGAAATGACCTTTTGTACAATATTTATCAATTGGTAAACCAGACCAAAGTTTACTTTTGGAGACTGGAGAAACAAAATCTTCTAGTGAGATCAAATATTGAGGAATTAAAATAAATAAAAATGGAAGTTATGAAGAGGAAATAAGAAATAGAAATAATAAAGGAAAATTTGCAATTGCTTGCCTCAATGGAATATTGTGGGATAAAAATACAAGTAACAAAAATAAAATGAATATATATCATACAATTGTTAAAAGCATCATTACTTATGGAGCAGAATTTTTGCCATTAACAACAAAAACAAATAAGTATCTTTTGGCAATGGAAATGGATTTAATTCGAAGGGCAGCAAGAATTTCAAGTAGAGAATAAAATTAGGAACTCGGTTATAAGGGAGAAAATGAAAATTGAAGACACTGTTTTAGATTATATTAAAACTCAGCAATTAAGATGGTACGGACATGTCCAGCGAATGAAAGAGGATTCGCTACCAAAATCCAAAGGTTTCTTGGGTTTTCCAGGAGAGAATACCAGAAATGTAATAATGACAACCTGATGGCATTGATTAAAAAAAAGTTTGTTGTGCCTCAATTATATTGATATTTAATACATGGAGCCTATATTATTTCCACCATTAGAGAAGTAATATTATATGGGTGCGAAACGTGGACTCTTACTTTAACGGAGGAAAGGAGATTACCGTATTTGAGAATAAAGTACTTATGAAAATTTTTGGACCAAAGAGAGATGAACAGACAGGTGAATGGAGAAGACTACATAACAATGAACTACATGGTCTTTATAATAATAATAATAATAATAATAATAGCTTTATTTTACCTGGCAGAGTTAAGGCCTTAAGGCCTTGTCTACCACTCAACCAGCAATGAACTACATGGTCTTTATAGGAAGCCAGATATAATAAGAACAGTTAAGTCTCGTAGACTGCGATGGGCAGCACATGTTGCACGTATGGGGAATGAAAGACTTGCATAGAGGCTTCTTGTAGGAAAGCCAGAAGGAAAACGCCCAGTTGGTAGACAAAGAATGAGGTGGGAGAATAACATTAACTATGATTTGAGGGAAGTTGATTATACAGTTGATTGGAAAGCATTAGCTCAGGATAGGGATGTATGGAGAGCTTATGTCCGCGCGGCCATGAACCTACGGGTTCGATAGTGTCAGTGAGTAAGTAAGTAAGAGATGATAATTTCCCATTTCAATAATGCGTGTTTACATAAGTTTAATAAACCGAGCATAATGCATGACGTATGACGTAGAATACGTTTTCCGGAGCAGAGATGAGTTCACTTTGCGTGACATTTAGAATCCTTTGACCTTGGCTTGTTCAGTTACTATCTTTAACACGAAATATTTGATCGTCCAGTCAACAAAATTATTTATAATAAGTAATGACCAGTCTCATGGGCTAGTGGTTAGCGTTTCCGACTACTGTTCATGAGGTCCCGGGTTCGATTCCTGGTCCAACCTTGAATGGAATTATCCCTGTGGTTGTCCATGGTCTGGAATATAGGTTAAGTTTAGGTTAAGAAATCTCCAGGAGATTTATTTGCAATTATCCTCCATCGTATCATCGGGGTAACGTAACTCCGCTTTCCAGGTGCCCCAACTTCAGATGTGGGTTACAATACGCCAATGCCAGGAGAGAAAAACCAGAAATGTCGAAATGAAAACCTGGGGCATTGAATAAAAAATTTTCAGGAGTGATTTCAGTATCATCGATAAAATCACGAGTCACGAAGTGAGGAATTAATTTATCTAGAGAATTTGGAAATCGAGAGTGGCATTTGTTAGGACTATTTAACGAATAAAATTAAGCTGTTTACTCACAAATCATTATTTAAATATAGTGATGTTTAAACAATGCTGTTTGGAAAAATAAAAATTTAAGAATATATACAAAAGTAAGAATTTACAAATCTGTCATAAGACCAGTTCTAACATATGATTGTGAATGCCGAACAGAAACTCAAAAAACAAAAAAAAAACGCAATGAAACAACCGAAATGAAAGTTTTAAGGAAAATCGCTGAGAGAGAAAATTCGCAGCTCTGTTATTAGAGAAGAATGTGAAATTGAACCTATAAACCTTTGGATAAATGATAGAAGATTAAATTGGAACGATCACATAGATAGAATGGAGAACAGTAGAAAGTACGTGACTGGACACCTCAGAAGAAAAGGCCTTTAGGAAGACCACAACTACGGTGGAAGGACGTCACCATACCCCGGACCTGTAGTGAATGAACACGCAACACGCTGCCAGCTTTCATGCGTAGAGGAAGAAGAAGAAGTTATTTTAAAATATTTACATATTTAATGTAAACGGCGATGTCTGAAAACAAATCAGAAATGTGAGGTTATGTTCATTCACTGCTGCTTGATCATATTATTTATTGCCAAATAAGATCGCAATATTGTAAGAGTGCACCCAAGTGGAGAAATAATGAAACACATCAAACTATATATCATAATCAACATTACGGGTTATTCATTTATTTTTTTAGTAAACAACTCAGTAAAATCACGAAACTTGTTCATTATTTGCTATATTCAATGTATTTGTTGGAGAAAAATAATGCTTTGACCTGTTCAGAACATTAAAAAGGAGGATCTTTCTTTATCACAAAAACAGGAGCTGATAAAGAAAAATCGATAAAGAGCGAGATGAAACACGACTGTCATTGGTTGTAAACAAAATTCATTGAAACGTGATTGGTCATTGACTACCATTTGCTAATGAGTTAAATAGTCAATAAAACTACACTGGTCAAAATTATTTTTGTCTCATGTGTACCAATAGTTGTACGTAATGCAGTTTTTTTTATCGTGTTTTCAAATATGTATTCGGAATTTCTCCATCACCCACAGTTTTTTTTATTTCCATTTCAATTAATGGATTTAAATAATTATTTTTAATAAACGTTTTTGGTCCATTTTTCCATTGTAAAATAAAACCAAATGAGCTAACTCAGGAGATTTCAGCTATGGAAAAGAGATATCAAGGCAAATGGAATCCTAATATGCTGGCCGATTATTGTTGGACCATCAAGAGGGGTGCTCCACAGGCGAAATATAGCAGAAAATCGTCATTTCTTACTTTTTAGGTGAGTCCTAATGTTCGAATATTGTGTAGTTACGAATGTAGAAATGTTTGAAATTATAAATCCCTGTCTCTCGGAAACCTTGCGTGATGGAGAAACCCCGATATCATATTTGAATTCAGGAGAAAAAAATACTATCAGAATCACATGTTTTTCTTTCTGAGACAAAAAAAAAAGTTTCTTTTTTGTTGCTGAGTGTATTTTAATATTAGTAGTGCAACGCCTACTTCGTAATTTGTCTTCTATTTAGACAGGTTTCGTCACTGTGCATCACCACGACGAACCACAAAGGTCGTGAAAATATTGAATATAGAATACTGTAATTCAGCCAAAAAGAAGACTAAATATGAGGTGAGGTGATATATTTTTAATATCTAATTAGAATTGTCACTGTTTTTCTAGGAATTATCGGTTACTAATCAGCGAGCCCAACCATAAAAAATAATAGTTTTAAAAAACTAAAAGAACACGCTATTAGAAAACTAAAAAATGAAAAATAATTTTAATTTCCAATACGCTTGGGATAAAATAAAGTGGTCAACAAAAAATCATATCCAACACATAAAGAATAAAATTAGGGTTATCAACAAAAAGAAAATAATTTTACCATCAAAAGCGTGGGGTGCTCTATATCAATTAATATATTTGATAATAAACAGATATTGGTAAAAGTAAGCTTTCTAAGAAGAAAATGTAAAAGTCATAAAAAGCACCCCACGCTTTTGATGGTAAAATTATTTTCTTTTTGTTGATAACTCTAATTTTATTCTTTATGTGTTGGAGATGATTTTTTGTTGACCACTTTATTTTATCCCAAGCGTATTGGAAATTAATTTTTCATTTTTTAGTTTTCTAAAAACGTGTTCTTTTAGTTTTTTAAAACTATTATTTATTTTTTTATTTTTTAGTTTTAATATTTTACACAATAAGATAAAAATGTAAATATATTTAAATTCTATTGTAGTATGAGCTAAAAGTAATACTCTTCTATAAAAAAAACCTCCCAGCCGGATTTGAACCAGCGACGTATGGATTACTGAAATTATATACCACTAAGAGTTCACTGCTCTACCAACTGAGCTTTCAGAAGGATTGACTAAAAACTCGACAGTCCGCAACCTATTATACCAGTTTTCATTTTTTTTATTTTCGGATGATTCTGGCCAGGATTTTAGAAACAAAATATGAAATTATTGTATTGTCACGGGTCCTCTACACGTATACAAAGTTTCAAGTCGATCCAATGTTTCTAAGTGGGTGAAAATCGCTTTGAAAGATTCCGTTACATTGATACAAAAACACTTTTTTTGATTTTCTGATGATTATGGCCAGGATTTTAGAAAATAAATATGAAATTATTGTATTGTCACGGGTCCTCTACAAGTATACAAAGTTTCAAGTCAATCCATTGATTTTAAGTGGGTGAAAATCGCGTTGAAAGATTCCGTTACATAGATACAAGTCAAGCTAATATAAAGCGTGTAAAAATGATATCTCGTAATCAGATTTTTTCGGATCCCTGTTTTCTAGAACTTTTTGCTTCTCTTAATTTTTACTTCTCATTCCAACATTTTGGACCCTTCCTTTTGAAACACCCTATATATCCACATCAGAATGGTTGTCAGGTGACATGACTTTGAGCATCATATCAATTGATAAAGCACCTGATATGAACAGTAAATAAAATTTCACTTTTGAATCATGCCAATGTCACATGTGTCTTACAATTTCTAGCTAAGTTCGCCAGACAGAAATTATAATTAAGAATTTCTTAATCAAAATATTGTGAGTGTTCTGTTATATGGGTTTTATTTCAATGTAAAAAGAATTATCCAAATTTTAAAACTTGAATTTCTCAGCGAATTTACAATAATAATAATATAAAGGAGCACTCAGAAGAGCATTAGTTTCGAAAGTTTTACGTTCTTTTCCACTGATCACTTGTATTCACTCTTTGCTGTATTCATTAATTGATTTTGTTCTGTTTTTACACTCTGTGATATGATAAAGTTTACACTTGTCACCGCACAGTGCACATCTGCAGTCTTCAGTTGGCTGGTGGAATTTTTTATTTTCGCAGACCTTGTGATGAAAGCCATGTATTGCTAGTCTGGTTACAACGTGTCTCAGTGTCTGACATTCTCTTGTCCAGTTTCTGTCTGTCGTGGCACTGGAAGTGTAAAATTCCTCATTTATTTCCTTCCGTTTCTGTTCCCTCACTTTTACTGCTTTCTGATATGGTTCTGTAGATGGTAGGAGGTATGTTATCCTGATGTCTTCTATGAAATAGCGAATTTTATACTCAGTAAATTAAGTAAAAAGAAATCTATGCCATGTGATATTACAAGAAAGTAAGATATCCTTGAAGAATTGAATATGGTCCCAATAATATATCAATTTCAACAGAACTGAGGATAACAGGTGGTCTGTATGTCAAGAATCAGAATTCCTAAGGCATTTTGAAAGTACCAGTCAAACAGTAAAAGATCACTGGGATGCCCAAGGAAGAGTTGATTGGAAGATTTTTTTGTAGAACTTAAAAGTCATTTGTGGGTTACGACATAAAAGAATGATGATAATGATAAGCAATACTACAAAAGATATAATTTAAAAAAATGAATCGTGAGAAATTTTGGATGAAACACAGTATTATTGTTTTTTTTAAGTAAATAACACTGAGCAACAAAAAATAAACTTTTTTTTGTCTCAGAAAGAAAAATATGTGATTCTGATAGTATTTTTCTCCTGAATTCAAATATATCGGTTTTTCTCCAACACACAAGGTTTCCGAGAGACAGGCATTTATAATTTAAAACTCTTTAATATATTCTACATTCGTAACTACACAATATTCGAACATTCGGACTCACCTAGAAAGTAAGAAATGACGATTTTCTGCTATATTTCGCCTGTGGAGCATCCCTCTTGATGGTCCAACAATAATCGGCCAGCGTATTAGGATTCCATTTGCCTTGATATCTCTTTTCCATAGCTGAAATCTCCTGATGAATATGTTCCCCGTTTTATTTTACAATGGACAAATGGACAAAAAAAACGTTTATTAAAGAAATAATTATTTAAATTCATAAATTGAAATAAAAAACTGTGGGTGATGGAAAAATTCCGAATACATATTTGAAAACACGATAAAAAACTGCATTAAGAACAACTATTGGTACTCATGAGACAAAAATCATGTTGACCAGTGTAATCAGAATATACTTTCTTATCGTTTCTGCAAGTCAATGCCATTTATAATGGATATTATAGTACGTGGTACTTCCGGCCTCATATTCTCTTTTATTGTCAATTCTAGTCAAGTTCATGTAAAATTCCGTTGAGCTATTATGAGAGAACATAAAATATATTATATAAAATTATAAAATTGCAGTTTCAACTGTTAAAATAATTAAAAAGATTGTAGGCTTTTCGGGACAAGTCTCATCATCAGCAGAAGGCAGTCAACTATTGTCCAGCTATCATCCAGCTACTGACATGATAGCTGGATAGTAGCAAACCTTCTTCTGAGGATGGGACTGGTGGCGAAAGGCCTAACAAGTTTTAATTATCCCAACAGTTGAGGAGACAATTTTATTATGTTATATTATAATTATTATATTTTGGGATGTGGTCGGTTTTATGTCTCTCACATTTCTACACTTACAATCTTATGCCACTGATGCACTAAACACTTGTAAACACGTTTTGTACTGTTTTAAACATTTTGCAATGATCTTCAAGCTTTCTTCACAATATTTTATATTTATATATTTACGTAAAACATGATCGTGGATACATTACTTCCTTGCTACTTTCCTATGTTGTTCCAACGTTGCCACCATTTGAAAATAATTTAAAACTATATTTAGTGTTAGTGTACGTAAAATTAGTTTATAGTTCATAAAATAGTACACATGTAAATTGCTTTGTTACGTTAGGAAATGGGAAGTTGGTTTACGTCCATTTTTAAGCATTTGGGAAGAAATAATATGCATGTAAATTGTTTTCTTTAGTTAGAAAATGGCAAGTTAGTTAACGTCCATTTTTTTTTTTTGCATTTGGATATTTATTCCCAAAGTTGGTAACGCCGACTACCGGAATCTATATTAACCATTACAGCAACTCGCGCATGCGCGCTGCGATTCTGTGGAACTTAGAAGAATTCCTGAGAGACATAAAACCGACTTTTTCCATATTTTGTTTTATTTACCATGAGTTTGATACTATTTATTGTATTTGCTATATCTTAACTAACTCACTCACACTATCGAACTCGTAGCTTCATTGCCGCGAGGAAATAAACCCTGCATACACTATTATCATTCCCTGTATAATCTACTTCCCTCAAATAATGATTATTGTTATTATCCCACCCGATTCTGGGTCTATATACTGAGCGCTTTTCCTACAATTGAGTTTCCTTGCCCCACTTTAATTCCACATTCGTGTCCTGCCCATCGCAGTCTACGAGACGTAAATATTATTATATCTTTGAGCCTTTCCTTAAGGTAGTCCCGCCCGGAAAACCGAATAGGGAACCATTTTATGTCCGAAAAATGTTACCTCTGTGGAACCTATGTCCACATTTCTTGACAGTATTTTTACGGTGAAATATCGTCACTCTTTTGACCAAGGTACTTTTTTTCGTCTGGATTATAGCCTTCGACCTGTTTGGCAAATGTAACCCATATTTCCTACAGTTTAATCTATTATTTTTTTTTTAATTTCACTTCCTATCCTGACATTCGATGGATTTTTTAAAATATTGTTTTAATGTGTAACATAAAAGCATACTATTGAAATACGTAATAAAATTTACAGTCTTCTTGTTTAACGATAAGTGATATCACGTGTTCGGCCTCTATCATCAAACCACCTCTTAAAATGTCTAAATATATTTATCTTCCTCATGGGCCGATAACATTTATCGTCTTTCATAATCTACTGTAGCCATCATTCTGTCAGCACCATCGTTTAATTAGGGCTGGGACATTATACTCTTCAATGTCTATAAAGGTACGTACACACCTGCGCGCCGCAAACACGAACGGCGCGCGCGCCGCACCATGTTCGTCAGATTTGGACGGGGTTTTAAGGTGCGCGCGAACGGCGCGCGCGTCTCTCACCACGATCCATTCATTGTCGGTTTTTTCCACGAACACTTTGATGGTTCGCTGTTTAGATTTGGACGTGTACCTGAGAGGTTCGTTGCTTTCGGTGCGCACCTATTATTTGAGTATGGAGTGGTCAGAGGAAAACTAGTTAAAACTTGTTGACCTTTAGAGAAGCAAGCAATTATTGTGGGATCCACAACATAAGGATCATTTTAAAAAAATCATTGAAAGGAGATGCCTGTTTTTTTTTTCAATGATATGTGTTTTTTTTTTCGTGTGTACTGTAATTGTATAAATAAATTAGACTTATTAGAAAACATTATTTATTTAAGACGTTCATTTCATAATATTATGTATGAAGTTTCACAAAACAATACAATATATAAACACATTTATTGCTAATTATTTATTTATCTCTTCAAAGACTCCAAAGAGCAAGACTGCTCCTGTTTAAGGGGCAATCTACAAAAAATAGTGGCCATAAAACAATTAACAATACAAACAAGAAAACAAATTCAGGCATAAGTTTAAAGTAAATACAAACTACTATAAGAGGCACATAAGAATATACAACATATAAATACAATATTTAAACAGGATAATATTATTAATAATAATAAAATTAACAAAATTAACTAAGAAAGCAATGAGAAAAAAATATTTTTTTAATACAATTAGAAAAATGTTTAACATTCGTGAAATGTTGATATTCAATAGGTAAGTAGTTATTTTAATGGTTGATTAATGCATAACGAATCCCTTTTATACCTTTTTTTTTTAGAAACTAGTATCTTTGTGCAATAAAGTACAACCTCTAGTATAATAATCATGTACATTTTTATTAAAAATTAAGGCCATGTTATGGTGAGATAGATTCTTAATAATTTTAAACATATATATACAAATCATGTCTACCGCTGTAGTCTCGAGGTAGCGTGCTGCCTTGTCACGCAGCGGGGCCCGGGTTCAATCCCCGGTCGGGGCAGTTTTTCTGGGTGAGGTTTTTATCGGGGTTTTTCCTCACCTGTAAGACAAATGTCAGGAAAACTTTGAGGCCCAAACGGTCCCCGAAATCATATGGCCATCATCCTTATCATTATCATATCATCATCATCTCATCATCCTTCACCGGTGTGGAAAGCAACGGGAAGCTACCACGCCTACACAATTCCCTAGTAAAGCTGCAAGCATAGCATGAAAATGCTATGATTTCAGTGAAGGACCTGCCTTCGGGCAGAATTACTATGGATGGATATACAAATCATATATTTTTTTAAATTCCTTTAATGCTATAATATTTGAAAAATTATAAATAAAGTTATACGTAAGATGTAATAAGTAATAAGCGTGACCAGACGTCCCGATTTTGGCGGGACAGTCCCGATTTTTAACAATTTGTCCCGCGTCCCGCGGCATTTAAAAAAAATGTCCCTATTTTTGGGAAAGAATGCAGGACAAGCGGGAGACCGGAAAGGGAATAGACATCGTTGGTTACACCTGCTCTGCAAAATGTCTACTGAAGGTTTGTGGGTTTCCTATGGATCGCAGGAGGTTCGTTGAAATTAATAATTTCGACGAACATAACACGCGCCGCGCGCGCGCGCCGTTCGTGTTCGCGGCGCGCATATGTGTACGTACCTTAACATTACACCATTACACAGATTATGGAAATTTAACTCTATTTTTTGGTGTACAATCTATAGGCTACCAAGGTCCACACTGTATTCTCTATAATACTTTTTTTTATCATGGTTGTGCCACATCACACTGTCGCGGCTAGAAGTTATGTGAATAGATACTGGGTGGTCAGGGATAAAATTATGTGTCATTGTAATATATGTATATATTTTGGGGATTACACGCAGGGAATCCACCTACATGATTTACTGTTAACCAGAATAGATTTTCCTTATGATGCGTCATATTATACAACGAACTGTAAATTAATCTGTTGTACAATAATTTCCCCAGTTTCTTATCCTAACTTACCAATTTTCTCAGTTAAAATAAAATGAGTATAGGTGGAGTTCTGGCATAGAATATCCTTTTTTTTTCCCTTGTATTCATGCCTTTGCACTTTAAATCATAGGCAATCTGTTTGTATCCGCGCGGACATAAGCTCTCCATACATCCCTATCCTGAACTAATGTTTTCGAATCATCCCTATATAATTCACTTCCCTCAAATCATGGTTAATGTTTTCTCCCACCTCATTCTTGGTCTACCAACTAAGCGTTTTCCCTCTGGGTTTCCTACAAGCTTCCATGTCCCTATTTCATTCCCCATTTGTGCCGCATGCCTTGCCATCGCAGTTTACGAGACTTAACTGTTCTTTTGATGAAAGTTAAAAATTAAATTGTACGTGTTGGTAGATGCCGTCGTCCTCAACTTTGTTAAAATATTGTATATAAAATTAACTGGAGCGCTTTCGGAAGTTATCTTCCATCTACCAACTGCTACAATTTAATTTTTAACTTTCATCATATGACTTCACCTCAACGGAATTTGATATTAATTTTACTAGTATTAACTGTTCTTGTTATATATTGTTTCCTATAAAGATCGTGTAGTTTACTGTTATGATATTATTGTCTACAGAGAATATTCATTCTTTGTAAAGAATACTTACTTACTTACTCACTGGCACTATGGAACCCGTAGGTTCATGGCCGCGCGGACATAAGCTCTCCATACATCCCTATCTAGAGCTAATGCTTTCCAATCATTCCCTGTATAATCTACTTCCCTCAAATCATAGTTAATGTTGTTCTCCCACCTCATTCTTGGTCTACCAACTGGGCGTTTTCCCTCTGGCTTTCCTACAAGAAGCTTCCATGCACGTCTTTCATTCCCCATACGCGCAACATGTCCTGCCCATCGTAGTCTACGAGACTTAACTGTACTTATTATATCTGGCTTCCTATGAAGACCATGTAGTTCATTGTTATGTAGTCTTCTCCATTCACCTGTCTGTTCATCTCTCTTTGGTCCAAAAATTTTCCTAAGAACTTTATTCTCAAATACTCGTAATCTCCTTTCCTCCCTTAAAGTAAGAGTCCATGTTTCGCACCCATATAATATAACTGGTAGAATAATAGTTTTATATATTTTCAGCTTAACGTTTTTTGAAAGGAGTTGGGACATCAAGAGTCTCTGCAATGCATAATAGCATGCATTTCCAGAATTGAGCCTATGTTTAATTTCTTTGTGCATCTCATTCCTATTTGTGATTATTGTTCCTAGGTATTTGAATTCAGCCACTTCCTCAAAATTTCCCTCATTTGTCATTAGCTGTCCATTTCCATTATATACTGAATTTCTACGTGTGACCATATATTTAGTTTTACTGATAGTCTTTATAAAGAATGCAGTATTATTTTCTGCAGACTGTACAGCAAACAGCTAGGGTTAAACAAACATATATGTTCTAAGATGTTAAATATAAAATTGGTACCTGGTAAGTCAGTCGTCCTCAACTAAAGTATTAAACTTCATCCTACTTAATGAATTTTATATGTAATATCTTATTACATAACCTCAACGGCGCTTTAATAAGAATTTTAAAAGTGTTGATCTCTGTTCTGTTGTTTACTCTGTTATAAACATTAATAATAATAATAGCTTTATTTTACCTGGCAGAGTTAAGGCCTTGTCTACCACTCAACCAGGTTTAAAAAAATACAAACAAAAAAAATAGTCTTAAATCTAAATTACAATATATATATATATATATATATATATATATATATATATATAACGATTACAAGTTATGAATACAATACAATTAATATTTATAATGTATTTTGATTTACTCTAAATTTAACGAATTAAATATATAATATGTACAAGATATATAAAAAAACGAGGAAAATATTAATGGCATAGTATAAAATTAAATAAATAGAGAAAAATTAATTATTAGACAACAGGTAACTGTATAAGCGTGACTTAAAGGTGCCAAGTGTGCGGCAACCCCTGATATCTTGAGGAAGGAGATTCCAGGAGCGGGCAGAGGCTACTGTGAAGGAAGTAGAATAGCAAGAAGTGCTATGAAGAGGAATTGTTAGCAGACTGCTATCTTGTGATCTAGTTTCAATATTGTGGTAAGAGGATAACTTCTCAAATCTGGACGCCAGGTAAGTAGGGATGTAGGAATTCAGGAGCTTGAAAAGTAGTGAAAGAGAGTGCAATTTACGTCTGTCAGTAAGACGGAGCCAAGAGAGGTTATTAAAGTGTTCGGAAATATGGTCATAACATTGGAACGTAGAATATCTTAACACTGCACCAATTATCTCAACTCGACTTCCAAGCTATCTGCCAGGTAAAATAAAGCTATTATTATTATTATGCAGAAAGACGAAATATGAATTTTTACGTTACTGTTAATTCACTATAAAATTAGAAGTAAGTACTTACCGCAAAGACTAAGTTGAAGAAGAAGAGAAGATACTTGACGGTGGCAATTGCACAACCCATGTCTCAGTTTGTATGAACGCTACACTTTCACTCTTACGGCCACTAGCTAACTGACGCGTCTAGTCCAGCACTTGTCTTCAACTGGTGTTCCCGCGCAGGTATGCGGTTGTGGAGGGGAACATTCAGCACTAAATATGATACGTAATCGCGTGAGAATGTGTCATATATGACGCGTTACTAATTCACTTAAAATCACTAAACTCTAAAAATAAATTTATGTACTAATAACTAAAGTAATATTTTATTCATCTCATTAATGTATTGAACTTGTGATATTTTTGCAATACATAATTGTAATAATCTCTATCTATCTTCGGGTTTTTACAGCTGCTGCCGTCTTCCCGTGCCAAACCTCCAAAGCCTACGGTCTTGGGCATCTTCGATGCTTAGCCCTCTAGCTTGCATTACTGTCTTCATGTTTTCCTTCCATGTTAACCTTGGTCTTCCTCTTTTCTTCTTTCTGTTAGGATGCCATTCATATAGTTGCTTCGGCCATCGCTCATCTTCCATTCTTAAAACATGTCCTAACCACTTTAATTCCTTTTCCTCAATTCTTTCAATTATGCTTTCTTCTGCTTCCATTTTGTTTCTAATTTCCTTATTTGTGACACGTTCTAATTTAGACTTTCTGGCACTTCTTCGTAAATAATCCATTTCTAGAGCTATTAGTCTATTTAATTGTAATAATAATAATAATAATAATAATAATAATAATAATAATAATAATAATAATAATACTTTATTTATTCTGGCAGAGTTAAGGCCATAAGGCCCTCTCTTCCACTCAACCAGCACAAATACAAATAAATATTCGACAAATATAGATATACACTATACTAATTATAAACAGTTAAAGATACAATAAATGTAGCAATGTAAATGTCATGTACAAACAACATTTTATAGGGTAATAACAATAATGATACGATAATAATAATAATAATAATAATAATAATAATAATAATAAATTGTGTCTGATTCCAGAGTATAGATATAAATATCCCATCCATCCATAGTAATTCTGCCCGAAGGCAGGTCTTTCACTGCAATCATAGCATTTTCATGCTATGCTTTGCAGCTTTACTAGGGAATTGTAATGTGGTAGCTTCCCGTTGCTTTCCACACCGGTGAAGGATGATGATGATGATGATGAAGATAATGATAAGGATGATGATGATGATGATGATGGCCATATGATTTCGGGGACCGTTTGGACCTTAAAGTTTTCCTGACATTTGTCATACAGGTGAGGAAAAACCCCGATATAAACCTCACCCAGAAAATCTGTTCCGACCAGGGATCGAACCTGGACCCGCTGCGTGACAAGGCAGCACGCTACCTCGAGACCACAGCAATAAAACTAAATATATGGTCACACGTAGAAATACATTATATAATGGAAATGGACAGCTAATGACAAATGAGAGAAATTTTCAGGAAGTGGCTGAATTCAAATACCTAGGAACAATAATCACAAATAGGAATGAGATGCACAAAGAAATTAAACATAGGCTCAATTCTGGAATTTCGCACTTACTTACTCACTGGCACTATCGCGCGGACATAAGCTCTCCATACATCCCTATCCTGAGATAATGCTTTCCAATCATTCCCTGTATATTCTACTTCCCTCAAATCATAGTTCATGTTATTCTTCCACCTCATTCTTGGTCTACCAACTGGGCGTTTTCCTTCTGGCTTTCCTACATGAAGCTTCCATGCAAGTCTTTCATTCCCCATACGTGCAACATGTCCTGCCCATCGCAGTCTACGAGACTTAACTGCTCTTATTATGTCTGGCCTCCTATAAACACCATATAGTTCATTGTTATGTAGTCTTCTCCGTTCACCTGTTTACATAAAATCGCCGTTTACATTAAATATATAAATATTTTTAAATAACTATAGTTAAAACAAAGTACTACCTTGGTTTCCTATATGTCAGTATGAGGCGGAACGCTGACCACGGGCCACTCAAATGACATCTGTACGAAAACAAGTGTAACTAAATTAGTATGGTTCAAATTCTTCCCTGTAGGGGGAGAGCGCCTAAATCTCTGTTAAGGGAAATATGGGCTTACAATACAATAAACAATGATTTGTGAGTAAACAGCTTAATTTTACTCGTTAAATAGTCCTTCGGAGGACTGCAGGATACACACTACTAGATCACAAAAAAAAATTGAAGACATCTTAGAAGAATTACACATGGAACCTTTAGAAAACAACATTTCTGATTATAAGTCAAGATGGATGCAACATGTTCATCGAATGGAAGATCACAGGATACCCAAACAAATGTTAAGATATCAACCTGCAGGAAGAAGAAGACCAGGACGTCCACTCAAAAGACTTTTGGGTGGTGTTTCTCTTGAGGCCGAAACAGGTCAACAAATGGCCTAAATTCGTGAATGTACTATGATGATGATGATGAAATAGTCCTTACAAATGCCACTCTTGATTTCCAAATTATCATAAGTAATGCCACGAGTGATTTCCAAATTATCGATAAATTCACGACTCACGAAGTGAGGAGTGAATTTATCTAGAGAATTTGGAAATCAAGAGTGGCATTTGTTAGGACTATTTAACGAATAAAATTAAGCTGTTTACTCACAAATCATTGGAGGCACGTCGTAGCGTAGTGGTTAAGGCACTGAGCTACAAGCCGGAGGGTCGAGGGTTCAAGTCCCGTTGGGGGTCAGGATTTTTTAAACTGACCCAAACCCTCTGGCGGCACTATAGCCCTGGGGTCGACTCAGCCTCTAACTAAAATGAGTACCAGACGCTTGTTCTGGGGGTAAAGGCGGCGGTCACGCAGGGCTGACAACCCGGCTGACATGAAGTGCCGATTGTCTAGAAAAAGTGGGAGCCTTAACCTCCTACTACCCCAAGGGCCTTCGGGCCTGTTGTGGGATCACTTTACTTTTACTTTACTCACAAATCATTATTTAACTATAGTTATTTTAAAATATTTATATATTTAATGTAAACGGCGATGTTTGCAAATGAGAAACGATAGGTACGCTTGTACTGCTTCTTTTGTTTATCACTGCAACCAGATCATACTATTTATTGCCAAAGGAACGCAATATTGTAAGGAGGAGCTTTCTTTAATATGGTAATTATAACACTGATAAATATTTGGTGAAACACGACTCTGATTGGTTGTAAAACAGAAATCATTGAAACGTGATTGGTCATTGACTCCCATTTGGGGCATGAGTTAAATAGTCTAGATAAATTCACTCCTCACTTCGTGAGTCGTGAATTTATCGATAATTTGAAAATCACTCGTGGCATTACTTATGATAAACATTAGTTGGTAAATTTTAGGCGAACAGGACTGTGATTGGTTGTAAATAAAAAATCATTGAAATGTGATTGGTCAATGACTCCCATTTGGGGCATGAGTTAAAACAGTCTTATATATGTGTTACACTACAAGTTGTTTTTCGTTTTTTTCTGAGATATGAAATACTAATGAAACATTCATGTAATGGCTGCTATGTTTATTAATGAATTGGGTAACCTGGTTATTCCAAAGAAGTAGGTGAAACTTCGCGTGACCAGGATAAAATCTTCCCCAAATCATAATCTAACGTTTGTTATGTCTGTGTTGACTGCACCGATACACTGTCCGCTCTTAAAGTAACCCTCGTAAAAAGAAAAAACCATGTGACCTGCTCTCTTTTTATTGGTTATGGACGCCGACGTACGTTGTAGAAGCAATAACCTTCCGCCATTCGCGCCACAATTACTGTCACTTTTGACAAGGAGATGGCAACACAGCAACAGAAGACTCGATACTTTCAGCCATTTTGTTTCATGAGAATCGACTGAAGCATGACTCAAATGCATCGCCCATATGTAATAAACTATTTTAAGTTGTAATTATCGATTAGATTTTGCGAAAGCATACGACAATGTCCCTATAGAGAAACTATGGATTGCTTTAAGACGTATGGGAATTAAGACTATAATAATTAAAGCTATACAAAATTTATATGACAATTGCATGTCTAAAATTAAAATTGGCAGTAAATTGCCACATGGTTTTAGGATAAATAAAGGTCTTCGTCAAGGTTGTTGTCTGTCACCGACTCTGTTTAAAATATATGTACATGAAATATTAAAGAATTGGAGGAGAAAATGTTCAAGCATGGGAATTCCTATTTCAAACAACAAAACTTTATATTATTACATTTTGCAGATGATCAATTGTTAATTGCACAAGATTATGAAGATTTAGAATATATGACTAGAAAATTAATTGAAGAATACGAAAAATGGGGATTAAATTTGAACATGAAAAAAAAAATTTATCAATTGGTGAACCAGAACAAAATTTAATTTTGGAGACTGGAGAAACAATAAAATCTTGTAGTGAGATCACATATTTAGGAATTAAAATAAATAAAAATGGGAGTTATGAAGAGGAAATAAGAAATAGAAATAATAAAGGAAAATTTGCAATTGCTTGCCTCAATGGAATATTGTGGGATAAAAATATGAGTAATAAAAATAAAATGAATATATATCATACAATTGTTAAAAGCATCATTACTTATGGAGCAGAACTTTGGCCATTAACAACAAAAACAAAAAAGTATCTTTTGGCAACTGAAATGGATTTTATACGAAGGGCCGCAAGAATTTAAAGGAGGGAAAAAATTAGGAACTCAGTTATAAGGGAGAAAATGAAGATTGAAGACACTATTTTAGATTATATTAAAACTCAGCAATTAAGATGGTACGGACATGTCCAGCGAATGGAAGAGGATCGACTACCAAAATCTGTTTTGTAATGGAAACCTGAGGGAAGACGAAGCAGAGGAAGACCTAAAACCTCCTGGAGTCAGAGAATATGTTTATATATGAAGGAGAAACATCTACAACCAGGAGATTGGATGGACCGATAAAATTGGCTATTAGGAATCGGACGATGTCAAAGACATTAATCAACCGATGATCTATCTATCTATTATCGATTAGGTATATTTTAGAATATTTTGTATGTTTCGAATATTACTATTTTCATTCACCAAGAATAACAAGTATATTCAGAGGACATATTTTTAATTTAATGAAGGGAACTACTTTTCGCGTACTTATGCTTCTTCGACGTACGTCGGTGTCCATAACCAATCAAAAGCGAGCAGGTCACATGGTTTTGTTTTGACGAGGATCACTTTAGGAGCGGACAGGGTATAGACATCTAAAATCACTTGTCTTACGTTGCAAACTTCCATTCCTTATTGCTGCATATTAAGATAAACGTACCGGCAATAGACACTGCATTAGTAATCGACACTCACTGTAGGGGTTTTCAGTCTAGAAAACAGCATTGCACTTATTTAGCAATTCTTGTTTGTAAACGTGTTATTTAATGCGAGACTAATTTATTAGGTAATTAATTTGAAATAAACAGCACAATAAGGGAAATTATGCAAATTGAAAAAAAAAAACATATTAAAAAAATAGAAGAAAAATGTTTGAATTGGTATGGATATATCATAAGAATGGAAGAAGAGAGAATATCAAAGAAGATCTTTAATTGGAAAGCTAATGGAAGAAGTGGAAGAGGCAGACCTAGAGAAGGTTGGATGGATGGAGTGAGGAGAAGTATGGAAGTTAGGGATCTGAGGGAAGAAGATGCTCTAGACAGGAACCTCTGCAACAAATCACTTTGGGTTGATGAATGTCCGTCGCCGTGGCGTAGTCGGTAGAGTCTCTACCTTCCACTCCGGCGACACGGGTTCGATTCCCGGCGGGGTAGGGGATTTTAAATCTCCACCTTGGGTCTGGGTGTGTGTCCTGTCCTTGTGTCTATATGTGAGAATGAAATAAAGTTAAACGATTGAGGGTCTTTCCACTTTTCAGCGGTTGCCCTTTTACCAGCCGGCTGCTGGCCCTTCACATCCACATGTGTCAATCACAGAGGTAGATGATCAACAGCCAGTGTAGGGGTGACATGTGGTTAGCATGTCGAGTCCCCTAGCCGTTATAGCTGGTTCCTCAACCTGGAGCCGCTACTTATTGTAGCTACCCAATTGCCTCACGATGCTGGGTGGGCACCGGTCCCATACTGGCCGAAATACCATGAGAAAATTTCTTCCCCCATGGAGACTCGAACCAGCGCAAGTCCCGTAGCTCTGCGCCAAGGCTTCCTACCTTAACCGCTCGGCTACGGCGCGGGACAAATAAAGTTAACAAAAAGGTAAAAACAATAAGGTAAAACAAAAAGGAAGAACAGTGTAAACGAAAAGAAAAAAATGAAGAAGAAACACTGTATTGTGGAATATTCCTAATTTAAAAAATCTAAATGAATAATTAGTGTAATTAGTTTTACTTATAACTTTTCCAAAAAAAAGGTTGGTCGATTTATGAAAAAAAAATACCACTTTGGAACGCATAATTATCTCGCAATTATTTAATAAAGTTGGGAGGGGGGCTCAACTCAACTACCACAACAGTGGCTAGCGAAGATTCCACTGAACCATTATCTTTCGATGAAGCTTGTTTTGTCATGTACAGTCGTTGCCAAAGAAGAGTAAGCAATTAATATAACGTGTGGTTTACTCAGGGAGAATGTTCTGAAGCTACTGGCGTTTCTGTGTTCTCAATATATAACATTCCAAATGTTAATTTATTTATATACAGAATTTTAATGTTTACACATCTTTCTGTGCCTAAAGTTTTATTTTTCTTCTCTACTCGTCTCTTTCCATCCAATCCATGTCCTCCAAATATTAATGTGTATGAAAAAATACCACTTTGGAACGCATAATTATCATGCAATTATTTAATATAGTTAGGGGGTCAACTCAATTGCCGAAAAAGCGGCTATCGGAGATTCCGCTGAACCATTCCCTTTCAACGAAACTTGTTTTGTCACGTGCAGCCGTTGTCAAAGAAGAGTATGCAATTAATATATCACGTGTGGTTTACTCAGCGAGAATGTTCTGAAGCTACTGGCGTTTCTGTGGTCACAATCTATAATATTCCAGATGCCAATATTGTTGTTTAGTAACCACATTAGAATGATTAGGATTTAGATTTCAGTAGCAGTAGTGAAGATAATTGTGCCGTAAACTTGCGTTGATGCTACAGGCTACTTATGTTAGAAGGAAAAGAGAAGAATGTCAGTTTGCGGAGTCAAGTGGCAACAGCGTTCCCATAAGAGTCGATGCTATGTTCTAGACATGAAAACACCAATAATATTTAGTAAATAAGATTCTGACGGGAAGTTAACAGTTGAACAGAACGTGGTGGCTCTTAGATAGGGTGGTCTACAACACCACGCTCAGTTCAAATGTGCACTTCCCGCGAGAACCTTACTTCTTATTATTCATAATCATTGGCGTGACGGTCCTATTAGTTTGACCTTAGCCTCCCTCATAACAACTTCCATTCTCTTTGGTCATTGGCCTTATTTCTCCAATTTGTTACGCCAATCTTCCGTACGTCGTCCATCCATCGCAACCTAGGTCTCCCAACTTTTCTCCTTCCACCCGGTTCAGCATTTGATATCTTCCTGGGCAAACGTGTCTCGTTCATTCTGCAAATACGGTTCAACCATTCGATACGTCTAACTTTAATACCTGTACCTGTATCGTTATCTATATATAGGTAATATATTTCCTGGTTAGTTCTTATTCTCAAGGTACCCTTATCCTTAATTGGACCATATATTTACCTTAAGACCTTTCTCTCCCAGGTGGCAAGTCTTGTAGCAGTTCTTTCTGATATGGTCCAGGATTCACTGCCATACATTACAACAGGTTTAATAATTGTTGTATATATTCCTATTTTAATTTTCTTACATATAGGCCTATATATATATATAGATATAGATATTATAAATATATTTTTGACATTTGGCAATGAAGGCAAATATGATATGAAAAGAAAAAAGAATGCTTGAGTCGGGATTTGTACTCGAGTCTCTAAAGTCTGTACCTTTAGCGCTCTAACCAACTGAGCTACCCAAGAATTCCAAGACAAACATACAATTTTCTTATACATGTAGTATTCTCAATTCACACATTCTTTTTTCTTTTCATATCATATTTGCCTTCATTGCCAAATGTCAAAAATATATTTATAATATCTATATATACAAGCGTTACTGCTATAAAGTAAATATTCTCTTTAATAACTTGCTTAACTGTTAGGTTAGCCGCTAGATGGCAGTTGAATGATATTTCCGCTACCTCTTGTGTGAATTAAGAATACTACATGTATAAGAAAATTGTATGTTTGTCTTGGAATTCTTGGGTAGCTCAGTTGGTTAGAGCGCTAAAGGTACAGACTTTAGAGACTCGAGTTCAAATCCTGACTCAAGCATTCTTTTTTCTTTTCATATCATATATATATATATATATATATATATATCGGCCGCGGTGGACTAGTGGTTATGCTCCTTGCCTCTGGTCCCGAGAGTCGCGGGTTCAAACACGGCCGGGATCGATAGATTTTTTAGGATGGAAAAATCCAAGGAGCAAGTCCTCCGGGAGGGACTTTAAGCCCTGGGTCCCGAGTCTGAAGATTTTCAGGCTCGTAAAAGATCCTTAAGCCTGAATGAAAAGGCATCTAAGCAAAATTTACCGAATTTTCCCGTCCTAGTACTATTTTGGTTGCCTAGATGTCAGTATGACGCGGAACGCTGATCACGAACCACTCAAATGACATCTATATGAAAACAAGTGTAACTAAATTAGTATGGTTCAAATTCTTCCCTGTAGGGGGAGAGCGCCTAAATCCCTGTTAAGGGAAACATGGACTTACAAGACAAGAAGAAGATATAGGCCTATATATATATATATATATATATATATATATATTGTATAATTTTGTTCAGAGATCTTAAACATCGGTTACCTGCTGCTAATTTTTCCTTTATTTGAATTAATATATAATTATTCCTGGATACCATGGATCCTAGGTAGGCCTATTCAAAATGCTGTACTTCTTCTTATGTCGCTCCATTTAATAACTTATTATTATTATTATTATTATTATTATTATTATTATTATTATTATTATTATTATTATTATTATTATTATTATTATTATTACAAGAATAGACTAATAGCTCTAAAAATGGATTATTTACGCAGAAGTGCCAGAAAGTCTAAATTAGAACATGTCACAAACAAGGAAATTAGAAACATAATGGAAGCAGAAGAAAGCATAATTGAAAGAATTGAGGAGAAGGAATTAAAGTGGTTAGGACATGTTTTAAGAATGGAAGATGAGCGATGGCCGAAGCAACTATATCAATGGCATCCGAACAGAAAGAAGAAAAGAGGGAGACCAAAGTTAACATGGAAGGAAAACATGAAGACAGTAATGCAAGCTAGAGGGCTAAGCATCGACGATGCCCAAGACCGTAGGCTTTGGAGGTTTGGCACGAGAAGACGGCACCAGCTGTAAAAACCCGAAGATAGATAGAGATTATTATGATTATCTTCTTCTTCTTCTTCCTTCCAAGTATTAGGCCAAGGCCTGTTACGATCCTATAGAAAATTTTCCCTCCAGCGTTTCATAGGACGGCCCAGTGATCTTCGTCCTCTTGGTATATAATTATAAACAGCTTTGGGGATCCGATTTGAACTCATTCTTTCAAGATGGTGTTTCCAATTTAGTTGGTACTGTTTAATATATTCCAAAATTGGCGTAGTCTTCAATTCTTTTAAGATATCGGTGTTCCTTTTCCGATCCCATATGGTTTAACCTATTATGATTATTATTATTATTATTATTATTATTATTATTACTATTATTATTATTATTATTATTTATTATTATTATAGTTTTAAAGTATCAATTACTAATGCAGTGTCTATTACCGGTACGTTTCTTTTTTAAATAACCAAAATTCATGTTCATATCCACTGTAGTATAACCTCTCATCTTATAAATACATTTACATGCCACACATCAACCGGGCCTTATGGTGACATGGCCTGTTGGAGAGGGATCTTAAACTCTGGTTTACATACATACTACTATTTTGACCACATAAAGACATGGAGGGTCTCCCCGAATCAGTGAGTAGCTTGATCCAGGGATCCTTCGAGAATATACAACTCTTTACTGACATGGGGAACCTGATAATGGTTATTATGATAGCCAGATGATATTTGGGGACTGTTTGAGCATTAAAGTTTCCTAATATAGGCCTATGCCTTACAGGCGAGGAAAAATACATAATCAGGAAATTTGTTTCGACCTGAGATGGAAACCGGGCACGCTTCTTATGAAGCAGTAACGTTACTGGTGGACAACAAAAATTTATACTTACTTACTTACTTACTCACTGGCACTATCGAACCCGTAGGTTCATGGCCGCGCGGACATAAGCTCTCCATACATCCTTATCCTGAGCTAATGCTTTCCAATCATTCCCTGTATAATCTACTTCCCTCAAATCATAGTTAATGTTGTTCTCCCACCTCATTCTTGGTCTACCAACTGGGCGTTTTCCTTCTGGCTTTCCTACAAGAAGTTTCCATGCACATCTTTCATTCCCCATACGCGCAACATGTCCTGCCCATCGCAGTCTACGAGACTTAACTGTTCTTATTATATCTGGCTTCCTATAAAGACCATGTAGTTCATTGTTATGTAGTCTTCTCCATTCACCTGTCTGTTCATCTCTCTTTGGTCCAAAAATTTTCCTAAGTACTTTATTCTCAAATACTCGTAATCTCCTTTCCTCCCTTAAAGTAAGAGTCCATGTTTCGCACCCAAACAATATAACTGGTAGAATAATATTTTTATATATTTTCAGCTTAACGTTTTTTGAAAGGAGTTGAGATATCAAGAGTCTCTGCAATGCATAATAGCACGCATTTCCAGAATTGAGCCTATGTTTAATTTCTTTGTGCATCTCATTCCTATTTGTGATTATTGTTCCTAGGTATTTGAATTCAGCCACTTCCTCAAAATTTCCCTCATTTGTCATTAGCTGTCCATTTCCATTATATACTGAATTTCTACGTGTGACCATATATTTAGTTTTACTGATATTTATTTCCAGTCCTAATTTCTTAGTGTTACTCAATAGTGTGTGCGTGTTGGCCATTAGTATCTCCTCGCTATCGGCCAATAGTACTACATCATCAGCATAAACTAACAGCTTATTAATACCATTGAGTTGTAAACCTACTTCATTCTCTAAAGATTTAATGGCATGCTCTAGTACAAAAAATTTATACATAAAATAATTTAGAAAAGTCATATTTTTCTTTTAAATCTACGGGTTCATGGCCGCGCGAACACAGGCTCTCCATACTTCCCTATCCTGAGCTAACGTTTTCCAATCATGCTCTGTATAGTCCACTTCCCTCAAATATTGGTTAAGTCATTCTCCCAACTATTTGTTGACCTACATACTGTGCGCTTTCCTTCAGGTTTCCCTACAAGGAATTTCCAAGCCCCTCTTCCATTCCCCATTCGTGCCATATGCCCTACCCATCTTTGTAACGAGACTTAACTATTCTTATTATATCTGGTTTCCCAAAAAGATCATGCACCTCACTGTTATGTAGTCTTCTCCATTTGCCAGTCAATATATATTACAGTCTTAGGTAAATGGATAAATTAATTGACCGCTGTGGTCTCTGGGTAGCGTGCTGCCTTGTCACGCAGCGGGCCCTGGTTCAATCCCCGGCCGGGACAGTTTTTCTGGGTGAGGTTTTTATCAGGGTTTTTCCTCACCTGTAAGACAAATGTCAGGAAAACTTTAAGGCCCAAATGGTCCCCAAAATCATATGGCCATCGCAATCATCATCATTCTTCTTAGGTTAAGCTTAGGATTAGGGACTCTCCTGCCGCACCATTATCGTCATCATCACCCATCATATAATCGGGGCAACGTAACACCGCCTTCCAGGAGCCCCAACCTCAGAAGTGGGTTACAAGTACGCCATGCCAGGAGAGAAACCAGGAATGTCGAAAAACAAACCTGGGGCATTTGCAAAAACATATATAAAACAATTGACTATTAGAAGTAGGCCTAATGACAGAGACATTCATTTTGGATGTAGTATAGGCCACATAATTTTATTGATGACAACTTGTGTTAAACTAAATAACCCTGGTCAACATGATTTTTGTCTCATGAGTACCAATTGTTGTACTTAATGCAGTTTTTATCAAGTTTTCATATATGTATTCGGAATTTCTCCATCACCCACAGTTTTTTTTATTTCAATTTCAATTAATGGATTTGAATATTTTTTTAATAAACGTTTTTTCGTCCATTTGTCCATTGTAAAATAAAACCAAATGAGCTAACTCAGGAAATTTCAGCTATGAAAAAGAGATATCAAGGCAAATGGAATCCTAATATACTGGCCGATTATTGTTGGAACATCAAGAGGGATGCTCCACAGGCGAAATAAAGCAGAAAATCATCATTTCTTACTTTCTAGGTGAGTCCGAATGTTCGAATATTGTGTAGTTACGAATGTTGGTTGGTTGGTTGGTTGGTATCTAATGTCGAGCACTTGATAATGAAATCATTCGCTCTCTTGCACTGCAATATTTAGTAGGAAGGCTGGTCTCTTCTAGAAAAGCTGGACAACGGAGGAGATGGTTTCTTTCCATATCTTCATTTAAATTGCAAAAAGGGCATTTAGGTGAATCTGTTATGCCAAGTCTGTGTAGGTGTTTATTCAGGCAGTCATGACCCGTTAGCAGTCTGAATATTGCTACTGCACATTTTCTTTGTAACGTAGTAATGTCATAAACTTGTAGATTTTCCCATTCCTTTTTGTTACGAATGTAGAAAATATTAAAGTGTTTGAAATTATAAATTCCTGTCTCTCGGAAACCTTGCGTGATGAAGAAAAACCGATATCATGTTTGAATTCAGGAGAAAAAATGCTATCAGAATCACATATTTCTCTTTCTGAGACAAAAAAAAGTTTATTTTTTGTTGCCTCAGTGTTATGTGAACTTAGTAAGCAGGTATTAGTCGTTCAAAATATCTCTGCAGACGGAAGAATTGCGAGGCTCTCTGTGTTGCTACACGTGACGTCATCTAAGGCAGTGTTCACTGTCAGCGTCCCACGTCCCATTCCCCTCTGCACTCATAGATAGCAGTGTCACGTGTTCTATTCCTGCATAAACACGACTGCAGTGCCCTCCGTCAACAACTGCGCTTACTCCTTGAACGGGTAATATACAGTCTTACTGTATAAAAAAACCCTCCTTTATTCAAGTTTACAGTGACACAGGGTCAACAACTGCGCTTACTCCTTGAACGGGTAATATACAGTCTTACTGTATAAAAAAACCCTCCTTTATTCAAGTTTACAGTGACACAAGGTCCAATTTTTTATGTATTATTGTTTTATCACAGAGTTGCAATGAAATGTATTAAAAAGTGTTAGATATATTATCATTCAGAGATGATTCATGATTCATGATAGGTGATCAGATTAAACTCTATCTTATCACGTCACTGGAATTATGACATACTTGGAAATGTGTCCTTTCGTTATCGCCTGTCGTTATACTGAGTTATAAATAACGAATTGTCACATTAATTCAATAAACAATGTATAAACTTAATGATTAAAGAATCATGTGAAATTAAATGTCGTCAATACAATTTCCTGACGTCATCCTGAGACTGTCATATATTTTTCTGAATTTCCATTACTTGGCCTATGATTATATTAAGGATAAGTAGGGATACCCGTAAAAATACAACCGTCAAGAAATGCGGACATGGGTTCAACTGGGGTAAAATTTTCCGGAGATATAATAAGAATAGTTAAGTCTCGTAGACTGCGATGGGCAGGACATGTTACACGTATGGGGAATTAAAGACTTGCATGGAAGCTTCTTGTAGGAAAGCCAGAGAGAAAACGCCCAGTTGGTAGACCAAGAATGAGGTGGGAGAATAACATTAACTATGATTTGAGAGGAGTAGTGTTATGAATACATAGTCTTTTATATAGATTTTTTATTGTTTTATAGATTATTTTAATTATTCAAGCAAAGTCTTTTGTAATAGAGTTTAGAAACTGTAAACATCCCTACATTTAGATTATTGGAATGTTAGTGAGTACAGTTAGGGTAACTAGAGGTCAAATTGAGTATATAACCCTGGGGTAGTGACGGTCTCGTGTCTGTTGATGTGTGACAACCAGAGGTGTTATGGGTGAGTAAGCTACCATTTTTCTTAATATGTGTCACGGACTTTTTTGTAAAAAGAATCAATTACCTTAACTATTTTGATACATGCTTTTCAAGAGATAGCAGAATTCTAAACAATGTAGATTGTTTTAATACTATATTTTCAAAAGGGGATATAACATTTTTAAACATGTAGACTAGGGTAGAATTATAACTTCCACAACCCACTCTCTCTCAAACCCCAGAAAGTACTGTAGTTTTAATATAGGCTTAGATTAGATTTAGGGCTAGAATACTTAGGGTTTATAATTATTTATACTTTAGTAATAAAATAGTTTAAAATAAGACTTCTTTTGTTTATTTCAACACATGTATAACTGTACATCCTCATACTAGCGCTCGGCCTGATAAACGCTACCAGATTTTCCAAGTCCCGAAGGTCCTTTAAGCCTAAGAAATCCAGTTGGGGTTATAATAAGTAGATTATACAGGAAATGATTGGAAAGCATTAACTCAGGATAAGGATGTATGGAGAGCTTATGTCCGCGCTGCCATGAACCTACGGGTTCGATAGTGCCAGTGAGAAAGTAAGTAAGTAAGTAAGTAAGTAAGGGGTGAACACAAATAAATTCCCTTTTTGCATTATTATTATTACTTTGAATGGAAAAATCCAAGGAGCAAGTCCTCCGGGAGGGACTTTAAGCCGCGGGTCCCGAGTCTGAAGAATTTTTTCAGGCTCGTGAAATATCCTTAAGCCTGAATGAAAAGGCCTCTAAGCAAAATTTACCGAATTTTCCCGTCCTGGTACTACCTTGGTTTCCTAGATGTCAGTATGAGGCGGAACGCTGACCACGGACCACTCAAGTGACATCTATACGAAAACAAGTGTAACTAAATTAGTATGGTTCAAATTCTTCCCTGTAGGGGGAGAGCGCCTAAATCTCTGTTAAGAGAAAACATGAGCTTACAAGATACCAGAAGATTATTACTTTCATTTATTTCAGGATCGTTTCTGTTATATACACAGGTATCCTCAACCAAAATATACAATTTTTTCTTACACGCTTCCCGGTCTTGCGTGTCTGCTTCTGTCATATTTCTCTTCTTCATGTTGTCTTGAATTCCCTTTATCCACGTTGGCTTTGGTCTACCACATTTCCCTTTTCCAGGAGGTATCCATTTCAATACTTCTTTGTTTGTTTCTGTGTCCCTTCTTCTCATTACATGCCCATACCATCTTAGTTGGATTTCTTCAATCTCTTGTATTATCGCCTCACTATGATGGTTGTACAGCGGTTCACTTTGTTTCCCCGCAGCTGTTATGTATAATTAAATACAAAGATGCAGACTACCGCCACTATAATAATTCCGCATGTTAATCATTGTCAAACATTGTCGCGCGGCTCCCGCTTTTATATAAACGGACAATCGTCATTTGAGGCGATAATACAAAATCCTTTTCTATATTCATAATTTCTCTTCTTATATTATTTTAATTTTGTCTAATTTTTATATTCTTGCCGATCTTCTTAAAAAGTCCATTTCTGTGACTAATAATTTATTTCTGTGTGTTTTTGCTTCAACGTCCATGTTTCCGCTCCATATAATAAAATATTCTTCAAAATTGTGTTACATATTAATAATTTAGTCCTCTTGTTTGTATTCCTACTCCATAAAATAGAATTGAATATGCAAATAACTTTTTATGTCTCTATTATTATTTTTCCGATGTCTAATTCAGATGATACATCTCTTCGAATTATTGATCCCAAATACTTAAAACTTTCATTATTATTATTATTATTATTATTATTATTATTATTATTATTATTATTATTATTATTATTATTATTATCGGATAGCGGATAGGATCCTCCTTCTGACTAAAAAACCCGTTCCAAATGCAGGTCTTTCTGCACCCCCGTAGTATAATGCAAAGCTTCCTGATTCCTGACTACCTACTCCTGGCCACCTAATTTCCTGTAAAGCGACTATATCCAAGGGCGATTTATCTAATTCCCGTGTTAATATCTCTAGTGCCCCGCTATTGTATAAAGTCCTAACATTCCATGTTCCTAGGAACATGTCCCTGTGTTTGAGCCTTTGGCATGGGTTCCCTGAAGTAGTCCCCGCCCGGAGAACCGAATGGGGGACTATTTGACCTCCGGAAAATTTTACCCCAGATGAACCCATGTCCGCATTTCTTGACGGTTGTATTTTTACGGTGAAAGATCGTCACTCTTTCGCCCAAGGTACTTTTTTCGTCTGGCTTATCACCTTCGACCAGTCCGGCATGGGTAACCCTATTGGCAGCAATGCTACCGCCGGCATAGCTCTCAGGATCATTTAAGTACGCAAGCCACTCCACCACGACAAGGTAAAGATACCATGGAGGGAAGCAGATTATACAGGGAATGATTGGAAAGCATTAGCTCAGGATAGGGATGTATGGAGAGCTTATGTCCGCGCGGCCATGAACCTACGGGTTCGATAGTGCCAGTGAGTAAGTAAGTATTATTATTATTATTATTATTATTATTATTATTATTATTATTATTATTATTATTATTATTATTATTATTATTATTTTAATCTATAAGAAAGGAGATAAAACTGATTGGAAACAACAGGAGCATCTCATTAATTTCAACTTCATACTAAATTCTAAAAGTTATATTAGTATCCAGACTTACTCCCTATGTTTACGACGTAATACATGATCATCAATCTGGATTTAGAAGTGATAGGTCTACAATAGATCAGATTTTTGTATAAGATCAGAACCCTGATGTCCAATATGTTCAAAATAGAGTACCTCGGAGCTGAATTTCCATTTGCACCTGTTCAAAGACACAAAATTAGCTTTTTTCCTTCTCCTGAAAAATATATTTTTTTTGGACATAAGGGGTTTCTGCACCAGCAATTCATTTATGCCAGTGTTCTTTCTGTGAATCATGGATCAAAGTTTGAATGCGGTATCTTTCTTTCCTCGTGAGAGTCATAAAGTGTTATTAATAATTTTTATCTATTATTAGCTAATACCCGGCGTTCACTGCTACGTCTAAATAAATGGAAATTAATTTGCTTCTATGTTTAGTATAAATTAGCTGAAAGAAGAACTTTAATGTACTTCTTATGTTTAGTTGAATAAGTAGAAGGAAAAATAATTATAAACGAATATCGTAATTATTTTAAGATTCCCTGTGCTTATTACTCGGTGTTGCCCGGGAATCTACTTATCCCGATCTTCTTGGCATAAATGAGCTAAAAGACAGAATTCGTTATTGTGAGTTATCCATAAAAGAATACCCGCCATGTGCTACTGTGCTTGCACGGGTATCTTCGTACTTGTCTCGATCTTCTTGGCATCAATGCAAGACAAAAATGGTTATTGTGAGTTATCCGTAAGAGATAAACATATGCTGTCGCGGACTTTTTTGTAGAGCTTTTTGAGATATTCAATTCTGTGTACATTAATGTTGTTATGGTTTAGGCAGTGTAAGCCATTTAAGCGTCCGTATAGCTACTTTTGTCACTTTTCCACTACAAAGGGCGATTTTAAGGACATATGAGTTGAGTATCACAACTCTCTTATTGCCTATGTTAATTCCGGGAACCTCCTGAACATTTTGCAAAAAGTACCATCACAATCGGATCAACGGTATGGCCGCGCATAAAGTACGAACAAACAAACAAGCATTCATTTTTGTACTATTTAGGCCTATCGTAACAATCTTAGAAATATATTTTTTGGTCGATGTGACTAATTTCTTATACTTACCAATATTGTTGTTACTGGAAGTAAGTCAACGTTCCCACATCTAACCTGGTTGCTATGCAAACAAAAGAAATCGCAATGCTGATATGGACTCAAAAAGCACACGTTCGGTAAGTAAAATAAAACATTTCTTGAATGTTTTGTGCACTACCTCGTACCTTTCTTTAGACTTTTCCGGAATTAATGCAGAACATCCCACTCTCCAGGCTTCTTCAATTTCTCTATCATCTACCATGACTCCTTCCATAATAAAATTATCAAACAGATTCTAATCACGGTACTACATATAAAAATGTCTCCACAGCCAACAATCCTTGCTTATAATAAAACAAATGAAAAGCTACGATCACCAAATGTTTCTTTCTCATAGAAGTCATTTACATCCAACCAATATTTTAATTCATTTATTACTATATTTAATAAAAATTAGTCACATCGACCAAAAAATAGTACGCAATACACATGAGGTAAGCACGTAACAGATCTCGAAAACTGAAAAAACTCTGCGCAAGCGCCTCGTTTTTTCAAACTTTTTCTCGATCAGTAAAAAGTGCTTACCTCACTTGTATCGCAATATACTTTACATCGTAGTTGCTAGGCAACAAAACCTATACTTTATATTCTAACAAAACATAACATGCTATCAAAACATAAAATACAGGTTCAACAAAACGTAAAATACACTTTAATGACGATTTCTCATAACTACATAAATAAGCGAGAAATATGAAATTAGTTACGTTAATTTTCGCAGATAATGTAGCATTAGTGACACCCTCAAAGGACGAATTACAATATTCAGTATATAATTTTAACAGAATAGCCATCAAATATAACATCAAATATCAATACAGAGAAAACAAAAGCAATGGCTTTTCAAGGAAAAGACATGTACATAGCAAAGTTTGTATAGATTAAAAAATACTGGAACGAGTAAATTCATTTACCTACCTTGCATACATATTAAGATTTGGATGAAATAGACATAGCAAATGAAATTATTAATTTTAATAAAACCATGGGAATAATAAATTCAGTAAAATGAAACCTTTGCTAGTCCAGAGAGATGTCAGAATACGATTATACAAAACCTTAGCAAGACCTGCACTTTGCTACGGCAGTGAGGCATGGACTTTGAGGAAAGGATATGAGAGCAGGATAACTTCTAGTGAAATGAGATTCATGAGATATACAGCAGGATATACCAAATGGGATCACAAACACAATGATGATATCTTGAAGAAACTACGTTTAGAACCGGTCATTGAACAGATTCCAAAACAACTGGATGAATCATTTGCGGCGAATGAGTTCAGATAGAGTTCCCAAGGGCATGCTTTGTTATTATCCAACAGGGAAGAGAACTCTAGGCCGTACAAGGAAACACTGGATACAAAATCCATCAGTGAGATCGTAACAGGCTTATAGGCCTAAGACTTGGTTGGATCAAGTAGAAGAAGAAGACATAAATAGACGTTCCTTGACTTTTCTGGAAGTATATTAATACTAGTACATTGGACTGCTTTTAAATGTTTTCCTATTGAACCATGAAAATCATCTTCTTTGCTCTTTTTTACTTTAAATTCACATATGAAACCAGCGCCCAAAATTGCAGAATACAACAACAATTTTTATTGATTTATCGTGTCTTTTTTTTCTCCAAATCTCACATCACTCTTTCTCTAAACATATCGTTTCCGCAATAAATACATTTAATTAATTAGGCCTATACTAAGTATACAACGTATATTAAATTATTCTGGATGTAAATAAAATATTGTAGACAACACGTTACAAAATTGTACAGCCAGATCTGCACATCTGTCATCTGATGTCAAACAAAAACAGTAACATGTAAATCAAATTTCACAGTTCTTTCTATCTTAAAGCAAATGTGATAAAAAGTTTAACTTATAACTCGCGCTGCCTAAACTTTCGGGTCTGTGACGTCATTGTTATACTTGGGGATACAAGATGTGAATTGGTACTATTAACCGACTAAAATATCACTCGGCTGTTATTACTGAAGGCAATTCAAATGCGAATTTGTACTTAGATATGATTCTAAGTTGAGCTAAACATAACTAGGGCTGGGATTTTTATATAATAAAAAATAATATTGCAATGCACATAGTATATATTATTCAACTGTTTGTGTAAACCAAAACAAAAGACAATCAGAAGTCTAACTTCTCATTGTACTATTCTACTGTCTGTGTGTGAAACCAAAACAAAAGACAGTCAGAAGTCTAACTTCTCTATATACTATTCAACTGTTTGTGTGTGAAACCAAAACAAAAGACAGTCAGTCTAACTTCTCATTATACTATTCAACTGTTTGTGTGTGAAACCAAAACAAAAGACAGTCAGAAGTCTAACTTCTCATTATACTATTCAACTGTTTGTGTGTGAAACCAAAACAAAAGACAGTCAGGAGTCTAACTTCTCATTATACTATTCAACTGTTTGTGAGTAAAGCTAAAATAAAAAAACAGTCAGGAGTCTAACTTATCATTATACTATTCAACTGTTTGTGTGTGAAACCAAAACAAAAGACAGTCAGAAGTCTAACTTCTCATTATACTATTCAACTGTTTGTGTGTGAAACCAAAACAAAAGACAGTCAGAAGTCTAACTTCTCATTATACTATTCAACTGTTTGTGTGTGAAACCAAAACAAAAGACAGTCAGGAGTCTAACTTCTCATTATACTATTCAACTGTTTGTGAGTAAAGCTAAAACAAAAAAACAGTCAGAAGTCTAACTTCTCATTATACTATGTTGCAATCTTAACTTTTATTAGATAAAAATCCTAGCTCTACTTATAATTGACTGCAAAATTATCGCGTATGGCACACGACAAGAACTTTCTCAACACTGATACAAACAACAGAGACTTTTCTTTCATGTATATACTAGGAGTTGGAATGTAGAGTGAGAGATAGCTGTTAGGCTATAAGACAACAAGTAATTAACGGTCCTCAACCGCTAGTTAACAGTGCACTGAGTATAAGTTGGTGTTATTTAGCTTAAGTACCTTATTTATAGGAATAAATTGTATAATGACTTTGTTTCAATGTCACGTACTTTTGTATGCATAATTAAAATGCTTCTTTACACTACTCAAGTCATAAATGTATTTACTTTTACTGGTTTCCTCGCACTTCAAGCATACTTAACTTATTTAAAAAGACTTAACTTTTATAACGGAAAAAGTTTGCTATACAGAGGGTTAAAGGCTGATTAAAAACGTCCAATCAAATATATTTTTTTTGTTCAGTGCCACCTGTCTGTCATTGGACATTTCAGGTATTCTTTCCTGGCATTGGCGTATTGTAGCCCACTTTTGAGGTTGGGACGCCTGGAAGGCGGGGATACTCTGTCCCAATGATATGATGGGTGATGACGATGGGCAATGATGCGTCAGGAGAGGCCTTAAACCTAAACTTAATTAATGAGATGAATATGGTATTGATAATGATGGCCAGATGATGTTCGGGGACCGTTTGGGCCTTAAAGTATCCTGACATTCGTCTTACAGATGAGGAAAAACTCCGAAAAAAATATCACTCAGGAAACTTGTCCCGAGCGGGGATCGAACCCGGGTTCTCTACTTGACACGGCAGCACGCTACTTCGAGACCACAGCCGTGGACTCCAATCAAATAAGTTATATTAAGTTATATGATCCATCATCCATAGTAATTCTGCCCGAGGGCAGGTCTTTCACTGCAATCATAGCATTTTCATGCTATGCTTTGCAGCTTTACTAGGGAATTGTAGGTGTGGTAGCTTCCCGTTGCTTTCCAAACCGGTGAAGGATGGTGATGATGAAGATGATGATGGCCATATGATTTCAGGGACCGTTTGGGCCTTAAAGTTTTCCTGACGTTTGTCTTACAGGTGAGGAGAAACCCAGATAAAAACCTCACCCAGAAAAACTGTCCCAACGGACGATCGAACCCGGGCCCGCTGCGTGAGAAGGCAACACGCTACCTCGAGGCACAGCGGCGGACCAAAGGGACTATATAAGCATGATAATATCCAGGAAGAAATACATTTAAAAAATACAAAATGCTAAAAATGTTATTTTTCAATAAATTCTTCTTCTTCCTTCCAAGTATTAGGCCAAGGCCTGTTACGATCCTATAGAAAATTTTCCCTCCAGCGTTTCATAGGACGGTCCAGTGATCTTCGTCCTCTTGGTATATAATTATAAACAGCTTTGGGGATCCGATTTGAACTCATTCTTTCAAGATGGTGTTTGCAATTTAGTTGGTACTGTTTAATATATTCCAAAATTGGCGTAGTCTTCAATTCTTTTAAGATATCGGTGTTCCTTTTCCGATCCCATCTGGTGTAACCCGCTGTTCTGCGCATGAATCTCATTTCACAAGCCGTTATTCTGCTTTCATGTTGTCTTTTTAGTGTCCATACTTCACTACCATAGGTCAACACTGGTCTAGCCAAAGTGTTATATAAACGTAATCTGGTGTTTTTTTTTTGTACAAGGGATGGTTTCATAACTTGATTAATAATTCCTAAACTTTTATTATAACTAGTAATTTTTTTAGGGATATCTTTTTCATCCCAGATAGAGAGATAATATCAAAGGTATTTAAATTGATTAGATCTCTCTAAAATGTTATTCTGGAGACAGATTTTACTTTGTATGGGGTCCTTCCCATGAAATGCCATAATTTTAGTTTTGTTAATTGATATTTCCATATTAAATTTGGCACCTATTTTTTGTAAATTATAAATTGATCGTTGCAAATCATTTTCGGAAAGTGCCAGAAGAGCTAAATCGTCTGCAAAAAGAACAGCATCGAGTTTGAGGTTCCTATTGATGGGTATATTTGTGTTTTCCTCCATTCGTTTGTTAATTTATTCATATATATATATATATATATATAATGAAAAGCACCGGTGAAAGTCCACATCCCTGACTTACTCCAGTCTTGATCTTTTTCCAACAAGATAATTTGCTCAATAAATAAACTATTTAAATTCAAAATATCCGATACGTGAAACAAAAACTGGATTGTAAAAAACACTAGCTAACACCCGGCGTGTGCTGCTACGCTAAGAAATTAAAATTATTGTATTCTTATGTTTGGTTGAATAAGTGAAAAGAAAAATAATTATAAATTTATATCGTAATTGCTTTTATATACCCCGTGCTGATTACCCGGGGGCACGCCGTAGCATAGTGGTTAAGGCACTGAGCTACAAGCCGGAGGGTCGAGGGTTCAAGTCCCGTTGGGGTCAGGATTTTTAAACTGACCCAAACCCTCTGGCGGCACTATGGCCCTGGGGTCGACTCAGCCTCTAACGGAAATGAGTACCAGACGCTTGTTCTGGGGGTAAAGGCGGCCGTCACGCAGGGCTGACAACCCGGCTGACGTAAAGTGCCGATTGTCTAGATAAAGTGGGAGCCTTAACCTCCTACTACCCCAAGGGCCTCCGGGCCTGTTGTGGGATTACTTTACTTTTTTTTTACTGATTACCCGACGTTGCCCGAGAATCTCCTCATCCCGATCTACTTAGCATAAAAGATTGAAAGACGAAAATTAATGTTTTTATGCGTAGTTCAATAAGTAAATGGAAACATTTATATCATAAGTATTTGTATATACCCCGTGCTGATTACCCGGCATTGCCCGGGAATCTACTGATCCCGATCTTCTTGTCATAAATGAGCTGAAAGACGAAAATTAATGTGTTTTTATGTTTAGTTGAATAAGTGGTACGAGCAATAATTATAAATTTATATCATAATTATTTGAAGATACCGCGTGCTCATTACCCGGCGTTCCCCGGTAATCTACTTATCTAAATCTTCTTGGCATGAATGAGCTGAAAGACAAAATTCGTTGTTGTGAGGTATCCATAAAAGAATTAACCGCCGTGCGATGCTACGCTTGTCCGGGAATCTACTTATCTCGAACTTCTTGGCAAAGACACAAATGGTTATTATGAGGCATCCGTAAAAGATAAACATACGTTGTCGCGGACTTATTTGTAGAATTTTTTTTTTAATATTCAATTCTGTATACATTAATTTTGTGTATTTGTTATGGTTTATGCTGCGTACGTCATTGAATCGTCCAAAAAAGCGACTTTTACAAAGGGTGGTTTTTAAGGTGTAGGAGATGTGTCTTCAAGGATGCTAATCTTGTTAAAATGCGGAAGATGAAATATTTTTTTGAAAGGCCTCCATATTGGAACTATTTGATGAAGTTTAATAATTTAGTTGAGGACGACTGACTTACCAGGTACCAATTTTGTATTTAATATCTTATTACATAACCTCAACGGTGCTTTAAAATGAATTTAAAAGTGTTCATTGAATATAATATAAATGCATTTCTTAATGTTATCGTTTATTTAAAAATATTAAAACGAAAACATGAATACTCGTATGGCATTAAACATAAAAATATAATATATAAAAGAATTTGTACATACACCAACCAACAATATTACACATTACATAATCATTCTTCACACATTTTAAATTCTCCCTCGGCGAATTTTGTTCTTGATAGAGTTAGCCAGACAGCAAGCAAGTAGGATGCCAGTAACCTGCAATACAAACACATTAACAATCAAGAAAATGTTAACATTATTTTATCTATATCTATATACATAATAAATAATAGTTTTAAAAAAAACTAAAAGAACACGCTTTATTAGAAAACTAAAAAATGAAAATTAATTTTAATTTTCAACACGCTTGGGATAAAATTAAAGTGGCCAAGAAAAAAATCATCTCCAACATATATAGAATAAAACTAGAGTTATCAACAAAAAGAAAATAATTTTATCATCAAAAGCGCGGAGTGCTCTATATCAATTAATATATTTGATAATAAACAGATATTGGTAAAAGTAAGCTCTCTAAGAAGAAAATGTAAAAATCATAAAAAGTACCCCACGCTTTTGATGGAAAAATTATTTTATTTTTGTCGATAACTCTAGTTTTATTCTATATGTGTTGGAGATGATTTTTTTGTTGACCACTTTAATTTTATCCCAAGCGTATTGGAAATTAAAATTATTTTTCATTTTTTAGTTTTCTAATAAAACGTGTTCTTTTAGTTTTTAAAACTATTATTTATTTTTTTATTTTTTAGTTTTAATATTCTACAGAATAAGATAAAATGTAAATATCTTTAAATTCGATACTATTGTAGTATGAGCTAAAATTATACTCTTCTATAAAAAAAACCCTCCCAGCTGGATTTGAACCAGCGACGTATGGATTACTGATATTACATACCACTAAGAGTTCACTGCTCTACCAACTGAGCTCTTACAACGATTGACTAAAAAGTCGACAAGTCCGCAACCTATTATACCAGTTTTCATTTTTTTTCGATTTTCGGATGATTCTGGCCATGATTTTAGAAACAAAATATGAAATTATTGTATTGTCACGGGTCCTCTACACGTATACAAAGTTTCAAGTCGATCCAATGTTTCTAAGTGGGTGAAAATCGTGTTGAAAGATTCCGTTACATTGATACAAAAACACTTTTTTTTTATTTTCTGATGATTATGGCCAGGATTTTAGAAAATAAATATGAAATTATTGTATTGTCACGGGTCCTCTACAAGTATATAAAGTTTCAAGTCGATCCAATGTTTCTAAGTGGGTGAAAATCGTGTTGAAAGATTCCGTTACATTGATAGAAAAACACTTTTTTTTATTTTCTGATGATTATGGCCAGGATTTTAGAAAATAAATATGAAATTATTGTATTGTCACGGGTCCTCTACAAGTATACAAAGTTTCAAGTCGATCCAATGATTTTAAGTGGGTGAAAATCGCGTTGAAAGATTTCGTTACATAGATAGATAGATAGATAGATACAGGTCAAGCTAATATAAAGCGCGTAAAAATGTAAATGTTAGCGTTTGTTCAAAATGTAATAATAATAGGAAATGCGCACAATGTGCATGGTTCTTTGCAGTTATTGACACAACTGTGTCAGAGTTTCTTGTCTGCCTGTGCAGACCAATGCGTGATACTTCTCGCACCTTTGTTCACAATATCTGCATACATACTCATCACATGGTTCGTGGAAGTTCATAGTTTTGCATAATTTATGGTGGAAAACATGTACGGCGAATCTTGTGACTGTACGTCTCAGGTCATACCCTCTGCGTGTCCATTCTCGGTTAATCATTGCATCTGTCGTGTAGAATTCATCTGGTATCGTGGATTGAATAACCCATACGACCCACACAACTACTATGATTTCCACGCTCATGAATATGGAGGTTTTGGAGATGTTGATGGCAAAGGAGGACGTGGAGGTCCAAGAGGAACGTATGGTGGAATGGGTGGGCCACCTCCCATGGGTCGTGGAGGACGGTTTGGTAGGCTCGGTGTTGGAAACATGGGTCCAGGACCTAGAGGCGGTCCTCGAGGAGGAATGGGAGGCCCTCCTGGTGGCATGGGACCAATGCGAGGTGGTGGCTTCGGAGGAGGCCGTGGAGGATTTGGAGGAAACAGAGGTAAAAGAATGTTGCCACTAAAAAATTAGACATTTGAATAACTGGCAGGGGCTGACACTAAACACTTAAGTTTTGCAGATACGAATTGGCATAAACTTTTTTACTGCACCTAAGCATTATTTTGTATTTTTGTTGTAATTTGTTCAAAATTTTAAATATCCTAACAGCGTTCTTCGTCGATCTTCGTGAAAATCTGTACATACAGGTTTTTAGATACAGCGAGTGTTTATCAGCTATATATTATTCTCTAACGCCATTAGGGGTAGGAGTTCACCTGAAACGAAAATTTAAAAGTCGCTCTAGCGGTCGCAATTTTCGACGTTTCTATTTTCTTCTTCTTCTTTTTCACTTCACGGGCTACGCAAATTGCCTGTTCCGCCTCACAGTTGTTCTGTCCATTTTTTCACTGGCCTTCCTACATTCCTTGAACCTCTTGGCTTGTAGTTAAATGCTGCTTTTGGTAACCTTGTTACGTTCATTCTTTCTACGTGTCTAAACCATTCATCTCTACATTCTTTGATTCTATCATTCAATTAATATATATTTAACTCTGTTCTTATATCTTAATTTTCTATTCGATCCAATCTTGTGCAGCCAATCAGTATTCATTAATTAATAGTGTTTCTGCTCAAGATCAGGTCTTTCACTGCAAACTCAGCATTCTCCACTGTTTCCTTAACTCGGCTTTCCTTTTTGTATCTGCATACAAACCATTTATTTTAATATTGTCTATCATCTGATGTCTTTTTCTGCCTCTAACTTTCTTTCCGTTGATCGTTCCTTCTATGGCATCCGTCAGCAGGCAGTTTCTTCTTAGCCAGTGGCCAATCAAATTTCTTTTCCTCTTCTTTATGAGTTCCAGCATTGTTGTTCTTTCACCCACTCTGTCTAGACATCTTTATTTCTTACTTTGTCTGTCTATTTTGTACGTTCCATTCTTCTCCATATCCACATCTCAAACGCTTCCAGTCGCTTTTCCTCATTACGTAGTAATGTCCAAGTCTCTGCACCATACAATACTACACTCCACACAAAGCACTTCACTAGCTTCTTCCGTAATTATTTTGCCAAAGGTCCGCAGAAAATGCTTGTCTTCTTGTTGAAAGCTTCTTTTGCCATTGCTATCCTCTGCTTTACTTCTTGACCACAGTTCATGTTACTACTGATAGTACAACCCAAGTATTTGAAGCTCTCCACTTGCTCAATGGCCTCATCTCTAATCCTTATGTTTATCTTCCTTGGTTTTTTCCTATAATCATGGCCTTCGTCTTATTTATATTTATCTTCATCCCATAATCCTCACACTTATCATTTAGCTCCATCAGCATGTTCCTCATTGCAGTGTCATTGCATCTTCTGATACTATTGAAATAAAGTATGGTAGGTTTTATAAAAAAAATCAGTAAAATTCGACCATTAGAAGAGGGGGTTTGCCTGAAATCGAAATTAAAAATTTACTCTAGCGACCCGCACGTTTGGTCTATTTCATTTTCAGACACATAGAGTATCTAAAAAGAATTACGATATAAATTTATAACTATTTTTTACTTTTTATTTATTAAACTGAAAATAGAAACACATTTGATTTGTTTAGACGTAGCAACGCACATCAGGTATTAGCTAGTTCGTGATAAAAATGTAATGTAATATTTTTCATTCATGTTTGGTTTAAAATTGATTAATAGTATTAAAAGATGTGTGCCTGGAGCGATGTTCATTTTGTAATGTTATTTATCGTACAGAAACTGATACACTATTTACAATTCGCCTAAATACAGGAGTGTTTCACATGCCCGAAAAATGCAATTGTCCGCTGCCGTCAACAAAACCACAACATTGAGGCCTGATCTTTTACTCATGCTTCACAACTTAATGATAAATGGTCAACATGATTTTTGTCTCATGAGTACCAATAGTTGTACTTAATGCAGTTTTTTTATCGTGTTTTCAAATATGTATTCGGAATTTCTCCATCACCCACAGTTTTTTTATTTCAATTTCAATTAATGGATTTTAATAATACATTTTTGTAATAAACGATTTTTCGTCCATTTGTCCATTGTAAAATAAAACCAAATGAGCTAACTCAGGAGATTTCAGCTATGGAAAAGAGATATGAAGGCAAATGGAATCCTTATATGCTGGCCGATTATTGTTGGAACATCAAGAGGGATGCTCCACAGGTGAAATATAGCAGAAAATCTTCATTTCTTACTTTCTATGTGAGTCCGAATGTTCAAATATTATGTAATTACGAATGTAGAAAATATCAAAGTGTTTGGAATTATAAATTCCTGTCTTTCGGAAACCTTGCGTAATGGAGAAAACCCGATATCATATTTGAATTCAGGAGAAAAAATACTATCAGAATCACATATTTTTCTTTCTGAGACAAAAAAAAAATTTTTGTTGCTCAGTGTATATGGAAGTTTTTTTAGATGTTACAAATATTAACCAAGAACAAGAAGAATAACTGGGAAATAAAAATAAATGTTAGTTATTTAATTTAAAATGATATAGAAAAAGTGGGAGCCTTAACCTCCTACTACCCCAAGGGTCTCCGGACCTGTTGTGGGATCACTTTACTATATTTAAGACTAGCTAATACCCGGCGGGCACTGCTACGCCTAAATAAATGATATATTAAAGATTAATTAGGTTGTATGGTATACGCTGTGGCGAACCAAACATGGCGGTTGCTAGTCAGTTTTTAATTTCGGATTTCAGGTAAACACCCACTTCTAATTGTTAGATTTCGCTCTTTTTCGGAAAATACATACTTCGGTTAAATTTAATAGGGTATACTAAGTTTCATTGTGAAACATCGAAAATTGCGACCGCTAGAGAAAGTTTTAAATTTTCACTTCACGTGAACTCCTACACCTAATGGTTTTATAACACAAAATATAGCGGCTGAACACTCTCTGTACCGGAAAACAAGTATCTACATAATTTCAAGTCAATCGACATAATACGTTTAGAGTTTTTGAGCATAAACATATGCAGGCTGAATTTTTATATACAAAGATAACATAAAATTAATATAATTAATAAAGTCAGGCGAAACTTTGCGGAAAATCATAATGTACAAAACAAAAGTATAGGAGAAAATGGCATGAACTTGTTTGGATAATGGATATCATCTGGGCCATGCCTCCACCCCTTGGGATATCTCGGTAAAAGGCCATACTCCCAAGTCCCAGTATCTTGTCCTCCCTATCTATTCTCGTCCACGTTCAAGAGTTCTCCTCTAGGGAGAAGATGTTGGAATCGCAACTTCAGGGAAATTGCTGAGGTACATAGTACGTCAGGTCGCTCATTCCTGGCGACCCCACAGTTGGTCCACGGGCTCCACGAGCCTAGCCGGGAGGACTGCTGACGTTCCCCTGTTCTACCTCCAGAGACGCATCCTGCAGCCGTTGTGAGACCGTCTACGACTTGAATCCTCAATCCCCACAGTGTGAGACCATAGTACATCCAGGTGCTCATCTCCTGGTGACCCCACAGTCTGTCCACGAGTCCATAGGCTTAGCCGGGAACCAGCACAGTTGCTCCCCTCTGCACTGGTCCGAGCGGATAATGGATACCATCAGATTTCCCAGGAAAAGTCTAAACTATCAACCAAGTGGAGGAAAAAGAGATAGGGACGCCCATGAAAGAGATGGACACAGCAGCCATAATACTTGGAGCAAGAACGAACCAAAAATGTTTAATCCTTGTAAGAAGAAGAAGAAGACAAAATACAAATGAAACAATATATCTTAGTGACAATTCCTCTAAAGCCATTAAACAGTCTAGGATGCAGATTCGTCCATTTGAAATAACAAATACTAGTAAAAGAAATAAAACCATGATAGAAAACATACCCAAACTGATCCGAACACGTGTTTCCCTGTTAAACAGAGCATCATCAGGATTGACACATCAAGCGCAATAAACACAAATAAATAAATATCCTCAACTCGTGTCCAACTTAGGGTCGGGTAAAGGGATGAGATGAGAAGAAGTCCCCTATGTATAGGTCTTAGAATGACAAGGGTGCCGGCCGACCACGCTTGATGCACCATCACAGGGGCAGGTGAATGAAATGAAACGAAATGGATGAGATGAGTGTGGAGAAATGGTGGAATGAAATTGTGGTAGGGCAAAACGAGAGAAAACCACGAGGAAAACCTGTCCAAGCTAAGTTTGGTCCATCACGAAACCCACTTGGAGTGACGGAGACTAGACATCTGGACCCCAGCGCAATAAACACAAAATTAATTAGAGCTTTTGGTCTCCTTTTTATTTACACCCTTAGAAGCCAAGGGATACAAGTGACAAACTACTATTTTTTTAGTTACAGAGGAAACTATATAATAGTGAGCTACGTGGTATATATAGGAATGCAGATATAATAAGAACAGTTTTAGTCTCGTAGATTGCGATGGGCAGGACATGTGGCGCGAAAGGGGAATGAAAGAGGTGTATGGAAGTCTTCTTATAGGAAAACCAGAAGGAAAAGGTCAAATCGGTAGACCAAGAATGAGGTGGGAAAATAGCATTATCTATGATTTGAGGGAATTAGATTATACAAGGGATAATTGAAAACCATTAGCTCAAGATAGGGATGTACGGATAGCGCGGTCATAAACCTACGGGTTCGTTAGAGCTAGTGAGTTAGTTAAGTCTAGATACTAAACTGAGTGGCCAATGGATACAAATAAAAATTTGTCTTGTGCTGAAATCTAGTGGCTAAAAAGAAAACTATTAACACAATAACATATGGAGTGTTACAACTTTGAAGATCATTTACTCAAAAGTTCCCTTTTGTTACTTATATCCTTTGACTTAGGTTTCAATTGTGTTTTTTGGGGCTTAATGTATCAACTATTTGCTTTCATGAACACCAATAATTTTAATCGGACAAATCTGCTTCCCAGACAGTCAACGGACTATCACTGAGGCATATTGTTTTATTTTTATTTTGTAAAAAAATTATAATAAACCCGCCAAAGCCTGTCCCAAGCCAGGTTAGAAAAGGATGAGGGGGAGGAGTAACAACCTCGTTAAAAACCATAGAGAAACTTCGAATAGAGGGGAAACTGAGTACAGTGACATCTAAAAAATTTCGGTCGTTTACGATGAACTACAATGAGCAAACTACAATGGTAGCGCTGTTTCGTAGTAACAGAATATGTAACTAAATAAAACAAATGCAAGGCACACGGCGTCGTTCACGGCGTGTTTAACGGTGTTCACTCGGGATTATGGGAAGTTTGCCATTTTGTAAATTTAAATTTTTAACTGCTATCCTTTCGTTCTATGTAGACGGTACTGTAAATTATCGAAAGTTAAAATCATTACTTAGATTTTATTTTACTCTAATTTGTAAGTAAATTCAAGCTTGTTTACATTTTTAATGTGAATCTATTTTCAAAGATAAACCTACTAGAAGTGATAAAATTCTAAGATTTGTTAGGTTAGGAAGAGTGATGTTAGTGTACAGCCATTTCTAATAAACATTTTAAAAATGTGACTTTATAATGGACAGATGTACGACATGGCTAAGGTTATTTAATAAATATTGTATAAAATATGTATGTGAGAATAAGGGGGTAGGTCAATTGTACATATTTATTAAAAGAGCTCATAATGCACGTTTTAAAATTTTAATAAACGAAAATAAATTAACATGTTTTATTTATTTCCATTCTTCCTTTCTGTTAAAATTAAAGAAAATCTGTAGGTCTGAGAGACTGGGTATACATAATTCCACAATTTAAGATTAATTAATACGTTATTTATTCCTATAAAAGTTAAATTCCATAATTATTCACCAGATAGCGTTATATAATTATAATTCATAATTTTACCACCAGGCGGTGCTGAATTTCATATTAGTACCAAAAAAAGAACCGAAAAAATTTAGGTGTCGTTAGTTGTATTACACTAGCGCCGCCTGTGGCATGTACGCGCAACTCGTCCACTTTCTTCTCTGTACTCTGTGGTTAAAAACCAGGGTTCAGTACGCCCGGCTGATAGTACCCTGTGAGGGCCCCTTATCTAGGGTACAGATACTGCTGCCTTGCAGTTCGTTATTGGTTTGACAAAGGCAAGAGGAAGAAAACCTTGACCAAAAATTTCCTGGTCCTCCAGGTTGGGGGTTGATGCATCAGACCAGCTCCCTGTTCGTCACAAAAAACATAACAATGCTAAAAAGCCTGAAGATTTAAAGCCGGACGGAAATAAACAAAGACGACAAAAGCAAAGGAAAAGGACATTTCTTGTTGGAACATGGAATATTCGAGGTGTTCAAAATAAAAAGAAAAATTGATAATTATTACTTTAAGATTTAAATTAAAATTATTTGCACCTCAACTCATATTTTAAATTAAAACGATTTCAAAACCTAGGCGATTTCAACATCAATAATTTCACGATCGTCGCGTCGACCGTTGTTCTGTCATTCAACAGAACTGCATCTTACTCCATCTGTTGGTGGACCGATGAACCTCCTAGTCAAATAAAATTCTCCGGGAGGAATTTCAAAATTCATTAGTTTTTCTTTTATGTTTCTTTGAATGAGGATTTTTTTTCCAAAACCGTGAGCTATTTTGGTTTCTCTATTTTGTTTAATTAAAATAGCCTTTATTTCAATTAAATGTTTTTCAGACCAAGCAAGAGCAGCTACTGCAGACTTTTCCACTTCGCCATTGCTGACGTTCCTAAAATGTTTTTTCACCCTAGTTTTCAATTTTTTTTCTGCTGTGGTCTCGAGGTAGCGTGCTGCCTTGTCACGCAGCGGGCCCGGGTTCGATCCCGGTTGGGACAGTTTTTCTGGGTGAAGTTTTTATCGGGGTTTTTCCTCACCTGCAAGACAAATATCAGGAAAAACTTTAAGGCCTAAACGGTCCACGAAATAATATGGCCATCATCACCATCATTATCATCATCATCATCATCATCCTTCACCGGTGTGGAAAGCAATGGGAAGCTATCACACCTACAATTCCCTAGTAAAGCTGCAAGCATAGCATGGAAATGCTATGATTTCAGTGAAGGACCTGCCTTCGGGCAGAATTACTATGGATGGATGGATATAAATTTTATCACAAATCTGCATTTAATCTGGTAAATTCCCAATTTGTTTTCTTCTTCAATTTTGTCATTGAAGAAAATAAGGTACACAAAAAAATAAATAAGTTTAAAAGACAAAAATTAATTAAAGAAAATAAACTTATAACAGAATTAGAAAAAAAAACATAAAATTCAATACATTCACTTATGATCCACTGAAACACCACAAGTTTCAATTTTAAAAAAATGTTTAACATAAGATTGGCACCGAATAATGAATATAGCCTCAATAGGATAATTAAAACCAACAAAAAATGACAAAATGGAAGAAGAAAACAAATTGGGAATTTAACAGATTAAAATGCAGAAATTGTATCAAAATGTATATAAGAAAAACAAAAATAAATTTGAAAACCAGGGTGAAAGAACATCTTAGGAGTGTCAAAAATGGTGAAGTGGAAAAATCAGCAGTAACTGCTCATGCTTGGTCTGAAAAACACCTAATTGAAATAACGCTAGTTCAATTAAACAAATAGAAAAATCAAAAGTGTTCACAGTTCGGGAAAAAAATCCGCATTCAGAAAAACAAGAAAGAAAAACTAATGAATTTTGAAATTCCCCCCGGAGAAATTATTTTGATTTGCAGGCTCATTGTTCCAACAGATGGAGAACGAGGCGTTCTCCTGGACGACAGAACATTGGTCGTGAAATAACTGATGATGAAATCGCCTAGGTTTTGAAATCGATTTAATTTAAAATACTAGATATGAGGTGAGGTGCAAATAATTTTAATTAAAATCTTAAAGTAATAATTATCAATTTTTATTTTTATTTTGAACACCTCGAATATTCCATGTTCCAACAAGAAATGTCCTTTTCCTTTGCTTTTGTCGTCTTGGTTTACTTCTGTCTGGCTTTAAATCTTCAGGCTTTTTAGCATTGTTATCCGGCCATCATCATCATCATCATCCTTACCATTATCTTCATCATCCTTCACCGGTGTGGAAAGCAACGGGAAGCTACCACACCTACAATTTCCTAGTAAAGCTGCAAAGTATAGCATGAAAAAGCTATGATTGCAGTGAAATACCTGCCCTCCGGCAGAATTACAATGGATGGATGGATATATATATTATAGTCCACCACTGTGGCCTCGAGGTAGCATGCTGCCTTGTCACACAGCGGCCCCGGGTTCGATCCCCGGTCGGGGCAGTTTTTCTGGGTGAGGTTTTTATCGGGGTTTTTCCTCACCTGTAAGACAAATGTCAGGAAAACTTTAAGGCCCAAACGGTCCCGAAATCATATGGCCATCATCATCATCCTTATCATTATCATCTTCATCATCCTTCACCGGTGTGGAAAGCAACGGGAAGCTACCACACCTACAATTTCCTAGTAAAGCTGCAAAGCATAGCATGAAAATGGAATGATTGCTGTGAAAGACCTGCCCTCAGGCAGAATTACTATGGATGGATGGATGGATATATATATTATAGTCCACCACTGTGACCTCGAGGTAGCATGCTGCCTTGTCACACAGCGACCCCGGGTTCGATCCCCGGTCGGGGTAGTTTTCTGGGTGAGGTTTTTATCGGGGTTTTTCCTCACCTGTAAGACAAATGTCAGGAAAACTTTAAGGCCCAAACGGTCCCGAAATCATATGGCCATCATCATCATCCTTATCATTATCATCTTCATCATCCTTCACCGGTGTGGAAAGCAACGGGAAGCTACCACACCTACAATTTCCTAGTAAAGCTGCAAAGCATAGCATGAAAATGGAATGATTGCTGTGAAAGACCTGCCCTCAGGCAGAATTACTATGGATGGATGGATATATATATTATAGTCCACCACTGTGACCTCGAGGTAGCATGCTGCCTTGTCACACAGCGACCCCGGGTTCGATCCCCGGTCGGGGTAGTTTTTCTGGGTGAGGTTTTTATCGGGGTTTTTCCTCACCTGTAAGACAAATGTCAGGAAAACTTTAAGGCCCAAACGGTCCCGAAATCATATGGCCATCATCATCATCCTTATCATTATCATCTTCATCATCCTTCACCGGTGTGGAAAGCAACGGGAAGCTACCACACCTACAATTTCCTAGTAAAGCTGCAAAGCATAGCATGAAAATGGAATGATTGCTGTGAAAGACCTGCCCTCAGGCAGAATTACTATGGATGGATGGATATATATATATATATATATATATATATTATAGTCCACCACTGTGACCTCGAGGTAGCATGCTGCCTTGTCACACAGCGACCCCGGGTTCGATCCCCGGTCGGGGTAGTTTTTCTGGGTGAGGTTTTTATCGGGGTTTTTCCTCACCTGTAAGACAAATGTCAGGAAAACTTTAAGGCCCAAACGGTCCCGAAATCATATGGCCATCATCATCATCCTTATCATTATCATCTTCATCATCCTTCACCGGTGTGGAAAGCAACGGGAAGCTACCACACCTACAATTTCCTAGTAAAGCTGCAAAGCATAGCATGAAAATGGAATGATTGCTGTGAAAGACCTGCCCTCAGGCAGAATTACTATGGATGGATGGATATATATATTATAGTCCACCACTGTGACCTCGAGGTAGCATGCTGCCTTGTCACACAGCGACCCCGGGTTCGATCCCCGGTCGGGGCAATTTTTCTGGGTGAGGTTTTTATCGCGGTTTTTCCTCACCTGTAAGACAAATGTCAGGAAAACTTTAAGGCCCAAATGGTCCCGAAATCATATGGCCATCATCATCATCCTTATCATTATCATCTTCATCATCCTTCACCGGTGTGGAAAGCAACGGGAAGCTACCACACCTACAATTTCCTAGTAAAGCTGCAAAGCATAGCATGAAAATGGAATGATTGCTGTGAAAGACCTGCCCTCAGGCAGAATTACTATGGATGGATGGATATATATATATATATATATATATATATATATATATATATATATATATTATAGTCCACCACTGTGACCTCGAGGTAGCATGCTGCCTTGTCACACAGCGACCCCGGGTTCGATCCCCGGTCGGGGCAATTTTTCTGGGTGAGGTTTTTATCGCGGTTTTTCCTCACCTGTAAGACAAATGTCAGGAAAACTTTAAGGCCCAAATGGTCCCGAAATCATATGGCCATCATCATCATCCTTATCATTATCATCTTCATCATCCTTCACCGGTGTGGAAAGCAACGGGAAGCTACCACACCTACAATTTCCTAGTAAAGCTGCAAAGCATAGCATGAAAATGAAATGATTGCTGTGAAAGACCTTCCCTCGGGCAGAATTACTATGGATGGATGGATGGATGGATATATATATATATATATATATATATATATATATATATATAATCTCTATTTCGAGTGTTGGAGAACTGCATTTTCTTACACGCTTAAAGTTAAAACCGTTATTAGACCAATGAAAATGCAGTCATACATCTGGTTTGTTTACATTACAACTGGAACTTAGCTCAGAAGAAGATAGAATATATTTTGCTTGGTCTAAATTTAGAAAAAAATCATACGAATGCCTGGAACTTATTGGAAAAAAAAAGCATTAATATAGATTAAATAACGTTTTGATATATGCTCTGGTCTTAAAAATAGTTTAAAAGCCTCCTAACTAATTAACTCACTGGAGGTTAATGACCGCTCTCCAAACATACCAATCATTTCCTTGACTATTTAACTCATGCCCCAAATGGGAGTCAATGACCAATCACGTTTCAGTGATTTCTGTTTTACAACCAATCAGAGTCGTGTTTCACCAAATATTTATCAGTGTTATAATTACCATATTAAAGAAAGCTCCTCCTTACAATATTGCGTTCCTTTGGCAATAAATAGTATGATCTGGTTGCAGTGATAAACAAATGAAGCAGTAGAAGCGTACCTATCGTTTCTCATTTGTTTTCAAACATCGCCGTTTACATTAAATGTATAAATATTTTAAAATAACTATAGTTAAATAATGATTTGTGAGTAAACAGCTTAATTTTATTCGTTAAATAGTCCTAACAAATGTCACTCTTGATTTCCAAATTCTCTAGATAAATTCACTCCTCACTTCGTGAGTCGTGAATTTATCGATAATTTGGAAATCACTCGTGGCATTACTTATGATAATTCATCTCCGTAATATCAGGGCTAAACATTAGCTCAGGATATGGATGTATGGAGAGCGCGGCCATGAACCTACGGGTTCGATTGTGCCAGTGAGTTGTTATGTCAGGACTGTCAAACAGTATCTACATTTAAATGTAAATTCATTGATATATTTAAAGACTTCATTATGAAAAACGTTACCTGAATAACAACTATATTCATCACATTGTATATCTTACTTACTCACTGTCACTATCGAACCCGTAGGTTCATGGCCGCGCGGACATAAGCTCTCCTTACACCCCTATCCTGAGCTAATGTTTTCCAATCATTCCCTTTATAATCTACTTCCCTCAAATCATAGTTAATGTTATTCTCCCATCTCATTCTTGGTCTACCAACTGGGCGTTTTCTCTCTGGCTTTCCTACAAGAAGCTTTCACGCACGTCTTTCATTCCCCATACGCGCAACATGTCCTGCCCATCGCAGTCTACGAGACTTAACTGTTCTTATTATATCTGGCTTTCTATAAAGACCATGTAGCCTTCACTGTTATGCAGTCTTCTCCATTCACCTGTCTGTTCATCTCTCTTTGGTCCAAAAATTTTCCTAAGAACTTTATTCTCAAATACTTGTAATATCCTTTCCTCCCTTAAAGTAAGAGTCCAAGTTTCGCATCCATATAATATAACTGGTAGAATAATAGTTTTATATATTTTCAGCTTAACGTTTTTTGAAAGGAGTTGGGACATCAAAAGTCTCTGCAAAGCATAAAAGCATGCATTTACATAATTGAGCCTATGTTTAATTTCTTTGTGCATCTCATTCCTATTTGTGATTATTGTTCCTAGGTATTTGAATTCAGCCACTTTCTCAAAATTTCCCTCATTTGCCATTAGCTGTCCATTTCCATTATATAATGTATTTCTACGTGTTATCATATATTTAGTTTTATTGATATTTACTTCCAGTCCTAATTTCTTAGTGTTACTCACTTTGTATATCTACATATAAAAATTATGTAAGATGTAAATTACAACTTGAATATAATATATTTAAAAAAATAGCTTTTTATTTTATTCTTTGTTTTTTTAATATAAATATTAATATTGGACTGCATTAACGTTGTACATTATTTAGACAATACAATAATAATCCATCCATCCATAGTAATTCTGCCCGAGGGCAGGTCTTTCCCTGCAATCATAGCATTTTCATGCTATGCTTTGCAGTTTTACTACGGAATATAGGTGTGGTAGCTTCCCGTTGCTTTCCACACCGGTTAAGGATGATGATGATAATGATAAGGATGATGATGATGGCCGGATGATTTTCGGGGACCGTTGGGCCCTAAGCTTCCTGACATTTATCTTTCTGGTGAGGGAAAACCCCGAAAAAATAACCTCACCCAGGAGCCTGTCTTGACCGGGAATCGAACCAGGGCCTGCTGCGTGACAAGGCAACACGCTACCTCGAGACCACAGCGGGTGGACATTTTAATAATAATAATGTTAAATTATATTAGGTCACAATTGTATGGAACTTTTTTATCTTTTATTAATTGCTGCTTGAGAGAAGAGAAGGCCTTATGTCTTTAACTTACCAGCTTAAATAAAACTATTATTATTATTATTATTATTATTATTATTATTATTATTATTATTTATTATTATGATGATGATTATTATTATTATTATTATTATTATTATTATTATTATTATTATATTACGTGGATTCAGGGAATCAATGAAACTAAGAGGGAATGGGAAATAGAAGAAGATACGAGGGCGGATCGGAAAGTAACGCACAATAATTTTTTTCTGCCTTGGTATTGCAGCTAGAATGTTGAAATTTCACAGAGATATAGTTTGAAGTTTTCACTACAGATGGTATTTTTTTCTCAGGTGCACCTCTTGCGAGAGAAGCTTGAACTATGCAACAAAGATGGCGCGCATGCTACAGTCGTCCACCTGTGAGGAACAGAGAAGTGTTGTTCGATTTTTGTGGGCCAAAGGGCATAAACCCAGTGAAATTCACAGGGACATGCGTGGCGTGTATGGGGATGATTGTATGGACCGTAGCAATGTCTCCAGGTGGTGCACATTCTTCCAAGAGGGACACGTGAACCTTAGTGATTCGCCACGTGATTCGCCTTAGTGATTCCTGGCCGGCAAACGCTTTGAGACAGATGTGGAAGTGAAATCAGCAGTGCGCAGATGGCTACACTCCAACCAAACGGACTTCTATGAACAGGGCATACTGAAACTGGTAACACGATGGGAAAAATGTGTTGAGAAAGTTGGTGACTATGTCGAAAAGTAGGTAAAAGATGTAAGTTCATTTTTGATTTTTTCCCTTTTTTTTTTACTATTATAAACTTTTTAAAAAAATTATTGTGCGTTACTTTCCGATCCGCCCTGTGGACGACTGTAGCATGCGCGCCATCTTTGTTGCATAGTTCAAGCTTCTCTCGCAAGAGGTGCACCTGAGAAAAAAATACCATCTGTAGTGAAAACTTCAAACTATATCTCTGTGAAATTTCAACATTCTAGCTAAAATACCAAGGCAGAAAAAAATTATTGTCCGTTACTTTCCGATCCGCCCTCGTATATGGATGAACAGACAAGAATGGAAAAATGTGTTGAAACAAATGTGTAGTTAACTGTGAACATGGGTACCGGAAAAATATATATTCACTGTAAAAGCCGGAATAATAATAAAAAAAATATTATTATTATTATTATTATTATTATTATTATTATTATTATTATATTGAAGAACTAAAACCTAGTATTGAATGCACTTATTTAGGAACAAAATTAGACCATTCAGGCGATAACACAGTACAAATTAAAAATATAATCACACAAACAAAATAAGCAATAAATGCTTTAAATTCTGTTTGGTGGAGCAAAAATATTACAAAAAATAAAAATAAAATAAAAATATAACAAACCATAGTTCAGAGCGTTTTAGCATATGGTGCTGAAGTTTGGCAAATTCCTACCGGGAAATGAAAAGAATTTTAAGTACAGAAATGGACGTTTTAACAATATCAGCTGGAAAACCTAGTATGGATACAATACGAAATAAATAAATAAGGGAAATTATTAGGTGTACAAGAGAAGTCGAACACCATAGACATCATAGAAAAGAAAATATTACAGTGGTATGGCCATGTCAAAAGAATTCAAGAGTAAAGATTGCCTGAAATTGTTATGGAATGGATCCCAGTGAAAAGGAGGAAGAGAGGAAGTCCAAAGAAAACGTAGATAGAAGTTGTACAAGTGGCTATTAATAACAGAGGATTGGAGGAAGATCAATGGATGGACAGAGAGGAATGACGTTTAGTTTCTGGAAGACGGCGGAAGTTTTCATAATACCGAATTATTATTATTATTATTATTATTATTATTATTATTATTATTATTATTATTATTATTATTATTATTATTATTATTAATTTCACGTGACAAATGTTTACCTCTATGAGAGCGGTGACTCCGAATATAGTTCCTCCAACCACAGCAAATAGCTCCAGTATAAAGTCAATTACTTCTCTGCATCCCATGTTGTAGTAATCCGCGCAAGAAGGTTTCGGATCTTCGCAACATGACTCAGGAACAGCAAAACCTTGCCTCGTCCAATAGTCTGGTCCATCCAGTCCACAACAGCGAAACTGTCAAGATAATTATAAATGGTTTATTTTTCACACAAAATAACACAAAATACAAATATTAAATAAGGAATTAAACACAATTTTTTTTAATTTTGTAATTGACATATCGCATTTTGTAATTGACGTCTCAAGGTTCGCATTAGCTGTAATTAATCCATAATCGAACTGTTGGCTTCAGAGATGCCACTAGTTTAATGCTGGTTGCTGGTGAACTACTTGAGAATTGTGCGAACTGAGATCTCCTTTCAGTAAATTCAAGTAATAAGTTTTCTCCTACAAAACACAGGGTATTACCCGAAATATCTTTGTATATAAATACAAAATGAAAAATTATTCCATTAGTTAAATAAAAACAAAACTTACAGTTTTATTTTATTTTCATATTTATTAAGATATAATTCAGTGACAGCTGTTTCGGTACACTGTACCTTCTTCAGACATGTTAACAAATTATGATTTGTGTTATTATAGTACATATCAACTGATCTAAGCAACAATACAACAATAATTTATTTAAATTCTTAAATTTAACAAAGGCGATTCATTCAAATCAAGTTGAGAATTTAACAGTTTATTACTACTTTTCAATTTATTTATTTCTACAGCCTCCAAAAGGTTCAACTTCTTACCCTTATCACAAACATGTAAAATTTCAAAATTTTGATCGAAACAATGATTAAATTGGAATAGGTGGTTAGCATATTTTGAATATTCTAAATTTCTGCATAGAAGAAAAATTATGGCAGTGCCTGTCTTAACATATGCAAGTGAGAATTGGACTCTTAACCGTTCAGACAGAAGAAAAATAGAAACTGCAGAAATGGAATTCTTACGTTCAGTAGCAGGTGTGACAATTTTGGACAGAGAAAACAAATTAAGATATTAGAAAACATATATTTTTTATTTAACAAATAAAACTGACAGTATGAGAAACAACTGGTACGAACATGTAAAAAGAATGCTTACAGATAGAATCTCCCAGCTGTTATTAAAGTACAAACAAATAGGACATAGAAATGTTGGATGCCCATTTACTAGATGGGGAGATTCATTAAATCCCATTTGATGTGGAAATAGGTCAAAAGGCTTCATTTCATGAAGTAGAAGAAGAAGAAAATACACAGTGTCATTGAAGAAAACAATTTTAGTGTTCATATCTTGTAAATAAATAACGGTACAAAGTTGACTAACCATTATTCCGCCTCGTAGTTGGACAACTTTTGTATAAAACAATTTTTCATTTTGCACTTACATTCAAAGATATTTCAGATGGTCAAGATAAATGGAACATTCTGTATAATATTTGTTGAGCTTCCATGGGTGCCACCCCAGTCAAGATAGTTGAAATTTTCGGGTTAAAAAATTGGAAATCGTGTTTTTTTTTTTAGTATTCCAGTGTCACACAGAAGATAGGTGACACATTAAAGAATCCTCGAATATGATAGACATATCCCTGGAAACATTACCAGATGTAAGAGTTTGTTTCCAACAATACTACTGATGCGTTTAATTCAATAAACAAAATATAAATTTAAGTTATTGTTAATTTTAAAAAATACAATACTCTTAGAATTATGAAAACTACTTTCTTAGACTCTTGTGATAAAATTGAATACTGTACTGTAATGGTTGACAAGTAATAAATCAAATATCTTTCCAGAGTAAGTAAAGTAAAGTGATCCCACAACAGGCCTCAGGAGGCCCTTGGGTTAGTGGGAGGTTAAGGCTCCCACTTTTTCTAGACAATCGGTACTTTACGTCAACCGAGTTGTCAGCCCTGCGTGATGGCCGCCTTTACCCCCTGAACAAGCGTCTGGTACTCATTTCAGTTAGAGGCTGAGTCGACCCCAGGGCCTTAGAGCCGCCAGAGGGTTTGGGCCAGTTTAAAAATCCTGACCCCAACGGGACTTGAACCCTCGACCCTCCGGCTTGTAGCTCAGTGCCTTAACCACTACGCTACGGCGTGCCCCCAGAGTAAGAGTTGATTCCCTAAAAAAATAGGAATGTACAATTAAGCTTATGAGCAATTTTTGTTATCTTAATTCTAAAAAAGTTTATAGAAATTAAGATTATTATTATTTAAATGTTTCAATGAATACTAATTCAAACTATACGTACATACGTATATCGTAATGTTGACACTTTTACAGTCTGCCTTTGTTATAATGAAGCAGCCATTTTGTTACTACAGTAAAACTTGCTCAAAGCGGAATCGCTTGGGACCAACTTTTCTCCACATTAGACAAAATTCCGCATTATATAAAAAAACTGTAACTTATTAATAATTTTAGACCATAGAGTACCGTATGTTTTTTTTACGTAGCTTGGATTAATTATAGTTCCGCTGCCGTCTGTACGAGTAACTTCAACGGTGACGCGCGAAAAAACAGTCCCGTTTCGTCAGCGTTAAAAATGTCTCTTAAGGCTCGTTTCCATTCCAACAAGTTGCGGGCACATGACGCGCAACATGTCCCGCAACATGTAGCGCGTCATTTTTTGTACTGTTTCCAATTTCCTGCGGCATCTGCAAAATGTAGAGGTTTGGAGAGCAAGACTACAGTTTCAGTTTATACAGTGAATCAGATACAGAGCTATCCTCCAGCGTTTCTTGAGGTTCAAATATTTGAGTGATATGGACAACTCATTGACTTCAGCTTTTGTGGTAATGGCAGGCGCATACTATCAACTTCTAAAAAAATATAAAAAAGGCGAAAACGACCGAGATGGTGGATTAGAAGTTTTCTAGCGAAAAGACATTAGAAAGGAGCCTACAACTCGTTGATGGGAGACTTGCGTCTCCAAAGTGGTTACGAGAATTTTGTTAGAATGACAGCAAGTGATTTTGAATTTTTTAGTTTTTTCTCTCATGTATTAAGTAAAAAGTGAAGTAAACTGATCCCACAACAGGCCCGAAGGCCCTTGGGGTAGTGGGAGGTTAAGGCTCCCACTTTTTCTAGACAATCGGCACTTTATGTCAGCCGGGTTGTCAGCCCTACGTGACGGCCGCCTTTACCCCCAGAACAAGGTCTGGTACTCATTTCCGTTAGAGGCTGAGTCGACCCCAGGGCCATAGTGCCGCCAGAGGCTTTGGGTCAGTTTAAAAATCCTGACCCCAACGGGACTTGAACCCTCGATCCTCTGGCTTGTAGCTCAGTGCCTTAACCACTACGCTACGGCGTGCCCCTCTCATGTATCGAGACCTCAGTGAATGAAGTTTATTTTCAACTTCTTGAACAGTGCATTCAATATCGATAGAAATCCGTTGCAGGGCATCGTTTCTGTTGTTGCAATTCTTGTGTTTTGAATTTGTTACATTCCACAGCACTGTCTCCTGTTCATATTTTAATAAGTTTCTCCACTTTACACTTAGGCCACTCCATCACAAAAAAATAACAACACGGACGCCACTGAAAATAACAAACAACAGAGCACGTTTGAACTTAAACTCGCAGCGCAGCGTCTGGAAGACAACGAAGTATGGATATTGTACAACTAGTTTGAAAGGAATGTGCGAATATAGACTGTATAGACTGCACTGCGCATGCGCGTGTCCTTGGGACATGTTGCAGTCTGTTTCCATTATCCTGTGGCACAAGTTGCGATACATGTTGACCAACGCAGTCGCTTGGCACATTTTTGTCCCCGGCACTTGTGGCGCAACATGTTGCATACTGTTTCCATTTCAACAAATTTCGGGAGCATGTGACGGCACATGTCGCTCAACATGTTGCGGGACAAATTTGTAGCAATGGAAACGAGGCTTTAGGCGCGTATCCTGAAATTAAAGTATGCAGTATCGGTTTCCGCTCATTAACTACACTTTCGTCCACATCCTTTGATTCCCCGCAAATTTTATTCCACACTACATTGTGTTGTCTTTTAAAACTTCCAGCTAATCTGAAGATGCCTTGAAATCGTTATTCCCTAGGGATTTAGCAGCAGCTAGAGCTTGACTTGGGAGCATCGGTCCGGATATTCGTTTAATGACAATGATACATACTTTTTAGCCATCTTTATTCCATAAATACAGAACGCTACCTGTGAAAGATCGGTCTCAGAACTTAAACTAATTTAATATTTTACAGTAAAATGGTTATTTGTAAGACAGGTATCTGTATTTTGCATAAAGGGTGTGCAGTGATGCCGAAATAAAATTTCAGGTACATGTAGAATCTCTACTTTACCCGGCAGCAGGAATCATTACTTATTGTTTTTCGGCCTAATGGGAATTCAATGAAGTGGAAACTAATTTATTTCTCTGTCTTTCCGCTTTATAATTTTTTTCATGAATTGTATAGAAATATACTTCCGTTTCCGCGTTGGACAGATTCCGTTTTATGCAAAATAAATACACGTAAAATTAGTATTATTTCGCCGGGAACAATAAATGTGTTCACATTGGACAGATTTCCGCATTATTCACGTTCCGGATTAAACAAGTTTTACTGTATTTCTTCCAAAATGTTTTGAGATACGTAATGCGAAAAATTGAGAAATAATAATGATACATGTCAGAAGTTGGATAAGATCATGCAGGAAAAATATACAGCGAAAAAAGCAGATTATTGAACTAACTAACTAACTAACTAATATTGTTTATTTTTTAATCATGATTCATAAATAAACCCGCCAGAGCCTGTCCCAAGCCAGGTTAAAAAAAGGGTGAGGGGGAGGAGTAACACCTCGTAAAAAACCTTGGTTGAGCTTGCCCAGCTGATAGTACCTTGTGAGGGCGTCTTGCCAGGATTACGGCGAAGACCTCAACGGCAGATACAACGGAGGAGTCCTTCGGTACGGTGTACCTGACGGAAGAGGCAACTCTACATCTACTGCCTTGTAGATTGACAAACGGGCGAATGGGGTTCGTTAGTCCTGCAAGACAACCCATCTAGGAGAGACAACTCCTAAATGAAACGGGGCAGACTGAGCTCTGGAGCTGGGTGAAGGCAATCGGCCTAGAGAGGAAACCCCGAATAATAAACCCGTCATGAAAACGGGCTAGCAACCCACTTCAAGGTGTATCTTATACATTGCTCGCAGTCCCAAGGATCAAGCCTCGGATGAAAGACGGTGACAAAATACGACATTCATGAAAATCTTAAGAACTATGCAGGGGAAAACATTATTTGATAAAATAAACAGCACAGAAATTAGGAACAAATGCCATATTCAAGACATAACCAAATTTTTTACAGATACTTACTTACTCACTGGCACTATCGAACCCGTAGGTTCATGGCCGCACGGACATAAGCTCTCCATACATCCCTATCCTGAGCTAATGCTTTCCAATCATTCCCTGTATAATCTACTTCCCTCAAATCATAGTTAATGTTGTTCTCCCACCTCATTCTTGGTCTACCAACTGGGCGTTTTCCTTCTGGCTTTCCTACAAGAAGTTTCCATGCACGTCTTTCATTCCCCATACGCGAAACGTGTCCTGCCCATCGCAGTCTACGGGACTTAACTGTTCTTATTATATCTGGCTTCCTATAAAGACCATATAGTTCATTGTTATGTAGTCTTCTCCATTCACCTGTCTGTTCATCTCTCTTTGGTCCAAAAATTTTCCTAAGAACTTTATTCTCAAATACTCGTAATCTCCTTTCCTCCTTTAAAGTAAGAGTCCATGTTTCGCACCCATATAATATAACTGGTAGAATAATAGTTTTATATATTTTCAGCTTAACATTTTTTGAAAGGAGTTGGGAGATCAGAAGTCTCTGCAATGCATAATAGCATGCATTTCCAGAATTGAGCCTATGTTTAATTTCTTTGTGCATCTCATTCCTATTTGTGATTATTGTTCCTAGGTATTTGAATTCAGCCAATTCCTCAAAATTTCCCTCATTTGTCATTAGCTGTCCATTTCCATTATATAATGTATTTCTACGTGTGACCATATATTTAGTTTTACTGATATAGACGAAAATATTGGAAGGGTCATATAGAGGGAATGGAGGAGGGCCGGCTTGCAAAAAGAGCTAAAGAAGATAGACCAATGGACGGGAGAAGAACAAGAGGAAGACCAGACAAGAGATGGATAGACTGTGATGAACATCCAATACGTCTTCCTCCGAGGAGTGATTTTAGAAATAAACAGGATGAAAATCCTACAAATTATGTTTAAGAAGAAGAAGATTGATAAAGATTTAGTTTCTTAAAATCAAGTATAACTTAGTGAAATTCTTTATAACGATAAGATGAAATAACGCAATAATGCGAAAAACAAACATGTCTTCTCTCAGGTAAACAAAAAAAAGGGTGGACCCGCTCGAATGGACCTAATTTCAATTGCTTGTTACTGGCAAACGGTTGAAGATAGAAACTTAAAACAACGTTCATATTACAGAAAAACTCACCAAGTTTTGATATCCAGATCACCACATCTCTATATGAGCCCCAGCAGTCACTGTGACGATATCAAAGCGATGAACAATTTCTTGCCAAGTACGTTGGAGTATGTCTTCTGGAATGTTCTCAATAGCCTCTATGATGCGCTTACGAAGATCACGAAGGTCTTTGACTGGGGTGGTGTAAACTTTATCTTTGACATAGCCCCAGAGAAAGAAATCCAGTGGTGTTAAATCGGGAGATCTCGGGGGCCACGCGATTGGTCCTCCCCTACCAATCCAACGGCCAGGGAAAATGTTGTCCAAAGTCGTACGAACTTCATTGGACCAGTGGGGAGGAGCACCATCTTGCTGGAAAACGATGTTAGGCTGCAGTTGTTCAATTTGTGGAAAGAAGAAATGCTCCAGCATGTCAAGATATGTGGTACCACGAACAGTTTTCTCGGCGAAGAAAAACGGTCCAATGACCTTATTATGTGACAAACTGCACCAAACATTCATCTTCGGACTATCACGAACATGCTCTTGAATAGCGTGAGGATTCTCCGATCCCCAGATCCGCACATTATGCCGGTTTACCTTGCCTGACAAATGGAAAGTGGCTTCGTCCGAGAAGAAAATCTTGGTCATGAAGTCAGGATCAGCGCCGAGATGGTCCAGCATCGTATTGGCGAATTCCACTCGTTTCGGCATGTCATTCGGCTCCAGACGTTGCACTAACTGCACTTTATATGCGTGCAGTTTGAGGCGTTTGTGGACAATCCGTTGTAATGTCGATTTTGGTATTTGAAGTTCCCGCGAAGCTCTTCTTAATGACTTCCGGGGGCTTCGCTCAAATGCGGCTTGAACATTTGCTACCATTTCATCGGATGCTCTGCGACCACCACCATGCTTCTTCAACACAGATCCTGTAGCTAATAATGTATCACGCCACTTCTTTATGCTTCTAGCAGTTGGAGCATCACGGTTAAACACACGCCGGAACTCCCTTTGAACTCTAATGATTGATTTAACTCCGCATGCCACAAAACAGCTTGCGCTTTCATCTGCGGAGTCGCCATTTTCACAAACAATTAAATCTAAGAACGAGAAACGTATCTTTGTGCCATCTACCGACAGGATTCGAAACTTGGTGAGTTTTTCTGTACTATGAACGTTGTTTTAAGTTTCTATCTTCAACCGTTTGCCAGTAACAAGCAATTGAAATTAGGTCCATTCGAGCGGTCCACCCGGTATATATATATATATATATATAATTCAGCGAAATATAAAATTGCTGATAAGTTATTAGCAAAGGTATTTATTTTAATTTTTGTTTCTCCCATGAATGTTTTTTTATTTCTTTGTATTTTTCAGTATTATACACTATGACCCATTCAAACCTCCCACATTTTAATTAATCATAACTCAAAGTACGCGGAATTATGAAATGAGGTTGGTATTAAAAGAAAGAGAAACTCAAATAATTGTTATTTTCATTGTTGAAATTAATTCATATGTCGCATTTTGGACAATAATGATATAAAACAAAATGGCGACTCCTCAGCAACGAGCACAAACTGATTTCTGGTATGCAGAGACGAAGTCAATAATTACAGTGCAAAGAAATTACCGGAGAGAATATGGATGAAATGCACCTGATGGGAAGACTATTAAGGCATGGCTTGAGAAGTTTCTGGCGACTGGAAGCGTTAAAATATAATTAGGAAGTGCTCTTTTCAGAAGAAAAGATTGAATAAATTAGAGCAGGGTTTCAGAGAAGTACACAAAAATCAATTCGCCAAACTTGCAACAGTACCAGTGGACATGTTGGACAGAACGTGGCACGAAATCGAATACAGACTTGATATTGTTCGTGCTACTAATGGTGCACGTATAGACGTGTTTTAGTGTATGGCAACGAAAATTCTTTGAGTTTCTCTTTCGTTTAATACCAACCTCATTTCATAATTCCGCATACTTTGTTAATTATGATTAATTAAAATGTGGGAGGTTTGAATGGGACTCCCTGTATTTTCATTTGTGATAATTATTTGTATGGTTGTCTATAGTCTGGAATTTAGGATAAAGACTCTCCTAGCACTTCATTATCATTTATCACCCATCATATCATCGGGGTAACGTAACTCCAGCTCCAAGTGCCCCAAAGCCAGGAGAGAAAGCAGAAATGTCATAAAAGACAAACTAGTAGCAACGGACAAAGAAAGTTCAATTGTTAATATACAGCTTAGAACAAAATAATTTGCCATATCCATGCATTTAAAAATTTTATCCTACTAAAACAAAACATGAAGTCTGAATTCCATATCTTTCACAAGGCTCACCATAGTAAATATATTTGATCGCATTACTTTAATCAAAGGTGAAAACAGAATCTGAGTAATTGGAAATATTTTCTGTTCGTACACTTTTTTTTCTCAGATAGAATGCCTAAACAGAATTTCCACATGTCATATAATATATTCAATAATGTAGAATCCATTGACATATATAGAGTTGCAAAAAAACACCGACAACGGAGGTGAGGTAGTATATTGAGGTATGTTAATCATCTTTTAATAAGGTACCAATGTCCGGAAATGATGCGTTATCACACTATGACTAGCTAACTTCTCAAGAGTTCCGTTAATTGGATCCCAAGACTCAATACTTGACAATACTGTCACAGTCACATCACGTTTTCAAAATATCCACCTCCCATCTCATTGCAGAGCGTACATAGGCGGTGTAGTGATTGGCGCACACGTTCAAATACACCTGGCCTCGTTTGAATTATTTATTCAGCAGCATGGATTCGGGCAATAAGATCCATACGTGACTCTACTGGAGTCTGATAAACAGACTGTTTCATGTCGCCCCCAAAAAAAAGTAATCGAGAGGGTTAAGATAAGGGGATCTCGGAGGCTATGTTACTGGTCCACCTCGCGAATCCATCGATCTGGATATGTGGTATCCAAATGTCTCCTGACATTGGCATTGAAGTGAGCTGGAGCTCCGTCGTGTTGCAGCCACATTCCGTTGCGAAGCCACGTATCATAGGTTCCGTACCTGTGAGGTGTTGTCAAGTAATGAGTCTTCAAATTATTCGAACTAATACTGATTTTGAGACATAATTAACTAATCATAGTGTGAAAACGCATCATTTCCGGACATTGCTACCTTATTAAAACACTCGATATACTGCCTCACCTCCGTTGTCGGTGTCTTTTTGCAAGACCTTGCTTTGATTTTTTTAACTTCATAATATTTTATATTCAATATTTAAGAAAGTCGTGGATTTGACTTATTTTTCCGTCGCCATTACAATTTTTATACAAAATTTTCATTGGATAAGATAAATCTTTTGACACGCCTCTATAGGCTACATGTGCAAGTCGATATAGGCCTACTAAATTTAGGGGTCGCCTTTTACATCACTGTCTTCCACTCCAAGTTACTCGAGGTCCATAATCTTTCTAGCTGCCCGCTTTGTTTTTTGAAGGCTACATTTTTTTTTTTTTCGTTTGAAATTTCTTAAAAGCAATAAACTATCTTTGCATCTCCCCCTAACAATATCGATGTTCCCTTCTGAGTTTTAACCTTGAGGATTTGCGTAAAGTCTAAGACCGTAATATAACTGTCTTTAATACCTACCAACTTCTAAAATACGTAACACATGACCAGACAATAAACTTAACAGTTATTCATATTTCTTCAAGCCCCTAACAGTTATTCATACAATCTTCAAACACCCTCAAATAACTTAAAACGCCGCTGTCGGCAATGACTTGTTTACTAGTAAATATGTCTATATTTTTACAATCAAAAGAGCCCTCCAATTGTACTGGTACAGTATATCGCAAAACAATAAATAACTAAAATTTGTAATTGCAAGGAAGACTAAAACTCAAATAATTGCAGCTAAAGCTATGAAAATAAAATGCACACTAAAGATAAGGTTTTAAAAGGACTTAGAAGTAGTTAGTAAAGAAGAATTTTGATGATTCTGTTATTAAAAACAGACACAAAACACACCCGAGTTACATAATGTTTCACTATTGTTTTGTTTGTCTACTGATGTTATTAAACACACAGAGGCAAACAAGTAAAATTACCTACTTTGGTAATTAGTTGATAACATCTCAGCATCTTAATTAGTGTTATTTCATGTGACTTGTTGATCCTTGCTCATTTTACTGGGAGTACCATGGATCTAACTGTAAACAATTATTACTTACAATCACCTCTCTCCCTCAATTCAATTTGTTTAAGAATACTGAATATAGTTTAGAACAGAGTGATTCAGAAATATGGCTATACGTTTGATCGCATTTTGTGACGAAAATATTATTATTAAAGGAAATGTGATGTTGTCATAAGTAATGCCACGAGTGATTTCCATTCACGACTCACGAAGTGGGGAGTGAATTTATCTAGAGAATTTGGAAAACAAGAGTGGCATTTCTTAGGACTATTGAACGAATAAAATTACCCTGTTTACTTACAAATCATTGTTTAACTATAGTTATTTTAAAATATTTATATATTTAATGTAAACGGCGATGTTTGAAAACAAATCAGAAATGTGAGGTTATGTTCATTCACTGCTGCTTGATCATATTATTTATTGCCAAATAAGATCGCAATATTGTAAGAGTGCACCCAAGTGGAGAAATAATGAAACACATCAAACTATATATCATAATCAACATTACGGGTTATTCATTTATTTTTTAGTAAACAACTCAGTAAAATCAAGGAATCTGTTCATTATTTGCTATATTCAATGTATTTGTTGGAGAAAAATAATGTTCTGCTCTGTTCAGAACATTAAAAGGAGGAGCTTTCTTTATCACAAAAGCAGGAGCCGATAAAGAGAAATCGATAAAGAGCGAGGTGAAACACGACTGTCATTGATTGTAAAACAAAATTCATTGAAACGTGATTGGTCATTGACTAGCATTTGTGGCATGTGTTAAATAGTCATTGGAAAGGGAATCCTTCAAATTACAACAATAGAACAAAACAAAACAAATCACTGCTCACGTGCAGCTTGGCGGGTTGATTTTTGTGGGCTAGCGTCGAACGCCTCCACAATTCTCTTCGTTGTTTCTGCATCCGTGCTAATGCGAGGCCTTCCACGAGGTTTGATTTTCTGCATCCTTCCCGTTTCCAGCAGTCGTTTTCACAACTTCCCCACAGTCGACGGCTGCAATGCTACGTTAAACTCACGTCTTGTCCGTCTTGCGGCCTCACGATCATTAGCATACGTTATTGCCCATGCAGCAATTGTAATTTGCTGTTGTATATTCAACGCCATTTTGATTAATGACGTAAGTTCTTCACTGTTTTGTTTTATTCCATTGTTGTAATTTGAATAATTGCCTTTCCAACGGTAATTTCATATTTCCTGTAATGGTAATATTTTCATCACACAACGCGATCAAACGTATAGCCATATTTATGATTCACCCCGTACGTTATCAAATATAGAAGTAGCTGGAACATTCATATTTTATATTATATTTGAGCGGTGGACAAGTGGTTATGTCAATTAATAAAATTCAATGAAAAATTCCGATGACGTATTAGTCACAAAATTAAAATTATAATAAAAACTTATAAAATTGTTATCTAATAGGTTCTTAAATACCTAGTAACAATAACACTGGTCAACATGATTTTTGTCTCATGAGTACCAATAGTTGTACTTAATGCAGTTTTTTATCGTGTTTTCAAATATGTATTCGGAATTTCTCCATCACCCACATTTTTTATTATTTCAATTTCAATTAATGGATTTAAATAATTATTTTTTAAATAAACTTTTTTTCGTCCATTTGTCCATTGTAAAATAGAAAACCAAATGAGCTAACTCAGGAGATTTCAGCTATGGGAAAGAGATATCAAGGTAAATGGAATCCTAATATGCTGGCCGATTATTGTTGGACCATCAAGAGGGATGCTCTACAGGCGAAATATAGCAGAAAATCGTCATTTCTTATTTTATAGGTGAGTCCGAATGTTCGAATATTGTGTAGTTACAAATGTAGAAAATATTAAAAATGTTTGAAATTATAAATGTCTGTCTCTCGGAAACATTGCGTGATGGAGAGAAACCAACATCATATTTGGATTCAGGAGAAAAAATACTATCAGAATCACATATTTTTCTTTTTGAGACAAAAAAAAAAGTTAATTTTTTTGTTGCTCAGTGTTATTAGACCAGTATTGTATTATGATTGTGAGAGCTGGACTCTTAATATATCGCAAGAAAATGTAATAAACACCTTCGAAAGAAAAGTTTTAAGGTGGCTTTATGGGCCGATTAGGAAAGGTGGTGTTTGGAGAAGTAGATGTAACAGTGTGCTATGTGGTATGTATAAGGAACTATATATTTCTATGTTGGTTAAACTCAAAATACTTGAATGAGCGGGACATTTTCATCGCATGGGGAATGGACGTAGGAAAATTCTCTATGTAACTATAGGGGGCAAGAGAAGAGTGGGAAGACCGATAAACAGAGATTGATGCTGTGGACGAGAATGCGAAGAAGATTCTGGGAGCGAGGAGTTGGAAAAGGAAGACACTGGATAGTCAGATTTGCAGGGGATAATACTGGAGGCCAAGGCCCGACATCGGGTTGTAGCGCAATAGAAAAAAATATATATATATATATATATATATATATATACAGGGTGTTTCATAAAGGATGGCGCAAACTTAAATGATTGTAAGTACACGATAATAGAAGCAACAATTTCCCAATAAACATGGGTCCTCAAACGAGCCGTTTGCGAGATAATTACGAATGTATGGTTACAAGCCGCCACTGACGTAATTGTTTGTAACATCGTACTAGGTGATTATCTCATTGGGCCACACATTCTTCCACGAAAACTTAATGGACGGAGGTACTTAGGTTTCTGCGGCGTCATCTTCCAGGATTGCTTGAGGATGTTTCCCTTCATCAACGTCGGAGTTTGTGGTACATGCATGATGGAGCTCCGGCACATTTTGCTGCTGCTGTGAGACGTCATCCAACGCGCAGATACGGTCAAAGATGGATAGGTCGAGGCGGATCTGTACCTTGGCCTCCAAGATCACCTGATCTATATCCTTTGGATTTTTATGTCTGGGGTCACCTCAAAAGCGAAGTGTACAGCACACCCGTTAACACGATTGAAGAACTGGAGCAGAGAGTTGTACATGCTTGTCAAAAATTCAGAAATGATCCAGGGGTTTTCGAAAGAATTCGACATTCATTGCAGAGACGAGCTCAGTATTGCATCCAGATGCAAGGAAGACACTTTAACGTCTCCTTTAACAGGTAACCCATAAGTGAAGTAAACTGTGACATGTGAACTAAATGAGATGAAAAATTAATAGTAAAGTCTAAATTCAAATAAATTTCTACTAACTATGACGATGTTTACAATGAAGTCAGTGGCGGCTTGTAACGATACATTCGTAATTATCTCGCAAACGGCTCGTTTGCGGGCCCATGTTTATTGGGACATTGTTGCTTCTATTATCGTGTACTTTCAACCATTTATGTTTGCGCCATCCTTTATGAAACACCCTGTATATCCATATAGTCCACCGCTGTGGTCTCGAGGTAGCGTGCTGCCTTGTCACGCAGCAGGCCCGACGCCATCGTGCAAAAAAATTATATATTATTGTGAAGTGTTTTCAGAATCTCGGAAATTAAAAACCTCGTTATCGCTCGGTTTTTAAACATTTCCTCGCTTCTGTAAAAACCACTTCCCAACCTCGCATCGTAATATATATATATATATATATATACTATTAAATAAGTGAATTAACGAAATTCATGTCTCTATCAACTATCTGTAGGTAGGAGAGTTAAAATTTTTTGTAAAATTTTTATGTATAATAGATTCGAGCTGTTATTCCTTTTTTTATTCATTGTATCATTAATTTAATTTTAATTGTATTTAGTTTCATTCTATTATTAGACATTAATTTCATTATTATTCAATATGACAGATAATTAATTGTTCAATGACTATTATTGTAACTTTTTTTTGTATTCATATGTAACATATGTTTGTCCTGTTTAATATGACTATTATTGTAATTTTTTTGTATTCATGTGTAACATATGTTTGTCCTGTTTAATATGACTATTATTGTATTTTTTTTTGTATTCATATGTAACATATGCTTATCCTGGTGAGTGGAAGAGAAGGCCACATGGCCTTAACTCCACCAGGCTAAATAAATCTATTCTATTCTATTCTAAAAAAAATGTATTTATAATTAAATTCAGTTCGTACTGATAATACCAACTAATTTTCAGTGTTTTTAAATTTTTATTAACTACCATCGTTTGTTTTTTGTAAAAGGCTAATTAAATTTGACATGGTTTATTCATTAGTTTGTGTAAGATATGACTGTTTTATGAATATTACAATAGGTTCCAATGACATTTCAATGTTCCATTTGTTTCCCAATGGAAATGGACAGCTAATGACAAATGAGGGAAATTTTGAGGAAGTGGCTGAATTCAAATACCTAGGGACAATAATCACAAATAGGAATGAGATGCACAAATAAATTAAACACAGGCTCAATTCTGGAAATGCGTGCTATTATGCATTGCAGAGACTCTTGATGTCCCAACTCCTTTCAAAAAACGTTAAACTGAAAATATATAAAACTATTATTCTACCAGTTATATTATATGGGTGCGAAACATAGACTCTTACTTTAAGGGAGGAAAGGAGATTACAGGTATTCGAGAATAAAGTACTTAGGAAAATTTTTGGACCAAAGAGAGATGAACAGACAGGTGAATGGAGAAGACTACTTAACAATGAACTACATGATCTTTATAAGAAGCCAGATATAATTAGAACAGTTAAGTCTCGTAGAGTGCGATGGGCAGGACATGTGGCACGTATGGGGAATGAAACACTTGCATGGAAGCTTCTTGTAGGAAAGCCAGAAGGAAAACACCCAGTTGGTAGACCAAGAATGAGGTGGAGAATAACATTAACAATGATTTGAGGGAAGTAGATTATACAAGGAATGATTGGAAAGCATTAGCTCAGGATAGGGATGTATGGAGAGCTTATGTCCGCACGGCCATGAACCTACGGGTTCGATAGTGCCAGTGGGTTAGTTAGTTAGTTGAGATCCAATATTGTACTGTTACGCCATTATGGATAGATTCTTAGATAATTTACCCCTCATATTTTTGATCAACTATTTCTATAAGCCACAAATTACACTGACCAACAAAAAATAAACTTTTTTTTTGTCTCAGAAAGAAAAATATGTGATTCTGATAGTATTTTTTCTCCTGAATTCAAATATGATATCGGCTTTTCTCCATCATACAAGGTTTCCGAGAGACAGGAATTTATAATTTCAAACAATTTAATATTTTCTACATTCGTAACTACACAATATTCAAATATTCGGACTCGCCTAGAAAGTAAGAAATGACGATTTTCTAATATTTTGTCTATGGAGCATCCCTCTTGATAGTCCAACAATAATCGGCCAGCATATTAAGATTCCATTTGTCTTGATATATCTTCTCCATAGCTAAAATCTCCTGAGTTAGCTCATTTGGTTTTATTTTACAATGGACAAATGGACGAAAAAAGTTTATTAAAAAAATAATTATTTAAATCCATTAATTGAAATTGAAATAAAAAAACTGTGGATGATGGAGAAATTCCGAATACATATTTGAAAACACGATAAAAAAAACTGCATTAAGTACAACTATTGGTACTCATGAGACAAAAATCATGTTGACCAGTGTAATCTCCATTTTTTTCTCAAAATGGCTCTAACTAGCCCCTCAATTTATTCTATGATGAATTTCTTTGTGCATTTCATTCCTATTTGGATTCTGATAGATCTATACGTATTAATTGTTTGACGAAATTTTTAAAACAGAAGTTTATTTAAGATGAGGACGACTGAAGTATCAGGTACATTTTAATTCTTAATAAATTTATATTCTAGAAATGAATAACAATGTATGTACTTACGGTTTGTTGTGTGTTATCCACTTCCTTATCGATAGCCGAATTTCCAGTGCGATAATGTTCGAAGTAATCGTAACTTTCAGTAAGTGCACTTTCAATTTCTTCTCTTCCGATGTAAAGGAAGATTCCTAGTACAATTTCCAGTATCAGCACAATCAGCAAGAAAACTGCAAACTGCAACGTAAAACAATGCCAGGGTTCAAAAATACTAGAAAATATTACTTTTCTAATAACCTCACATTAACGGTTCAGACAGAAGAAATGAAGTTCTTACGTTCAGTAGCAGCTGTGACAATTTTGGGCAGAAAAAGAAAAGATATCATTGAAGGTATAGGCAAAGAGAACATAAAACATAGAATTGAATTGAGTAGCAAAATAATATCATCGTTAAATTCTATATGGTGGGATAAGCATATTTGGAAAGACACAAAAAATATATTGGTAAAACATTGGTGGAATCTGTTGCAATGTATGGAAGTGAGGTATGGACAATCAATAAGTACTACAAGAATAGACTAATAGCTCTAGAAATGGATTATTTACGAAGAAGTGCCAGAAAGTGAAAATTAGAACATGTCACAAATAAGGAAATTAGAAACATAATGGAAGCAGAAGAAAGCATAATTGAAAGAATTGAGGAGAAGGAATTAAAGTGGTTAGGACATGTTTTAAGAATCGAAGATGAGCGATGGCTGAAGCAACTATATGAATGGCATCCGAACAGAAAGAAGAAAAGAGGGAGACCAAGGTTAACATGGAAGGAAAACATGAAGACAGTAATGCTAGCTAGAGGGCTAAGCATCGAAGATTCTCAAGACCGTAGGCTTTGGAGGTTTGGCACGGAAAGACGGCAGCAGCTGTAAAAACTCGAAGATAGAAGAAAAAAAGAAATGATATTAGAAAATACTTAAATAGCTTTTTCTTTAGTAGTCAGGATTTTTAAACTGACCCAAACGCTCTGGCGGCACTATGGATCTGGGGTCCTCTCAGCCTCTAACGGAAATGAGTACCAGGTACTTCTTTTGGGGCAAAGGCGGCCTTTTAACTTATTTTTTTTGCGATTGAGGGTCTTTCCACTTTTCAGCGGTTGCCCTTTTACCAGCCGGCTGCTGGCCCATCACATCCACATGTGTCAATCACAGAGGTAGATGATCAACAGCCAGTGTAGGGTGAATGTGGTTAGCATGTCGAGTCCCCCAGCCGTTATAGCTGGTTCCTCAACCTGGAGCCGCTACTTATTGTAGCTACCCAATTGCCTCACGATGCTGGGTGGGCACCGGTCCCATACTAGCCGAAACACCATGAGAAAATTTCTTCCCCCATGGAGACTCGAACCAGCGCAAGTCCGGTAGCTCTGCGCCAAGGCTTCCTACCTTAACCGCTCGGCTACGGCGCGCGACCTTTTAACTTAATAAGATGTTAATTATATGGTGTAGTGGGCTGACATCAAGTGCAGATTGTCTAGAAAAAGTGGGAGCCTTAACCTCCCACTACCCCAAGAGCCTCCTGGGCCTATAGTGGGATCACTTTACATTTTACCTTTACATTTTAGTTCCTCACATAGATTGCAGGACATACTCTAAAATAACATATCCGTAATGAAACATTAAGTCAAGAACTCAAATTTTTAAATCTAAATTAAAAAATACAAAGCTATAAACAAAAATGGCATTAGTGGAATGCAGGCTTTCACGGCCGGTAATCATGGTAATAAAAGATTCCGGGCTATGTGGCCGTGGTCTATAACTGGCGTTTCTTCCAGACGTTTCTCCCTCAACTGCGGAGGGCATCTTCAGTGGCGAGCGCTTCCAGCTGTTGTTTCTCTGTCGTCGCAGTCGAGTCTACGACAGAGAAACAACAGCTGGAAGCGCTCGCCACTGAAGATGCCCTCCGCAGTTGAGGGAGAAACGTCTGGAAGAAACGCCAGTTATAGACCACGGCCACATAGCCCGGAATCTTTTATTACCAAAAATGGCATTAACGTATTTTAACAATGGACTCATCTAGACTAGCAATACAAGCACTGTTGTGCCAGCCTCAAGGCTATAGATATGTGGGACGTCCTAGAAGACGATGGGAAGATGAATTCTGAGAGCGGTTCAGGCCGACGGCCTACCATGAAAATGATGATGATTATTATGACTTTATATATAATAAGGAATATTCTACAATACAGTGTTCTCCTTCAACCAAAAATGATTTGTCGCCACAGGTTCCTGTCTAGAATACCTTCTTCCCTCAGATCTCTAGACTTCCAACTTCTCCTCACTCCATCCATCCAACGTTCTCTAGGCCTGTCTCTTCCAATTAAGGGTCTTCTTTAGGTATTCTCTCTACTGCAATTCTTACAAGGTTTCCATACAATTTCAAACGTTTTTCTTCTATTCCATTTTTTTCCAATATATATATTTTTTTTCAACTTGCATAATTTCCCTTGTTGTGCTGTTTCTGACCTTAACCCTTCTTGAAATTCTTGTTGATCGCCTCCAAAAATCCATTTAAATATTTTTAATTTAACAAATAGAATTGACAATATGAGAAATAACTGGTATGAATATGTTAAAAGAACGCCTACAGATAGAATGCCTCAGCTGTTATTACGCCCATTTACTAGATAAGAAGATTCATTAAATCCCTCTTGATGTGAAAACAGATCAAAGACCTAATTTCATGAAGTAGAAGAATAAGAAGATTACGAGTATTTGAGAATAAAGTTCTTAGGAAAATTTTTGGACCAAAGAGAGATGAACAGACAGGTGAATGGAGAAGACTACATAACAATGAACTACATGGTCTTTATAGGAAGCCAGATATAATAAGACCAGTTAAGTCTCGTAGATTGCGATAGGCAGGGCATGTAGCACGAATGGGGAATGAAAGACGTGCATGGAAGCTTCTTGTAGGAAAACCAGAGGGAAAACGCCCTGTTGGTAGACCAAGAATGAGGTGGCAGAATAACATTAACTATGATTTGAAGGAAGTATATTATACAGGGGATGATTGGAAGACAGCTCAGGATAGGGATGTATGGAGAGCTTATGTCCGCGCGGCCATGAACCTGTGGATTCGATAGTGCTTATGAGTTAGTTAGTTAGAAGAAGAAGAAGAACTTCATTCCATAGTGCCGTACGTTGAAAGCGGGCTCTAATGTTATAGTCGTATTATCGAATCCGTAAGCTCACGACAGCGCGTACATAAACTCTTCATGAATCCCTATCCTGAGCAACGTCATCCAATCATCCCTGTATAATTAATTTCCCTCAAATTATGATTAATGTTATTCTCAAACTTATTCTTGGCCTACCCACTGGTCACTTTCCCTCTGGTTTTCCAACAAGGTGTTTCCAAGCCCCTCTTTAATTCCTCATACGTCCCACATGTCCTGTCCATCGCAGTCAACAAGACTTAACTATTCTTACTATATCTCATTTCCCCATAAGGATCATGTAGTCTTCTCCATTCGCCTATTTGTTCATTACAGAATTTATATAAAAATAGGCTCAATTAAAGTGAAATAGTCCACCGCTGTGGTCTCGAGGTAGCGTGCTGCCTTGTCACGCAGCTGGCCCGGGTCTATCCCCGGTCGGGGCAGTTTTTCTGGGTGAGGTTTTTATCGGTTTTTTTTCTCATCTGTATGACAAATGTCGGGAAAACTTTAAGGCCCAAACGGTCCCCGAAATCATATGGCCATCATCCTTATCATTATCATTCTTACCATTATCATTATCATCATAATCATCCTTCACCGGTGTGGAAAGCAACGGGTAGCTACCACACCTACACAATTCCCTAGTAAAGTTGCAAGCATAGCATGAAAATGCTATGATTGCAGTGAAGGACCTGCCTTCGGGCAGAATTACTATGAAATGAAAGTGAAATAAAATGGTAGTATTAAAATATAAAATAATGGAATATTCACCTGAAAGGCCCGTCTCCTCAACTTGATTAATTATTTAAGGAAAATCAAGTTATGCAAAACACGTTATCCATGCAGGACATCGCATGTTAAATATTGAAAACACCCTAACAGTAATGCACAGAAAAATAATCCAGCGAAGATAAACGTACTCGAAAAGATGGAAATCATGAAAGCAGCTCACAACAACGACAATCTGATAAACGAAAACGAACCCAATACATGTAACCCCCTCTACCAGATCTTCAGTGAAACACCAGTTTTGAACCCTGCCGATGATGGGACAAGTCCCGAAAGCGCTACAGTTAAATGATTAATTAAGTTGAGGAGACGGACCTTTCAGGTGAATATTCCATAATTTTATATTAATTTTGAATAAACCTCAACGGAACACATCATGAATCTTATAAAAGTTGAAAATGGTAGTAGTTTCAAAAGAAAAACAGCAAAAGGCCAGAAAAGTAATTAGCGTTTTTTTTTTTTTACAAATTTGTAGCTATACCTCTTCCGAGCTAAGTTACAATTGTAAAATAAACAATAAAGATACGTGACTACGTTTTCATTGGTCGAATTACGATTTATCCTTTGAGCATGTAAGAAGATGCAGTTCCCTGTCTATCACTTGAAATAGGCCTAGAGAATATAAAAACAATAAAAAATGTGTATTATCTAGCACATATTTGTATAAGTTATATAGGAGAATCTTAAAATATTAAAGTTATATAGGAGAATCTTAAAATAATATAAAAATAATCTTAAAATAGATTAAATAAACACTTTTACTCTTATGTTGAAATTTAAATGGATTCAAAATGGTCACTTCTATGTAATACATTGGAAAGGAAAGTAATTGAAAATCGGAGAGAAACAAATTATTTTGACTATTTAACTCATGCCACAAATGGGAGTCAATGACCAATCACATTTCAATGATTTTTGATTTACAACCAATCACAGTCGTATTTCGCGTAGAATTTACCAACTAAAGTTTATCATAATAAAGAAAGCACCTCCTTTTTAACATTCTGAATAGGTCATAGCATTATTTTGCAGTGACTGACTCTCTAAGAAATACGGCTACTAGATTGTATATATAGTGCATGAATGTCAGCAGAAAGCGCATGTGAGAAATAATATAAAACACTTGTAACAATTGATTATACCACAAAAAAAAATAAACAACATTTTGCATTTTCTTAAACGAATTATTTTCCAGGAAATGACGTTGAAAAATATAATTGACATATTTACATCATAAGACTTCAGAAATTAATTAATATCTATATCATTGGTTTTAAATTTCTCCGCTAGGGTGCATTCTTACAACATTGCGATCCTTTGGCAATAAATACGAGTAATATTATGATCTGGTTGAAGTGGTGAACAAAAGAAGCAAATGAAGCGTACCAATCGTTTCTCATTTGTTTTTAAACATCGCCGTTTACATTAAATATATAAATATTTTAAAATAACTATAGTTAAATAATTATTTGTGGGTAAACAGCTTAATTTTATTCGTTAAATAGTCCTAGAAAATGCCACTGTTGATTTTCAAATTGTCTAGATACATTTTCTCTTTACTTCGTGAGTCGTGAATTTATCGATAATTTGGAAAATACTCGTGGCATTACTTATGATAAATTTCGGTTGATAAATTCGAGGCGAAACATGACTGTGATTGGTTGTAAATAAAAATCATTGAAATGTGATTGCTCCCATTTGGGGAACTTAGCTCAGAATTGGTATTGTCATATTTTCAAAATTTCCGTGTGGCTAAATTGGCAACCCTGTCTATAAAAGTGATTTAACAAATGATTAGACAGACGCCACAAGAGTAAAAACTAAAAAAGGGGGGGAAGGGACGAAAGAATGTAGGTCACTGACGTAATTAATGGGAGGGAAGGAACAAACAGGAATACTTGACATCTTACCGTCACTACCATGCAATGACTTTCTCGAATAGCGCCGCAGCATCCATAGAAAGCAATGATGAAACCGATGGCGCCCACCACAATAAGACAGATGGCATATATCGTCAAGTCTTCTTCATTCACATCTGATAAGGTTAGTGCTCCGATAATGAGTAGAATTAGGGCACATATCTGAAACAAATCAATTATCATGTAATTCACTGTTATTCTTAATAGTCAAGAAAATACCATATAAATAACACTGGTCAACATGATTTCTGTCACATCAGTAGAAATAGTTGTACTTAATGCAGTTTTTTATCGTGTTTTCAAATATGTATTCGGAATTTCTTCATCACCCACAGTTTTTTTTTATTTCAATTTCAATTAATGGATTTAAATAATTATTTTTTAATAAACGTTTTTTTCGTCCTTTTGTCCATTGTAAAATAAAACCAAATGAGCTAACTGAGGAGATTTCAGCTATGAAAAAGAGATATCAAGGCAAATGGAATTCTAATATGCTGACCGATTATTGTTGTACCATCAAGAAGGATGCTCCACAGGCGAAATATAGCAGAAAATCGTCATTTCTTACGTTATTGGCGAGTCCGTATGTTCGAATATTGTGTAGTTACGAATGTAGAAAATATTAAAGTGTTTGAAATTATAAATTCCTGTCTCTCGGAAACCTTTCGTGATGGAGAAAAACCGATATCATATTTGAATTCAGGGGAAAAATACTATCAGAATCACATATTTTTCTTTCTGAGACAAAAAAAAGTTTATTTTTTGTTGCTCAGTGTAATTGATCCCAAATAACAGAAACTATCTATATTCTTTATTTTTATCCCATGAATATATAATTCATCTGGCCATTTGTTAAATACTTTGTTAAATAAATAAACATACAGCTTTAAAAAAAAAGATATACAGTATTTTTATATCATGTCAGCCGCGGTGAACTAGTGTTTATGCTCCTTGCTTCTGCTCCCGAGGCTCGCGGGTTCAAACTCGGCCGGGGCCGATGAATCTTTTTTAGGGTGTAAAAATTCAAGGAGGAAGTCCTCCGGGAGGGATTTTAAGCCGTGGGTCCCGAGCCTGAAGATTCTCAGGCTCATAAAAGATTCTTAAACTGAATAAAAAGATAAAAATTATTAACCCATTCGCCTCGGAAGACGAGGTACACACGCTTAACTCTACTGTTATATATTTTGCAATATTTTGTACATCCCTTGGCAGGGCAATCTTTTGTTAACATTTATGAACATCAGAGGAATGTGTTTTGGCCTCCACCCTTACTGTGATCTCAAGTACCGTTATATTTTGTTCGTTTTGAATTTCTGAATATAATTTACGGTTACTTAAATCCGGTTTCTGGGGAAATGCATTGAGCACTTAATCCTGATGCAAATGGGTTAAAATATATATCTGTTGGCAGTGCCGTCGTCCTCAACTGTGTTAAAATATTATATTAAAAATAATATTTTAAATACAAATTTTAACGCACTTGAGGACGATCACGGTATTTGATATGAATTTTATTTGTATTGACTGAGTAAGAAATGCAATTAAGTAACTTGATCTTGTAACTCCTAACATAGGAGAGGCTATGGGTCAACACTGGGGCACTCTTCTTGTTTTATTCTTTAATGTTTTATGTATAGTTCCGCATATCGTTTGACATATCGACAGTTTCATATGTAATTCTCCTTCAGTTTTTGTGTTTATAGTAAAATTACAACCCAAATAATTAAAATGTATTACTTGTTCCAGAGGTTTGTTGTCTATTACAATATTTGTTCGTTTCCCTCATTTCTTCTGAATTTGTTAATATGTCACATAATTTTGAGGAAGTGGCTGAATTCAAATACCTAGGAACAATAATCACAAATAGGAATGAGATGCACACAGAAATTAAACATAGGCTCAATTCTGGAAATGCGTGCTATTATGCATTGCAGAGACTCTTGATGTCCCAACTCCTTTCAAAAAACGTTAAACTGAAAATATATAAAACTATTATTCTACCAGTTAGTTATATTATATGGGTGCGAAACATGGACTCTTACTTTAAGGGAGGAAAGGAGATTACGAGTATTTGAGAATAAAGTTCTTAGGAAAATTTTTGGACCAAAGAGAGATGAACAGACAGGTGAATGGAGAAGACTACATAACAATGAACTACATGGTCTTTATAGGAAGCCAGATATAATAAGAACAGTTAAATCTCGTAGACTGCGATGGGCAGGGCATGTTGCACGTATGGGGAATGAAAGACGTGCATGGAAGCTTCTTGTAGGAAAGCCAGAGGGAAAACGCCCAGTTGGTAGTCCAAGAATGAGGTGGGAGAACAACATTAACTATGATTTGAGGGAAGTAGATTATACAGGGAATGATTGGAAAGGATTAGCTCAGGATAGGGATGTATGGAGAGCTTATGTCCGCGCGGCCATGAACCTACGGGTTCGATAGTGCCAGTGAGTAAGTAAGTAAGTAAGTCACATAATTATGCAAATTTTTGCTTGACCTAAGGGAAAGAACAGACAGTGTCTAGAGTATTATTAGAATTGGTTTAATTTGCATTACTGGACGTGGAGGAACGGTAAAAGAAAAAAGGCCTTTTAGCTATTCAGTGATTATTAACAGCGCTCGAACAGAGAACAGCGCTTTCAAAAGTTCAATACATGCAGAACGTGAGAGGCTATTTAGCATAAACAGAGCAGCGTGTAAACTATCTCTGTGTTTCATGGACTGACGATAGATTTTATGACATTTCTCTCTTGTAGATTAAACGAACGCGGATTAAAGCAACATCTTGGAACGTGGAATGTTGACTGAAATCAACACTTCATCAGAAATGTGCTGTACCTCTGATTCTACAAGCCATTACAAATCACCTTACTTACTTACTCACTGGCACTATCGAACCCGTAGGTTCATGGCCGGCGGATATAAGCTCTCCATACATCCCTATCCTGAGCTAGTGCTTTCCAATCATTCCCTGTATAATATACTTCCCTCAAATCTTAGTTAATGTTATTCTCCCACCTCATTCTTGGTCTACGAACTGGGCGTTTTCCCTCTGGTTTTCCTATAAGAAGCTTCCATTCAAATCTTTCATTCCCCATACGTGCAACATGTCCTGCCCATCGCAGTCTACGAGACTTAACTGTTCATATTATATCTGGCTTCCTATAAAGACCACGTAGTTAATTGTTATGTAGTCTCCTCCATTCACCTGTCTGTTCATCTCTCTTTGGTCCAAAAATGTTCCTAAGTAGCCTACTTGTAATCTCCTTTCTTCCCTTAAAGTAAGAGTCCATATTTCGCACCCACATAATATAACTGGTAGAATAATAGTCTTATATATTTTCAGTTTAACGTTTTTTGAAAGGAGTTGGGACATCAAACCATACAATCTAAATGATTGAGCCTGCCTGTAATTATGTATTGTCAAATAAATGCTCTCAAATATTTTTGTTTGCCTCTGGTCCCGAGGGTCGCGGGTTCAAACCCGGCCGGGGTCGATGGATTTTTTTAGGATGGAAAAATCCAAGGAGCAAGTCCTCCGGGAGGGACTTTAAGCCGTGGGTCCCGAGTCTGAAGATTTTGAGGCTCGTAAAAGATCCTTAAGCCTGAATGAAAAGGCATCTAAGCAAAATTTACCGAATTTTCCCGTCCTAATACTACTTTGATTTCCTAGATGTCAGTATGACGCGGAACGCTTATCACGAACCACTCAAATGACATCTATATGAAAACAAGTGTAACTAAATTAGTATGGTTCAAATTCTTCCCTGTAGGGGGAGAGCGCCTAAATCTCTGTTTTTTTTTGTTTTCCTCTTTTTTTGTTTACACTGTTTTCCTTCTTGTTTTACCTTTTTGTTAACTTTCTGTTATTCTCACACATAGACACAAGGACAAGACACACACCCAGACCCAAGGTGGAGATTAAAAATCCCCTACCCCGTCGGGAATCGAACCCGGGTCGCCGGAGTGGAAGGTAGGGACTCTACCGACTACGCCACGGCGACGGACAATTGTTAGGAAAACGTGGGCTTACAAGAAGAAGATATAAGACCTAAACCAGTGACTCGAAACTATCATTCCCTGATAATGACTAGTTGGATCATGCCGAAACGTCGGACTCAGTGGCCGGAGGCCGACCTTGAATCCATGACGCGGAAATCCCAAGAAAAAAATATATATTCTGTATATACGTACAAAGATATAAGCTTTTCTTAGCCAGAATTTATAAAATGCATTAATAAATGTATAATATTATTGATCTCTCAATATTGAATGTCGTTTGAAAGTTCACTTTGTACAGAATGACCAGGCGTCTCCGTAAACACTCGTTGGACGAGTTCCAAACCCGGAGGGAATGCCTTAGCCACTTGGAATTGCATTTATATTTAGCGGTAGGTGAGACCCGATCTAACACGTTAGGGAGGTGTGGTGCCCAGAGATGACCCTTTTAATTCAGATCTAAAAACTTGTTCATCTATCCACCACCAATCCTTAGTGAATACATTCTCTCTGTCATGCGGACATGCCACTGTAAATATTTATACAGTGAATCAGATATTCCAAATTTAAAATGTTTTCATATTCTTTCTGCACCCTTTAAAAATGTTTGTGATTTTAGCTACTGTATTCATTCTGAGAGTTCTGTTTTAACGGAAGGTTATGAAAGTACAAGTCCACCGCTATGGTCTCGGGGCAACGACCATGTCTTATACCCAATGAGTTCGGATTCGATCCCCGATCGGGACAACTATCCTGGGTGATGTTTTTTTCGGATTTTTTTCCTCGCCTGTAAGATAATTGTCAGGAAACTTCATGATGATGATGATGATGATGATGATGATGATGATAATGATAATAATAATAATAATAATCTTGTATCTTGTAAGCCCTTGTTTCCGTCAACGACATTTAGGCACTCTCCCCCTACAGCGAAGATATTGAACCATACTAATTTACTTACTCTTGTTTTCATATAGATATCATTGGAGTGGTCCGTGGTCAGCTTTCCGCCTCATACTGACATCTAGGAAACCAAGGTAGTGCTTACTTACTTACTCACTGGCACTATCGAACCCGTAGGTTCATGGCCGCGCGGACATAAGCTCTCCATACATCCCGATCCTGAGCTAATGCTTTCCAATCATTCCCTGTATAATATACTTCCCTCAAATCATAGTTAATGTTATTCTCCCACCTTATTCTTACTCTACCAACTGGGCGTTTTCCCTCTGGTTTTCCTATAAGAATCTTCCATGCAAGCCTTTCATTCCCCATACGTGCAACATGTCCTGCCCATCGCAGTCTATGTGACTTAACTGTTCTTATTATATCTGGCGTCCTATAAAGACCATGTAGTTCTTTGTTATGTAGTCTTCTCCATTCACCTGTCTGTTCATCTCTATTTGGTCCAAAAAAATTCCTAAGAACTTTATTCTCAAATACTTGTAATCTCCTTTCCTCCCTTAAAGTAAGAGTCCATGTTTCGCACCCATATAATATAACTGGTAGAATAATAGTTTTATGTATTTTAAGTTTAACGTTTTTTGAAAGGAGTTGGGACATCAAGAGTCTCTGCAATGCATAATAGCACGCATTTCCAGAATTGAGCCTATGTTTAATATCTTTCTGCATCTCATTCCTATTTGTGATTATTATTCCTAGGTATTTGAATTCTGCCACCTCCGGCACTCTCCCACTACAGCGAAGAAATTGAACCATGCTAATTTACTTACACTTGTTTTCATGTAGATGTTATTAGTTAGAATGGTTGTGGTCAGCGTTCCACCTCATACTGACATCTAGGAAACCAAGGTAGTACTAGGACGGGAAAATTCGGTATATTTTGCTTACAGACCTTTTTATTCACTACTAATAAAATTCATATTATTGAGAATGAGATGGGCAAGGCATATCCAGAGAATGAATAATAGTGAAACTGTTAAAAAATAATCACGGGCCATCCAGATGGAAGAAGAAACGTTGGAAGATCTAAAGCTATGTGGATGGATGAAGTTTTAAAAGACCAAAGACATAAAATTCGAAATTGGTGGACCGTCGCTAGGAATAAAGAAGTATTGAAGAGAATGTTTAGTGAGGCTATGATACGACCCGGGTTGTTATGCCTAATATGATGATGATAGACAATATTATTGGTCGTTTAGAATTTAGAATAGAATAGTTTTATTTATCCTGGTGGCCTTCTCTTCCACTCACCAGGACAAACATATGTTACATATAAATACAAAACATTACAATAATAGTCATACTAAACAATTAATTATCTGTCAAATTGAATAATAATGAAAATAATGTCTAAAAATACAATAAAATTAAATACAATTCAAATTAAATTAATGATAGAATGAATACAGAAAGGAATAACAGCTCGAATCTACTATACATAAAAAGAGAAGAAAGAAAAAAATACAAAGAAAGCAATAAACTATAATGAATTAATCTATCGCTTATTATACAAGGCATTAGGTAAATATATTAACAAATCTTAAAACTATTTTTATTAAATAATGAAAAAAAAAATAATTTTTAAAAAAGTCATATTAGTGAGTTGTTTCTGTTAATAATTTTAAACTGACCCAAACCCTCTGGCGGCACTATGGCCCTGGGGTCGACTCAGCCTCTAACGGAAATGAGTACCAGACGCTTTTTCTGGGGGTAAAGGCGGCCGTCACGCAGGGCTGACAACTCGGCTGACATAAAGTGCCGATTGTCTAGAAAAAGTGGGAACCTTAACCTCCTACTACCCCAAGGACCTAAGGGGTTCTGTTGTGGAATCACTTTATTTTACTTTACTTTTCTGTTAACAATTTGTTATTCAATTTGTTTATGAAAGATGGTAAAAGTTTGACAGTTCCCGACACAGGGTGGAAGGGAATTCCATGTTCTAAGCAAGAGAAACTGTTATAAAAGATTTCTAAAGTAATAATAGTGGTTAGTGACTGTGTGAGGAGGGATATAAAGGACACTGTGCTCAAGGGATCGGGTATCTAATTTATGTGTATCAGAGAGTCTAGTGAAGCTGTGTGATAAATAATAAGGTAAATGATGTGTGGAAAAAGTTTCTGTGCCACTTTTTCATTTCCCTTTTGTGTCACGTGTTTGTGTCTATGGCAATTCACTCAATTCGCCACATGTTCTGTCCATCTTAGTCTAGGACACTTAACTGTTCTTATTACCACCTGGATTACATGTAAACATTATACTTTTCTCTAAACTGTTTTCGCAAAAAATGTTATTAAACATTTAAATTTCATTTGTCTCTGAAATACTTAGTGCATGTCGCCATGTTGGTTATTATCTTGTTCCAGAGCAGACAGTTTTGTAATAATTGTAGTACCTGAAAGTCTAACCTTCTCATCTACCAAGGTCGTTCATAGCCCATAGCGAGACAATCACTGAAGTATTCTTCAAACTGTCTTATTGCAATGCACAATGTTGTATTCGTAATTCGAACACAAAAATGCTAATTCTTCACGTTAAGAATAGCTGCGAATTTTTCTTGATTCCAAACAAACTTTGGAACAATATAAATGGACAGTAATCGAACTGCTTACTGAAAACTTATAATTTGTATCCGAAAAAAAATCTTAGATGCTAGTAATTCCATTTTTATTGCAAGGAAATAAGGATAATAAACTTTATAAAATTCATGATGTGTTCCGGTCCACCGCTGTGGTCTCGAGGTAGCGTGCTGCCTTGTCACGCAGCGGGCCCGGGTTCGATCCCCGGTCGGGGCAGTTTTTCTGGTTGAGATTTTTATCGGGGTTTTTCCTCACCTGTATTATAAATGTCAGAGAAACTTTAAGGCCCAAACGGTCCCCGAAATCATATGGCCATCATCATCATCATCCTTATCATCATCATCATCATCCTTCACCGGTGTGGAAAGCAACGGGAAGCTACCACACCTACAATTCCCTAGTAAAGCATGAAAATGTTATGATTGCAGTGAAGGACCTGCCCTCGGGAAGAATTACTATGGATGGATGGGATGTGTTCCGTTGAGGTATTATTCAAAATGAAAATATAAAATTATGAAATATTCACCTGAAAGGTCTGTCTCCTCAACTTAATTAATTATTTAACTGTGCCGCTTTCGGGACTTGTCCCATCATCAGCAGCATTCAAAACTTAAGGAAATAATACCAATATTAATTCCTTTGTTTTAAAGAATATATATAAGTATATATGATATGAAAAGAAAAATGAATGCTTGAGTCGAGATTTGAACCCGAGTCTCTAAACTCTGTATGTTTAGCGTTCTAACCAATTGAACTACTCAAGTATTCCAACACAACATGCATTTTTGTTATATATGTAGTATTCTCAATTTACACACACCGCTGTGGTCTCGAGGTAGCGTGCTGCCTTGTCACGCAGTGGGCCCGGGTTCGATCCCCGGTCGGGGCAGTTTTTCTGGGTGAGGTTTTTATCGGGGTTTTTCCTCACCTGTATTACAAATGTCAGAGAAACTTTAAGGCCCAAACGGTCCCCGAAATCATATGGTCATCATCACCCTTCACCGGTGTGGAAAGCAACGGGAAGCTACCACATCTACAATTCCCTAGTAAAGCTGCAAGCATAACATGTAAATACTATGATTGCAGTGAAAGTACTGCCTTCGGGCAGAATTACTATGTATATATATATATATATATATATATATATATATATATATATATATATATATATATGTGTGTATGTGTGTGTGTGTGTGTGTGTGTGTGTGTGTGTGTGTGTGTGTGTGTGTGTGTGTGTGTGTGTGTGTGTGTGTGTGTGTGTGTGTGTGTGTGTGTGTGTGTGTGTGTGTGTGTGTCTAAGAAAGGAACTAAATATTTTCAAACTTACAGACCAAATAATGAAATATAGGAACGACTGGAAAGAACATATTGACAGAATGCCAGAAGAAATATTTCCAAAATTATTGTTAAATTATAAACCGCACGGAAGGAGAAATTTTGGTCGCCCACACAGAAGATGGTCTGAACAATTTTAACAATTCTAGCTTTCATGAAACCGGAACGAGCCAACAGGCTTAATCCCTGGATGATGATCATGATGATGATGATATATGTATTAATTCCGCTAATAAACTAAGTTTTAAAATAAACATTATATAGAACCAGCAAATTATATATATATATATATATATCCATAGTAATTCTGCCCGAGGGCATTTTCATGCTATGCTTTGCAGTTTTACTAGGGAATTGTAGGTGTGGTAGTTTCCCGTTGCTTTCCACACCGGTGAAGGATGATGATGATGGCCATATGATTTCGGGGACCGTTTGGGACTTAAAGTTTTCCTGACATTTGTCTTACAGGTGAGGAAAAACCTCGATAAAAACCTCACCCAGAAAAACTGCCCTGACCGGGGGTTCGAGTCTCCATGGGAAGAGATTTTCTCATGGTATTTCGGTCAGTATGGGACCGGTGCCCACCCAGCATCGTGAGGCAATTGGGTAGCTACAATAAGTACCGGCTCCAGATTGAGGAACCAGCTATAACGGCTGGAAACTCGACATGCTAACCACATGTCACCCCTACACTGGCTGTTGATCATCTACCTCTGTGATTGACACATGTGGATGTAAAGGGCCAGCAGCCCGCTGGTAAAAGGCAACCGCTGAAAAGTGGAAAGACCCTCAATCGGTCTTGGAGAAAAGAATGAGGCATTTGGGGACATCTGCACATCGGTTTGGAGTGAATTCGTTAAATTATCTCGTGGAAGTTTCATACATGTCCTTGTATTCGTACTTTGTCACCAGTGTCTAAAATGTTACATTTGCACAAAACACTATCACGGAATTAGGCAACTTTACCCTTAACAACAATGAATTAATTTTCAAAGACTACACTTATCATGAGAGGGTGAAGACAAAATGGATGACTGAGTAGTTTCTATAATGAAAAAACCGACCTTGCTTTCCATGGCCTTGCATGAGATGCTAGCCAGGAAATGACATCACATGCAAAATATAAACACTGTATTGTCCTCTGCAACAGTAACAATATTGTAATCAAAATTGTAAGTTTCATTTTTACTTTTGAAATGATTGAAACATTAAATCTAAAATTAATAGTAAAAAAGTGATCCCACAACAGGCCCGGAGGCCCTTGCGGTAGTAGGAAGGTTAAGGCTCCCACTTTTTCTAGACAATCGGCACTTTACGTCAGCCGGGTTGTCAGCCCTGCGTGACGGCCGCCTTTACCCCCAGAACAAGCGTCTGGTATTCATTTCCGTTAGAGGCTGAGTCGACCCCAGGGCCATAGTGCCGCCAGAGGGTTTGGGTCAGTTTAAAAATCCTGACCCCAACGGGACTTGAACCCTCGACCCTCCGGCTTGTAGCTCAGTGCCTTAACCACTACGCTACGGCGTGCCCCCAAAATTAATAGTAGACTTACTGATAGATTTATTGGTGGAATTGAATTGTCATGGCCTCTCGAGTATAAATATATGGTCACACGTAGAAATACATTATATAAAGGAAATTAACAATTAATTACAAATGAGGAAAATTTTGAGGAAGTGGCTGAATTCAAATACATACCTAACTAACTCACTGGCACTATTAAACCCGTAGGTTCATGGCCGCGCGGACATCAGCTCTCCATACATCCCTATCTGAGCCAATGTTTTCCAATCATTCCCTGTATAATCTACTTCCTTCAAATCATAGTTAATGTTATTCTCCCATCTCATTCTTGGTCTACCAACTGGGCGTTTTCCCTCTGGTTTTCCTACAAGAAGCTTCCATGCACGTATTTCATTCCCCATTCGTGCCACATGCCCTGCCCATCGCAGTCTACGAGACTGTTCTCATTTTATCTAGCTTCCTATAAAGACCATGTAGTTCACTGTTATGTAGTCTTCTCCATTCACCTGTCTGTTCATCTCTCTTTGGTCCAAAAATTTTCCTAAGAACTTTATTCTCAAATACTCGTAATCTCCTTTCCTCCCTTAAAGTAAGAGTCCATGTTTCGCACCCATATAATATAACTGGTAGAATAATAGTTTTATATATTTTCAGCTTAACATTTTTTAAAAGGAGTTGGGAAGTAAAGAGTCTCTGTAATGCACAATAGCACGAATTTGCAGAATTGAGCCTATGTTTAATTTCTTTGTGCATCTCATTCCTATTTGTGATTATTGTTCCAAGGTATTTGAATGCAGCCACTTCCTCAAAATTTTCCTCATTCGTCATTAGCTGTCCATTTCCATTATGTAATGTATTTCTATGTGTGACCATATATTTAGTTTTATTGATATTTACTTCCATTCCCAATGAATTCAAATACATACGAACAATAATTACAAATAGGAATAAGATACACAAAGATATTAAACATAGGCTCAATACTGGAAATTCTTGCTATTATGCGTTACAGGGATCTTGTCGTACCAACGTCTCCAAAAAAAAGCATTACATTGAAAATAAATGAAACTGTTATTCTTCCAGTTATATTATATGGATGCGAAACATGGACTCTTACTTTTAAGGGAGGAGAAAAGATTACGAGTATTTGAGAATAAAGTTCTTAAGAAAATTTTTGAACCAAACTAAGAGCCCATGTTTCACAACCATAAACAACTGCGAGAATAACAGTTTAATATAAAAATAAGGAAATCAAATCTAAATATGTACTTTATCTTTATACAGGGTGTAAAAAAATCCCTATACAAACTTTGAGAGTTTGTAGAGGAGATAAAACAAAAGACTTTTTTGCTCGGTAGTGTGTTTTGTCGTACTTACAGCAATGGCGACCATTATTGAAACTTCAAATTCCTACATTTCGGGGTTGCCAACCTAAATAACTATACTGAAATAATACATTTACACCCACGTGCGGGAAGTAAAACCACTGCCCTTTATGTATACTACGTACAATGTATATACAGAAAATATCCAAAAGATAGTGTTAATATACATTATACGATACAAATCACTGCATTATAAATGAACTGAACTTTATTTGAAACAATATAAAACAATAAATACGTACTTGCGGCCATGTTATCAATAATTGTTCTCAAGGCCTCCTGTTGTTTCAACTAACAAACATTGCCCACACTGTTAGCGTTAGTCAATTGTTTATAATGAACGCAAATATTTCCAACAAAGATATTATTTTACTAACTAACTCACTGGCACTATCGAACCCGTAAGTTTATGGTCATATAGCCCTATCCTGAGCTAATGCTTTCCAATCATCCCTTGTATAATCTACTTCTCTCAAATCATACTTAATGTTATTCTCCCACCTCATTCTTGGTCTACCAACTGGGCATTTTCCCTCTGGTTTTCCTACAAGAAGCTTCCATGCACGTCTTTCATTCTCCATTCGTGCCACATGTCCTGCCCATAGCAGTCTACCAGACTTAACTGTTCATATTATATCTGGTTTCCTATAAAGACATTCACTGTTATTATTTTACTATTATTTATTATTTTGAAAACACCATCGCGCAAAAAAATAATGTACAACGCACGTTTATAAAGTGTTTTACAGAATCTCGGAAACTAAAAAAAAGAAGAAAAAAAACACTTCTCAACCTCGCATCGTAATATACTATTGTTATGTGAAAAAAAATGACTGGTTCTCCGTTTCCCCGCTAGGAGTTCTTGAATGGTTTAACTCCTTCGTATGCAAGTGTTGTTTTGACTGCTTTTTATGCAATACGTTGATGTTGGAAGGGTAAGTTTTCATTGTTTTTCTTTGTGATGTACTATCGGAACTGCTGGAGAATGCCCCGCTACCAGTCAGACAACGAATATGTTTCCACCATGACGGGGCCCCACCACACTTTACCCTTGATGTAAGACAATGCCTAATCAATGTTTTCCCCAATCGTTGGATTGGGAAGGGTGGACCAGTACAGGACCACCATGTTCTCCCGAACTCACTGCTATGGATTTCTTTTTGTGGGGGGAGATGAAGCGATAGACACTCAAGAAGAGCTGGTTGCCCGTGTGGCTGAAGCTGCAGTAATTATTTGTGAGACACCTGCTTGTTTTGAACGTGTGCGACAATCATTTGCTGTGCATTAATGTAAACGGACGGCATTTTCAGCAACATCTGTAAAATATTCATCGCACGACAGTGAAGTCACCCAGCGTCAAACCACTCAAGGACTCCTAACGAGGAAGTGAAGAACCTAACATTTTTTTTCGCATAATAAAAAATATTTATTTTACCTCGTCTACAAACTCTCAAAGTTTGTATACGGATTTCCTTTGCACCTTGTATATATAATTCTTTTGTGCGTGTGTTTGACGCTCTACTCCTCGTAAAAAACTGGACAGATTCTGATGAATATTTTGTGTGAATTTGAGTGGATAAGACTAGAAAAGAAAGTATTTTGAAGTTTTACAAAGTATTGGCAGTTCCTTCTCTAAACTATGGATGTGAAACCTGGACATTAACAAATCAGATAGTAAACAAATAGAGGCTGCTGAAATGAAGATGTTGAGAGCAATAGCAGGATACCAAAGGACCGATAAAAAGAAAAACGAAGATATAAGAACAGAACTTAATATATTTAATCTCTGTGAAAGAATAAAATATTATGAAAATGCTTATCTTCAGCACGTATTACGAATGAACAGCGCATACCAACAAGAATGTATAATTATAAACCAAAAGGGAGAAGAATGTTGCGAAGACCATTGAAGAGATGGAAGGGCCAATTCGACCTATAATGAGATCGGAACAGGCCATTGGGCTTAATCCTTGTTGTTGATGATGATGAATTTGAGTGAATCCCTGGATGGTTTAGAATTTGAATTGGACTCTCTAAAATCATTAGGTGTAGGAGTTCACCTGAAGTGAACATTTAAAAATCGCTCTAGCGGTCACAATTTTCGATGTTTCACAACGAAACTCAGTATTCATTCATAGTGTTCTGCTCAAGAGCAGGTCTTTCATTGCAAACTCAGCATTATCCACTCTTTCCTTAACTCAGCTTTCCTTTTTGTATCTGCATACAAACCATTTATTTTAATATTGTCTATCATCTGATGTCTTTTTCTGCCTCTAACTTTCTTTCCGTTGACCATTCCTTCTAGGGCATCCTTCAGTAGGCAGTTTCTTCTTAGCCAGTGGCCAATCCAATTTCTTTTCCTCTTTTTTATGAGTTCCAGCATTGTTCTTCTTTCACCCACTCTGTCTAGCACATCTTTATTTCTTACTTTGTCTGTCTATTTTATACTTTCTTCCGGAGTATTTTACCGTCGAAAGACTCATCATGCCATGTTTGCAGTTTTATTAGGGAGATATAGGTGTGGTAGCTTCCCGTTTCTTTCCACACCCCACTCTCTCTCTATTGCATCTTAAAATCTTAAAATATCTTAAGAAGGTCCTGAGGGGCCCCAACTTGGACGTGAGGAGAGTGGATTTGGCTAAGTTAGACCCTCCGGACTTCACCGAAATTCACCCCAGAGGTTAAATATCAGTTCCATCCGGGTTTTTGACTAGATCAAAGATCTGGAAATCTCAATTAGCCTCAGCCCCGTATATCGTATTAAAATAAACCGAGGTAAGTATTATCCAAAAATGAGCGAAATCAGACAATTCGAGCGGTGGTTTACCTGAAATTCGAAATTAAAAACTGACTAGCAACCGCCATGTTTAGTTCGTCTCTGCGTGTACCATACAATTAAATAAACCTTTAATATCATATTTACTTCGGTGTAGCAACGCACTCTGGGTATTAGCTAGTAATAATATGAACTTTGTTTGCAGATATAACTAACTTATTAACATTTGGAGAGGGTGTGCGATATCTGAATCGCTATTTCCTTGAAATGATGTAATAAAGTACTGATTCTTTTGCTTCTCTTCTTTTGTTTTTTCCTAAACGCTGCGCTGTTTTGAAATTATGTAATGTATTCAGAGATCTGGCCTTGGCTTATTTTCCTCTCACGTGGGATACAAAAGAAAAAGGCAATTGCAAGGACATCATAGTTTTGTTTTTTGCTGGCGATTACAGCTAAAGTATAAAAAAAACTTATTATCTATGAAATTATAAAAAATAAAAAATCTATCATGAATTTCACAAGTCAAAATTATTGAAAAATATATAAAATATATTATTTTAATTTTTATATATTAAAAATTCTTCCTGCGTATCTCATAAAACTCGAAAAATAGTCGGTCGGTTGTTACGAAAATTTGTACATACATATTTTTAGATACGGAGAGGGTTTAGTCGCTATCTATAATTCTCTAAAAGCTTAGGTATAGAAGATCACCTAAAATTAAAACTAAAATTCTCTCTAGCGGTCGCAATTTTTTATGTTTCACAACGAAACACAGTATATGCAATTAAAATAAAACAAGGTAGATATTGTCTCAGAATCAGGAAAATCCGATCATTAGAAGTGGGGGTTTACCTGAAATCCGAAATTAAAAATTGACAATGACAGAATAAACGCACTTTATTGAATAAGACTAGAAAAGAAACTATTTTGAAGTTTTACAAAGTATTGGCAGTTCCATCTCTTATATATGGGTGTGAAACCTGGACATTAACAAAGGCAGATAGTAAACAAATAGAGGCTGCTGAAATGAAGATGTTGAGAGCAATAGCAGGATACCAAAGGACCGATAAAAAGAAAAACGAAGATATAAGAACAGAACTTAATATATTTAATCTCTGTGAAAGAATAAAATATTATCAAAATGCTTATTTTCAGCACGTATTACGAATGAATAAACAGCTCATACCAAGAAGAATGTATAATTATAAACCAAAAGGGAGAAGAATGATGGGAAGACCATTGAAGAGATGGAAGGACCAATTCGACCTATAATGAGATCGGAACAGGCCATTGGGCTTAATCCTTGTTGTTGTTGATGATGATGATGATGAAAATTGACTACCAACAGCCATGTTTAGTTCGTTGCCATCTATGACATACGATAGCAGTATATTTAGATGATATAACTATATTTTTGACATTTAAATATGCAAGCGTTACTGCTATAAAGTAAATATTCTCTTTAAAAATTGCTTGACTGTTATGTTGGCCACTAGATGGTGTTGGAACGAATTCCCACTACCTCTTGTGTGAATTGAGAATACTATATATATAAGAAAAATGTATGTTTGTGTTGGAATTCTTGGGTAGCTCAGTTGGTTAGAGCGCTAAACGTACAGAGTTTAGAGACTCGGGTTCAAGTCCCGACTCAAGCATTCTTTTTTCTTTTCATATCATATTTGCCTTCATTGCCAAATGTCAAAAATATAGTTATAACATCTATATATATGTCCACCGCTGTGATCTCGAGGTAGCGTGCTGCCTTGTCACGCAGCGGACCCGGGTTCGATCCCCGGTCGAGGCAGTTTTTATGGGTGAGGTTTTTATCGGGGTTTTTCCTCACATCTACGACAAATGTCAGGAAAACTCTAAGGCCCAAACGGTCCCCGAAATCATATGGCCATCATCATCCTTATCATTATCATCATCATCATCATCCTTCACCGGTGTGGAAAGCAATGGGAAGCTACCACACCTACAATTCCCTAGTAAAGCTGCAAGCATAGCATGAAAATGCTCTGATTGCAGTGAAGGACCTGTCTTCGGGCAGAATTACTATGGATATATATATATATCAGAACATTTTCATGCTATGCTTGCAGCTTTACTAGGAAATTGTAGGCGTGGCAGCTTCCCGTTGCTTTCCACACCGGTGAAGGATGATGATGATGATGATAATGATAAGGATGATGATGGCCATATGATTTCGGGTACCGTTTGGGCCTTAGAGATTTCCTGACATTTGTCGTAGATGTGAGGAAAAACCCCGATAAAACCTCACCCATAAAACTTTATAAGAAACCAGATATAATAAGAACAGTTAAGTCTCGTAGACTGCGATGAGCAGGACATATGGCACGAATGGGAACGGAAGAGGGGCATGAAATCTTCTTGTATGGTAATCAGAAAGAAAACGCTCAGTTGGTAGGCCAAGAACGAGGTGAGATAGTAACATTTGCCATGATTTGAGGGAAATAGAATTAAAACTTTGAGTAACAAGTTTAAATGAAGATATACAAAGATACCAGCAAGAAAGGAAGAATCATCTGAGGAGAATGGCAAGAAATAGACTTCCAAAATTGGCATTCCAATATACCCCAACTGGACATAGGGACCAAGGAAGACCAAAACATCGGTGGAAAGATCAAGACCATCTTCGCTAGGTTTATCGTACAGGCCACATGGCCTAAAACGAATTTGTTCATGATGATGGTAATAGAATTATCCAAAAGATGATCGGAAAACATTAGCTCAGGATAGGGATGTTTGCGCGTCCATGAACCTACGGGTTCGATAGTTCCAGTGAGTTATATATAGCAGCAACTGTTATTCTTAATAGCAAAATGAACACACGCTGAGAGGTGAGGAGGATATATCAACGCTTCCTCTTGCATAAAATAAATTGAATTTTATGTTGTCATCTTGTTAGTTTTTTATGGACTTCAACACCATCTGTCATAGCTTCTTCGCACGTTTTGAAACGTGTTCCTTTTGGTGGAGCTATGAGTTCATTCTTCTTCGCATCCTTTGACTTCCTGTCGTTTTGTTTAGCAGCCGCCATCTTCATAATCTGATTCACGTATCGACAAATCTTGATGTATACTGTACAGGGCATGAGTTACATGTTAATCGGATTGGATGCTACAGGAAGGAAATCGAACAGTAATGGGCGTTCTACCTTGTTTGAATACGACAGACTCTCTAGCCAAATACAGCACAACGTAGGCATCAAAATTATCATAAAATGTAGAGAATAATTTAATCTCAAATGTAGAAATGCAGAAACAATGAAGAAATGGTATAATACGATGCGAGGTTGGGAAGTGGTTTTTAACTTTCGAGATTCTGTAAAACACTTCACAAACGTGCGTTGTACATTATTTTTTTGCGCGATGGTGTTTTCAAAATAATAAAATAATAGTAAAATAATAGCATTGCAGAGACTTCTGATGTCCCAACTCCTTAAAAAAAAACGTTAAGTTGAAAAAATATAAAACTATTATTCTACCAGTTATATTATATGGGTGCGAAACATGGACTCTTACTTTAAGGAAGGAAATGAGATTACGAGTTTTTGAGAATAAAGTTCTTAGGAAAATTTTTGGACCAAAGAGAGATGAACAGACAGGTGAATGGAGAAGACTACTTAACAATGAACTACATGGTTTTGTAGGAAGCCAGATATAATAAGAACAGTTAAGTCTCGTAGACTGCGATGGGCAGGACATGTTGCACGTATGGGGAATGGAAGACGTGCATGGAAGCTTCTTGTAGGAAAGCCAGAGGGAAAACGCCCAGTAGGTAGACCAAGAATGAGGTGGGAGAATAACATTAACTATGATTTGAGGGAAATAGATTATACAGGGAATGATTGGAAAGCATTAGCTCAGGATAGGGATGTATGGAGAGCTTATGTCCGCGCGGCCATCAACTTACGGGTTCGATAGTGCCAGTGATTTACAGGAAAATATAAGAAGAAATCTACCAACGTTTTGATTTTTTATTAGTAATATTCAAAACCTGTTTTATTCTAATGTTAAGGAAAAACTTTGGATTCCATGATTGTCTATTATTAAAAGGCATGCAACTAGTTAGTTTTCATTGGCTACGAAACGGGATTTTTTTTTCATAATACCAGTATACAACATGCAATATTTCCTGTTTCGCTTTATTTTCGAATCTAGATTAGATATCCACCCAATGAAAACATTGGTCTATATCATCATTTTCCTACCTACGGTTCGCGAACCACATGAGGTTCGCAAAATATTTCAAGAGATTCGCCAAAACGTTTCCGTAATGGAGAGTTTCGAGGTTAGGTCTATTATCGTTACCATCATTTCTGCAGCATTGTAATAATAATAATAATAATAATAATTATTATTATTATTATTTTTATTATTATTATTATTATTATTAATATTACTATTATTATTATTATTATTATCATTATTATTATTAACAAAGAGAGATGAACAGACAGGTGAATGGAGACTACTACATAACAGTGAACTTCATGGTGTTTATAAGAAGCCAGATATAATAAGAACAGTTAAGTCTCGTAGACTGCGATGGACAGGGCATGTTGCACGTATGGGGAATGAAAGACTTGCATGGAAGCTTCTTGTAGGAAAGCCAGAGGGAAAACGCCCAGTTGGTAGACCAAGGATGAGGTGGAAAAATATCATTAACTATGATTGGAGGGAAGTAGATTATACAGGGAATGATTGGAAAGCATTAGCTCAGGATAGGGATGTATGGAGAGCTTATGTCCGCGCGGCCATCAACTTACGGGTTCGATAGTGCCAGTGAGTGAGTAAGTAAGTATTATTATGATTATTACTATTTTATTATTATAATTATCATTATTATTAAAGTAAAGTAAAAGTAAAGTAAAGTGATCCCACAACAGGCCTCAGGAGGCCCTTGGGGTAGTAGGAGGTTAAGGCTCCCACTTTTTCTAGACAATCGGCACTTTATGTCAGCCGGGTTGTCAGCCCTGCGTGACAGCCGCCTTTACCCCCAGAACAAGCGTCTGGTACTCATTTCCGTTAGAGGCTGAGTCGACCCCAGGGCCATAGTGCCGCCAGAGAGTTTGGGTCAGTTTAAAAATCCTGACCCCAACGGGACATGAACCCTCGACCCTCCGGCTTGTAGCTCAGTGCCTTAACTACTACGCTACGGCGTGCCCCATTATCATTATTATCATTATTATTATTATTATTATTATTATTATTATTATTATTATTATTATTATTATTATGGTGAGCATGCCCCGCAACAGAAATACAAAACTGGAAACGATGTAAATTAATCTTTGATAAAAAAAAATTGTATAAAACACTGGCCCTTCCAACTCTTTTGTATGGTAGCGAAGTATGGAAATTGAAACAGAAGGATATACAGAGACTTAGATCTGCTGAAATGAGATATCTTCGGAGGACTGCAGGATACACACTACTAGATCACAAAAAAAAAAAATGAAGACATCTTAGAAGAATTACACATGGAACCTTTAGAAAACAAAATTTCTGATTATAAGTCAAGATGGATGCAACATGTTCATCGAATGGAAGATCAGCCAAACAAATGTTAAGATATCAACCTGCAGGAAGAAGAAGACCAGGACGTCCACTCAAAAGACTTCTGGGTGGTGTTTCTCTTCAGGCCGAAACAGGTCAACAAATGGCCTAAATTCGTGAATGTACTATGATACTATGATGATAAATTCAATTCGTTTTAAGAAAATATAACCCTCAGGGGTCCTCATCTAGGGGATATGTGGATGGTGACCACAAGGTGCCCAAGCTGAGCAAAACATTTCTTCCACTTACTTGTGTTTTGCACTCTTTTAACTTTACTATCTAACCTCTCTTGGTTAACTCTTGTTTTTTCGACCCCGACGCTACTAGGGCATCCGAGGGCTAGGGAGTCTTTCCTTTCTTCCATTTCTTCTTTCCTTTATTTTCTTTTCTTCTCCAGAAAAGCCTGACCAGAGGCTATAAGATGGCAGCCCCATCACTGGTCTTGCCTTCCTTTGGCCGGCAACCAATCGAAGGGACTATTATTATGCTTTCAAGTCTTATACGAGAATTTATAATTATATACCAAGAGGACAAAGATCACTGGGCCGTCCTATGAAACGCTGGAGGGAAAATTTTCTATAGGATCGTAACAGGCCTTGGCCTAATACTTGGAAGGAAGAAGAAGAAGAAAATATAATACTGAGATCTCACAGGAGTTCAGTGATACTGCATTTGAACATCTTGCTTCGGGTAAAAATACGCGATGAACCTATATAACAAGTTATCTTATAGTGTTATTTTATTAGCCGTAAGGAACTGATGGCCTCCCACCTTGAACAACTTGTTTACACTATTTTATGCATACTATATCAGTTCATCCAAACATATATAACATACTGTAATTGCAATCAAACATGTTCTTACTCACTGGCACTATCGAACCCGTAGGTTCATGGCCGCGCGGACACAAGCTCTCCATACATCCCTATCCTGAGCTAATGCTTTCCAATCATTCCCTGTATAATCCACCTCCCTCAAATCATAGTTAATGTTATTCTCCCACCTCATTCTTGGTCTACCAACTGGGCGTTTTCCCTCTGGCTTTCCTACAAGAAGCTTCCGTGCAAGTCTTTCATTCCCCATACGTGCAACATGTCCTGCACATCGCAGTCTACGAGACTAAACTGTTCTTATTATATCTGACTTCCTATAAAGACCATGTAGTTCATTGTTATGTAGTCTTCTCCATTCACCTGTCTGTTCATCTCTCTTTGATCCAAAAATTTTCCTAAGTACTTTATTCTCAAATACTTGTAATCTCCTTTCCTCCCTTAAAGTAAGAGTCCATGTTTCGCACCCATATAATATAACTGGTAGAATAATAGTTTTATATATTTTCAGCTTAACGTTTCTTGAAAGGAGTTGGGACATCAAGAGTTTCTGCAATGCATAATAACATGCATTTCCAGAATTGAATCAAACATGTAGTGAATATACGGTATTAAGAAATTGTATCATTAAGTCATTAACAAAAGGAAAACACGATATTCCGTAACAGATGCTTTTTTTTCCGTTTATATTGCGAAATGCACTTTAAGAAGAAGCATTCTATACACGCTAAAAACATGCGAAAAAACAATCCTATAAAGAAACATTATAAGATTTGTCCTTCACGATAATAAAAACATGGTAACCGCACATTTAATTCACAAATGACTCACTTTCACACATTTTATTATAACTAGAGACGAAACTCACTGCGAAGAGGAAGTTGAATATAAAAAGAAGGTATTTGACGGTGGTTATCCCGCAACCCATGTTTGTGTTGATGTTCTCTTCGCAGTCAACACTGGTACACAACTGATCCGCTTCATGTACGTACTCACTCTTAAATTTAACCTCCTCACAGTGTTGTCCAACTCCCTGCTCTTACTTCATGGATGACCAACATGTGTTCATCTCAATTTCTTCTCGGACAAGTGTAAACAAACTTAATTTCAAGATAACCAAATCGGTTTTGCTTTTTCTTTACTACTCGTATTAGATTACATTTTAACATGAGTGCTACTATCTTACATGATGATGATGATGATGATTTACCGATAATTTGAAAATCACTCGTGGCATTACTTATAATAAAATTGTATCACACATTGACAATAAAACCAAAATCATCAAATTAAAATGTTAAAATATTTTTATAGCGAGGCTAACATTATCAAGAATAGTTATTGACACATTATTATTATTATTATTATTATTATTATTATTATTATTATTATTATTATTATTATTATTATTATTATTATTATTATTATTATTATTATTGTCCACCGCTGTGGTCTCGAGGTAGCGTGCTGCCATGTCACGCAGCGGGCCCGGGTTCGATTCCCGTTCGGGGCAGTTTTTCTGGGTGAGGTTTTTATCGGGGTTTTTCCTCACCTGTAAGACAAATGTCAGGAAAACTTTAAGACCCAAACGGTCCCCGAAATCATATGGCCATCATCCTTACCATTATCATTATCATCATCATCCTTCACCGGTGTGGAAAGCAACGGGAAGCTACCACACCTACACAATTCCCTAGTAAAGCTGCAAGCATAGCATGAAAATGCTATGATTGCAGTGAAGAACCGCCTTCGGACAGAATTACTATGGATGGATGGATTATTATTATTATCATTATTATTATTATTATTATTATCATTATTATTATTATTTTAATTGCGGATGAGCCCATGTAGGACTACGCAAAGTACTTAGAGGCGTTTCCTTTGAGCCCAAATTTTTTTCATTCTTTTGCTATGAGCTTGTTTTCTCTCATCTGTCCAAGTTGTTCCAGTTGTTTTCTTCGGTTTGTCCTCTTGGTCAACTTGCCACTTATTCACGTAATTCTAAATATATCTCTGTTTGGGATATCTTCTTTAGTAATTCCTGCCAATTTTAAGTCCTTTATGACTTCATCGATCCACTTCATAGTATCCACTGGAGCTTTACTTCTGTTTTCGTAGAATTCCATTATCTGTTTTGTAAGCCAATTTGAGTTCATTCGTTTAATATGGCCATAAAATTTTAACCTTCGTTTTCTAATATCACTATGAATGTCTGTATATATATTTATTTCCTTTTTACTTATGAGTCTAAATGTTTCATCTATGACTTGTGGACCTAAAATATTATTATTATTATCATTATTATTATTATTATTATTATTATTATTATTATTATTATTATTATTATTATTATTATTTTATTCAATCTCCCAGATTCTCATTTCGACATTCCTGGTGTTCTCTTCTGACATTGACGTATTTGTAACACGCTTCTAAAGTTTGGGCGCCTGTAAGGAGAGGTTACGCTGCCCCGAAGATATGATGAGTCTCGTTGATGATAGTGGTGCACCAGGAGGGATCTTAATCATAAACTTAATATCAAGGCGAATATCAATGATGTTGATTATATTCGGGGACTATTTGGGCCTTAAAAGATTCCTGACATTTGCCTTACAGGTTAGAAGAAACCCCGAAGAAACCTGACCCAGGAAACTTGTCCTGACCGGGGATCGAACCCGGGCCCACTGCGTGACAAGGAAGCATGCTACCTCGAGACCACAGCAGTGGCCGTTCTTCCTCTTATTGTTATTATTATTATTATTGTTATTAATATTATTATTATATAAACAGATTTTTAATGTTTACACATCTTTCTGTGTCTAAAGTTTTATTTTTCTTCTCCACTCGACTCTATCCATCCACTCCATGTCCTCTTGTTCTCATTCCAGTTCTTATTTCTAACATCCACGAGTTTCGAGGTCTTCCTTTCCTTCTTCTTCCAGGTGAATACCATTCCAATGTTTTCCTGGGTAACTTTTCTTTTTGCATTCGTCGTACGTGCCCATACCAATTTAATTGCCTATATCTTATATAATCTACTGTTGAAATTATTATTATTATTATTATTATTATTATTATTATTATTATTATTATTATTATTATTATCTTACTTACTCACTGGAACTATCGAATCCGTAGCTTCATGGTCGCGAGGACATAAGCCCTCCATACATCCCTATCCTGAGCCAATGCTTTCCAATCATTCCCTGTATAATCTACTTCCCTCAAATCTTAGTTAATGTTGTTCTTCCATCTCATTCTTAGTCTACCAACTGGGCGTTTACCCTCTGGCTACCCTACAAGAAACTTCCATGCACGTCTTTCATTCCCCATACGAGCAACATGTCCTGCCCATCGCAGTCTACGACACTTAACTGTTCTTATTACATCTGGCTTCCTATAAAGACCATGTAGTTCATTGTAATGTAGTCTTCTCCATTCACCTGTCTGTTCATCTCTCTTTGGTCCAAACATTTTCCTAAGAACTTTATTCTTAGCAATAGCAGGATACCAAAGGACCGATAAAAAGAAAAACGAAGATATAGAAACAGAACTTAATATATTTAATCTCTGTGAAAGAATAACATTATCAAAATGCTTATCTTCAGCACGTATTACGAATGAATGAACAGCGCATACCAAGAAGAATGTATAATTATAAACCAAAAGGAAGAAGAATGTTGGGAAGACCATTGAAGAGATGGAAGGACCAATTCGACCTATAATGAGATCGGAACAGGCCATTGGGCTTAATCCTTGTTGTTGTTGATGATGATGATGATGAACTTTATTCTCAAAAACTCGTAATCTCCTTTCCTCCCTTAAAGTAAGAGTCCGTGTTTCGCACCCATATTTTTATTATTATCATTATCATTATTAGTATTATTATTATTATTATTATTAATAGTAGTAGTAGTAGTAGTAGTAGTTGTATTTCATCTGGCAGAGTAAGATCACAAGATCTTAAACTCTATTTAACTATCACAAACATCCAAACTATAAACTATTAGTGATACACAAAAATACAAAATATTCCAGTGTGGTGAACGAAAAATAAAAGTACGAGATCCTATTTAATAGGACCAAGAAAAATGTACTCAATAATTGATAGATGTAGGCCTACCTATTCTCGAATCTACCAAAGTAATCTATTTCACAACTTCGAGTTTTTCACTTGTCATTTTTTATGCTCTCGATTTAGAACATCACTTATATCACTTCTGATATAAGGAGTAAAGGTCACTCAGACGCCAATTGAAATAATTGCTTTTATTGAGGCAGGCTCGTGTCTTCGTGATCATTTTTGGCTCTACTCGAGAAAACGAACAAAAGAACTTGTTTTTCCGCAAAAGAAAAATAGAACGAGAGTTGAACAATTCACATAAAAAAAAGATTATGAAAATCATAATAAATATTCCTTCTAGTTTAAAACAGGGCTATAAGTTTCGATATTAGCTCTTAATAGTATATTATGATGCGAGGTTGGGAAGTGGTTTTTACAGAATCGAGGAAAAATGTTTAAAAACCGAGCGATATCGAGGTTTTTAATTTTCGAGATTCTGTAAAACACTTCACAGACGTGCGTTGTACATAATTCTTTGTGCGATGATGTTTTCAAAATAATAAATAATACTAATTTGTTGGAAATGGCCTATTTGCGTTCATTATAAACAATTGACTAACGTTAACAGTGTGGGCAATGTTTATTAGCTGAAACAACAGGAGGCCTTGAGAACAATTATTGATAACATGGCCGCAAGTACGTATTTATTGTTTTATATTGTTTCAAATAAAGTTCAGTTCATTTAAAATGCAGTGATTTGTTTCGTATAATGTATATTAACACTATCTTTAGGATATTTTCTGTATATACATTGTACGTAGTATGCATAGAGGGCAGTGGTTTTACTTCCCGTACGTGGGTGTAAATGGCATATTACAGTATAGTTATTTAGGTTGGCAACCCCGAAGTGTAGGAAGTTGAACTTTCAATAATGGTCGCCATTGCTGGTAAGTACGTCAAAACGAACTATCGCGCAAAAAATATAAAATTGCAATTTCTGACATTCCTGTGCGAAACATATACTAGCATAATTAAACAAGGTATATGTGTTTCTCCAGTATCAAACTTAAAGACTAAATTTATTGCGTCTCTTTACAATTATTTTTTAATCTAGATGGGGAATGAAAGAGGGACTTCTTGTAGGAAAACCATAGGGAAAGCGTCCAGTTAGTAGGCCAAGAATGAGGTGGGAGAATAATATTAACAATGATTTGAGGAAAGTAGATCGCCGTAGTCGAGTGGTTAAGGCAAGAAGCCTTGGCGCAGAGTTACGGGACTTGCGCTGGTTCGATTCCCCATGTTGGAAACTTTTATCTCATGTAATTTCGATCAGTGTGGAACCGGTGCCCACACAGCATCATGAGGAATTTGGGTAGCTACAATAAGTAGCGACTCCAGGTTGAGAAAACCTGCTTTAACGGCTGGGGGACTCGACATGCTGACCACATGTCACCCTTACACTGCTGGATGATTGTCTACATCTGTGATTGACACATGTTGACATGAGGCCAGCAGCCGGCTGGTAGGCTAAGGACCTTGTAGAGCTGTCGCGCCATGGAGTTAGTTAGATTATACAGGAGATGATTGGAAAACATTAACTCGGGATAAGGATGTATGGAGTTAATTAGGTATAATTAAATTATAAGTAGAACGAGTATTTGAGAATAAAGTTCTTAGGAACATTTTTGGGCCAAAGAGAGATGAAGAGACAAGTGAATGGAGAAAACTACATAACAGTGAACTACATGGTCTTTATAGGAAGCCAGATATAATAAGAACAGTTAAGTCTCGTAGACTGCTATGGGCAGGAAATGTTGTGCGTATGGGGAATGAAAGACGTGCATGGAAGTTTCTTGTAGGAAAGCTAGAAGGAAAACGCCCAGTTGGTAGACCAAGAATGAGGTGGGAAAACAACATTAACTATGATTTGAGGTATGTAGATTATACAGGGTATGATTGCAAAGCATTAGCTCAGGATAGGGATGTATTGAGAGCTTATCTCCGCGCGGACATGAACCTACGGGTTCGATAGTGCCAGTAAGTAAGTAAGTAAGTAAGTATAAAGAGATTCCAGGCTATGTGGCCGTGATTCATGCCTGGTGTTTCTCCCTCAACTGCGGAGGGCATCTTCAGTGACGAGTGACATTCATAGTGAGCCTCCGACCAGGGAACACTTCCTAGAAGTACTCGCTACTGAAGATGCCCTCCGCAGTTGAGGAAGAAACACCGGTCGTGAACCACGGCCACATAGCCCACAATATCTTAATATTATGATTACACTGAGCAACTAAAAATACGTTTTTTTTGTCTCATAAAGAAAAATATGTGATTCTGATAGTATTTTTTCTGCTGAATTCAAATATGATATCGGTTTTTTTCTCCATCACGCAAAGTTTCCGAGAGACAAGAATTTATAATTTCAAACACTTCAATATTTTCTACATTCGTAACTACACAATATTCGAACATTCGGACTCACCTAGAAAGTAAGAAATGACGATTTTCTGCTATATTTCGCCTGTGGAGCATCCCTCTTGATGGTCCAACAATAATCGGTCAGCATATTAGGATTCCATTTGCCTTAATATCTCTTTTGCATAGCTGAAATCTCCTGATGAAATGTTCCCCGTTTTATTTCACAATGGACGAATGGACGAAAAAAGTTTATTAAAAAATAATTATTTAAATCCATTAATTGAAATTGAAATAAAAAAGCTGTGGGTGATGGAGAAATTCCGAATACATATTTGAAAACACGGTAAAAACTGCATTAAGTACAACTATTGGTACTCATGAGACAAAAATCATGTTGACCAGTGTTACCGGCCGTGAAAGCCTGAATTCAACTAATAATTAATGTTTGTCATTTTCATCAAAAGCTGCTGTCAATATCAGGAACTGATTGTCTTAAGATGAATCGGTATAATACGAGTTTAACCCATTCGCCTCAAATGACGAGGTAGATTCACCGCCAGTTAAATGGCCTTCAACTCAGAAGACGAGGTTCACTCGCTAAACTCTGCTGTTATATATTTTGCAATATTTTGTACATCCTTTGGAATGGTATTATTTTGTTAACATTTGTGAATAGTAGAGGAATGTGTTCTGGCCTTCAACCTTATTGTAATTTCAAGTACCGTTATCTTTTGTTTGTTTTAAATCTCTAAAAATAGACAATAAAATTTACACCAACTTAAATCCGGTTTCTGGAGAAATGCATTGATTATTTAAACCTGAAGCGAATGGGTTAATGACAGTTTCTGTAGCGAAATCTGTAAAAACGAATTCATGAATTTGCGTTTTATTTGAGAGAATTCTCGATATAGCATCATATTGCTAATCTCATTTCCGATCGTGTCACGCCAGTTGGGAACTTATTCACTCGAGGGCGTGGTAGTTTTAAGGGGTCATTTTACCGGAACGTAATTTTAAAATAACTGTTCATGGACGATCTAACATCTCATGTTGATGGTACAAGAAGCAGTCTTACTGAAAGCCAATATACTTTTCTTTGAAAATACTTATATCTAAGGGGTGGATTTCTATGACCTAAAGAATGGGAAATATGCATGCATTTATGACCTAAAAAAATTTAAATATGACCTAAAAAGACAAAAATATGACCTTATAATTAAATACATTTTTACCCGTACTGTATTAAAATAACACCATCAGTACTAAAAATCTCTCCCCAAACTCTCGAACAAAATTTCTTCATTTTACACTCTCAGAACACTTACTTTTAGGCATGGTGAAATCGAACTAAAGCTGTTAGTACAGGAACAGTTCAGAGGGCTGGTGGAGGTGTGGGTGGTAAAGTGGAGGGAACAAAGCAAAAAACCTGACAAAAAAATTAGGGTGGTAAGGGTGAGATACAAACATTCAAGGCTGTCTTCTATTGTCCAGTGCAAACATCCAATATCCTGGTTGTAGATGTTTCTCCTTCATATATAAACATATTCTCTGACTCCAGGAAATTTTAGGTCTTCCTCTGCTTCGTCTTCCCTCAGGTTTCCATTCCAAAACAGATTTTGGTAGTCGATCCTCTTCCATTCGCTGGACATGTCTGTACCATCTTAATTGCTGAGTTTTAATATAATCTAAAATAGCGTCTTCACTCTTCATTTTCTCCCTTATAACTGAGTTCCTATTTTTTTCTCTTCTTGAAATTCTTGCTGCCCTTCGTATAAAATCCATTTCCGTTGCCAAAAGGCACTTATTTGTTTTTATTGTTAATGGCCAAAGTTCTGCTCCATAAGTAATGATGCTTTTAACAATTGTATGATATATATTCATTTTATTTTTATTACTTATATTTTTATCCCACAATATTCCATTGAGGCAAGCAATTGCAAATTTTCCTTTATTATTTCTATTTCTTGTTTCTTCTTCATAACTCCCATTTTTATTTATTTTAAATCCTAAATATGTGATCTCACTACAAGATTTTATTGTTTCTCCAGTCTCCAAAATTAAATTTTGTTCTGGTTCACCAATTGATAAATATTTCTTTTCATGTTCAAATTTAAACCCCATTTTCACATTCTTCTATTACTTTTCTAGTCATATATTCTAAATCTGCATAATATTGTGCAATTAACAATTGATCATCTGCAAAATGTAAGTTGCAAAAAGTTTTGTTGTTTGAAATAGGAATTCCCATGCTTGAACATTTTCTCCTCCAATTCTTTAATATTTCATGTACATATATTTTAAACAGAGTCGGCGATAGAACTGTACCCAAACACCAGTTACAGTGCGCGAAGTGTGCTAAATATTCCTGTAGAATCATGTAATGGTATAATAAATTACAATGTTTTTCTGTAGGGACCAAGGTTAAGGTACAAGTAATGTTCGAAAGTAAAACTCACTAAGGATTTCTGCGTCACTTGAACGGTTAAATTTTTAACAACTGCTATGTTTTTTTATCTCTGTCACAATTTGTTACAGTTGAGTTCGCAAGTACTATAGGCAGCAATATGTTTTTATTGTTGTTTCAATTCGTGGTGGGCGATGCGTCCGGTGACCTTCGTTAATTCGCCCATGCACTGTGGGCGACGCTGTCATTGCGCGATGTAATCATTTCAAACTACTCCTCTCTTGACACCACTTTTAATCCCCATTGTCTTACGAATTTTGCCACCAATTGTTCTGCTGCAGTTTTTATTTAGCTATTTCCGAAAAAAAAGTAGCTACTCTGGTTGCTACACGAAAAAAAATAAAACATTTATCGATGAAGTTTTTATAATTATATTTTGACATCCAGCAACGAAAGAAATATAACAAGAAAAAAATAAAGCCTGATTCGGGATTTGAACCCGGGACATCTAACTCTATGAGTGGATTTCTCAACCACGACCTCGGTTTTCCAATTTTTTTATTGTTTCCGTAACACCTATAAAACTGACTGAGAATTCACAGACATTTTTATAAAACCATAGACATGATTCAGACATTTGTTTTTTTAATTAACAACCGTAGATTTTCAGACAGGCGAATGGAGAAGACTACATAACAATGAACTACAATGTCTTTATAGGAAGCCAGATATAATAAGAACTGTTAAGTCTCGTAGACTGCGATGGGCAGGACATGTTGCACGTATGGGGAATGAAAGACTTGCATGGAAGCTTCTTGTAGGAAAGCCAGAGGGAAAACGCCCAGTTGGTAGACCAAGAATGAGGTGGGAGAATAACATTAACTATGATTTGAGGGAAGTAGATTATACAGGGAATGATTGGAAAGCATTAGCTCAGGATAGGGATGTATGGAGAACTTATGTCTGCGCGGCCATGAACCTACGGGTTCGATAGTGCCAGTGAGTAAGTAAGTAAGTAAGATTTTCAGTTGTTATGGTTGTTATGTATGGAAACAATAAAAATCTGTAAACCAGGGTCGTAGTTTATTTAGACTTCGATTGAGAAATCCAGCCTATAAGTTAGAGCGATGCCGACTTCGCTATTCAGGCATCCCAGTGCAAACATTAAATGGACGATGTTGTGCATCAATCGGGTAAGCGTCATTTAAAAATATAGGCTATATTTTGATGTCATCTGTTGCACTGGCTCATAGAGTAAGTGTACGCACACTAAATTTTCAAATATAGCCTTGTTATTAAAGAAACATTTAAACGCCATAAGTCCTATCAGAGATTCTATGTTTTGCAATAAACGGCTATGAAACCAGATCTTCATAAATGCTAAATCTAAATTGTGCATCATAAAGCTAAGCGACAAATGTTTACGCTTTTAGATTGTTGATGCATAACTGTCAAACAAGGAAATTATTGTCAGTTCGGCGCCACAATTAAGAGTGAAGATTAACTTAAACTTCCGTATTCTTCTCGAAACTTATATAATGGCGCATAGCCGGTTGATGCACAACGCCGTCCAATTATTCCTTTTTTTATATACAATTCTCAATCATAAGAGGCAGTGGTGGACGTGATACTAATATAAACAAGTCCCGAAAGCGCTACAGTTAAATGATTAATTAAGTTGAGGAGACGGACCTTTCAGGTGAATATTCCATAATTCTATATTAATTTTGAATAAACCTCAACGGAACACATCATGAATCTTATAAAAGTTGATAATATAAACAGATTAAACAACTGCAAGCGACAATCTGGTGGCATTAGAAAAATAGGTAAATAATAGGTACTAAAAAATAATTCAAGTGATGGTCGGCCGCGATGGTCTAGCGGATATGTTCCTTGCTTCTAGTCCCGAGGGTGAGGATGCAAACCCGGACGTGATAGATGGATTTTAAAGGATGGAAAAACCCAAGGGACAAGTTCTACGGGAGGGTCTTTAAACCATGGTTCCTGAGTCCGAAGGTTTTCAGGCTCGTAAAAGAACCATAAGCCTGAATAAAAAATCGGGGTGCGGCTGTGTTGTGGACAAGTTTTCTTTCAGCGTATTACATGTAGGGCCTATGTCATAATCATTTTTGAATGAAGTCTTTCGGCGTTGATATAGTAGCGATTACATCACCCACTTGCATAGACTCGGCCGCCCCAGCTGCAGATACACTAACTTATACCATATTCCAGATGTCTTCGGAGCAAAGCAGTAAGCCAGCCCTCCCCTTCATTTAAAATGCTGGCACGTCATTGGTTGCGTTGCACCTGTCTGGTGGGAAATCCCGCATCAGCATTATTCAGAATATTACGATATAAGTCAGAGACTCTTGTCGTCCCAACTCCTTTCAAAAAACGTTAAACTGAAAATATATAAAACTGTTATTCTACCAGTTATGTTATATGGATGCGAAACATGGACTCTTACTTTATGGGAAGAAAGGAGATTACAGGTATTTGAGAATAAAGTTCTTAGGACAATTTTTGGAACAAAGAGATATGAACAGACAGTTGAATGGAGAACACTACATTATAGTGAACTACATGGTCTTTATAGGAAGTCAGATATAATAAGAACAGTTAAGTATCGTAGACTGCGATGGGCACGACATGTGGCACGAGTGGGGAATGAAAGACGTGCATGGAAACTTCTTATAGGAAAACATAAACAGAGGAAAGGATTTTGTTCGGGAGAAATACAGACAATTATAAATGTTTATAAAACGTGATTGAAGGAGAACCCCCACACGGCGATTAGAGATTATGATTATTGGTATTTATTATTATTAGTATTATTTATTATTATTATATTATTAGTAGCATTATTATATTATTATTGGTATTTATTATTATTATTATTGGTATTCATTATTAGTATTCGTATTAGTATTATTTATTATTAGTAATAGTATTATTATTGTTATTATTATTATTATTATTATTATTATTGTTATTATTATTACTATTATCATCGTTATTAATTTCATTATTATTGTCAGTATTAGTAATAGTATTATTATTGTTGTTATTATTATTATTATTATTATTATTGTTATTATTATTACTATTATCATCGTTATTAATTTCATTATTATTGTCAGTATTGCATTTCATTGTTGTTAAACAAATATGTTATGAAACCGTAATTGCGTGTCGATGTACTCGTAAGGTTTATCCACTTGTGAAGCGCGCTTTTTCGCCGTTACAACCACTGTTTACATCTGCTCCGTAGACATCTGGAACCGACTATAGTGCCGTCGTGGTCCGCTCGGAAGTCTTCATTCTTTTTCGTTCCCGGCACCACTTCACTATGTCGTTTTATTGGTACCACTGGATTGCTCTTAAGAAGCCCTTTCCTACTGTTAACGATCTCTATGTTTTGATTTGGCTTCTTGATGAGTATAGGCAGACACTGCATTATTTATATTTGAAGAGAAAAAAATTCGCCTAGACGAGACTCGAACCCGGGACCCTTGGCTTTCCGGGCCAAGTGCTTTAACAACTGAGCTGCCGAGGCGAGTTGCAATCTAGACGCAAATTTTTCTCTTATACACGTTGTAATTCCCTCGCGCCAAATGCTTGAAACCATAGCTTCTATCTTTGCAAATGGCGGCTTCTTAGTTAAGAAGACATTTATTGGAAATTTCATACTACTTTATAAAGCCATTAGGGGTTCTATTGACGATTTTATTACTAATTTTTCTCTTCAAATATAATTTATCCTTCAATGAGAAGTGTTACATTAATAATAAAATCGTCGACTGCATTATTCATTTTAATTTTTTACTTTAACACCATATACAGGGCGTAACAGGACCTCACCGACAAAATGATAGGGATGATAGGCCATGCAGAGAGGATCTTTTTTTTTCTGTGATGGAACATATAGTCGCAAACACGTCGTTTATGAGTTTTGCGCAGATGAAGGTGTTCACCCGTAAGGCTCGGAATTGAATACAAACAATTGTACACGTATCATTTTATTGAAAAAGGCATGTTTTTACAATAAGTGTTCAAACAGTCGACCCTGTACCTTATTGCATGCTTAATATCGTCGCAGCATAGCGTGCCACATGTCCTGCCCATCACAGTCTACGAGACATAAGTCTTCTTATTATATTTGGTTTACTATAAAATTCATAAACTCACTCTTATATTGTCTTTGTATATCATAAATTGCAGTGAAGGACCTGTCTTTGGGCAGAATTACTATGGATGAATATTCCTTTAATCTATGGACAAAACATCACCCCAAAAGCGAGACATTTGAGCGTCCCCGAAAAAACTATCGGGACAGCGGGACAATTTTTAAAAACACAGGACTGTCCCGGGAAAAACGGGACGAATGGACACCCTACGTTAAAAACATGTTTTCAAACGGCTGTAGCACGGAAACGATAAGTTTCCGGACATGGTTTCCAATTCTAAATATTATTAAGGGGAATTGTAAGGGGAATTTTAGAGCATCCTATACACGGTGATTACAAATGATTGGAGCGATTTCATGATTTTATTGTAGCGATCTTATTTGACATATCTTCACAGAACTTTAAAGTTATGTATAAAAACTCATAAGGTTTTTTTTTGTTTTCTCTCGCAGCCGTGTTTCAGCTTTAAACCGAGAGAGCGCAGCAGTTATCAAAGATGGCGACAGGCGAGGAGAAAGCATATGCTGTGCTTGAATTTCATTCAACTCAATCTGTGATAACTGTGCAACGACACTTCAGAACGAAGTTCGAGAAAGATGCACCGAGTGCCAACTCCATTCGGCGATGGTATGCGCAATTTAAAGCTACAGGATGCCTCTGTAAAAGGAAATCAACGGGTCGTCTTCAGTGAGTGAAGAAAAGGTTGAGAGTGTGCGGATGAGTTTCACACGTAGCCCACAGAAATCAACACGAAAAGCGAGCAGAGAGCTGAACATTCCACAACCGACCGTTTGGAAGATCTTGCGGAAAAGATTGAAGCATAAACCTTACCACTTGCAATTTCTACAAGCCCTTACGCCCATTGACAAAGTGAGTCGGTTGAATTTTGTACACAAATGCAGCAGTTTATGGATGAGGATGGTTTTTGTGAGAAACTTGTCTTCAGTGACGAAGCAACATTCTTTGTGAATGGCAAAGTGAACAAACACAATGTGCGAATCTGGGGCACAGAAAATCCCCGCGTTATTGTGCAGCACATTCGCGACTCCCCAAAAGTTAGTGTGTTTCTGTGCGGTTTCTCAGTTCAAAGTTTATGGCCCTTTTTTCTTCTGCGAGCAGAACGTTACAGGACACGTGTACCTGGACATGCTGGAAAATTGGCTCATGCCGCAGCTGACGACCGACAGTGAGACCTTCATCTACCAGCAGGATGGTGCTCCACCACACTTCCATCACGATGTTCGTGAATTTTTAAACATGAGATTGCCAAACCGATGGATCGGTCGCAGTGGAGAGAATGATCAGAAATTGTTGTCATGGCCTCCACGCTCCCCCGATTTGACGCCGTGCGATTTTTTTGTTTGGGGGTATGTGAAAGATTCAGTGTTTGTGCCTCCTTTACCAGTAGACTTACCAGAACTGCGAGCTCGCATAATCAATGCCTTTGAACAAATTAATAGGGACATGTTACGTCGAGTATGGGACGAACTTGATTACAGACTTGATATCTGCAGAATCACCAAGGGGGAGCATATGGAGCACCTGTAACATCTCAAAAAAAACCTGGGAAGTTGCTCTATGTATCTGTAAAAGTTCGTGAAAATATGTCGAATACTACAGCTACCATAAAATCATGAAATCGCTCCAATCATTTGTAATCACCCTGTATGCTGCTAACCTATTTCTTGCCTTCTTCAAGGGCTGGCTAATTTCTGAACACAGTACTTCGCTCATAAGATTTCACAATGATTCGTAACTGCTATTAATTGCAAAGTACGCATATTTTGCTATATTTAAGTTTGAGAATTGAAGAAGTAATTCTTTTCCCACGTTGTGGTGACATTTTGAAGCAGTAATTCTCTTCATGCCCGATGTTGTAGAAACATTTTGAAGAAGGATTTGTGTCCCAAAAAAAAAAAAAAAGAATTACTGGTTCAGGTTTGGTTTGATTTTTGGTAGAGCCGGATTCTCTTCTCAAGGTCGGAAGTTGGTACACTGGATAGGAAAACACTTTAAAATCACTGAAAACTGTTTCTTGTAGAAATAATTACAAATTTATTCACTTTGTAGGTTCCCAGCAGATTAAGTAAATGTAAGTGGTATTATTCTTCACTATCAATTAAAATAAATTCATTTCTTGTCTGGAATCAATTATTCTTGTATTAAATATTACATTTTATCAGGATATCTCTTCTTGCTTCTATTTTTGTTGAAAGTTGTTTGCAGAATGAATATTGTAATTCTTTTATAATTTTAAAGAACATTATTACATCACATGATGTTATATTTAAATTCTATTGGATAATAGTCCATTAAATATAAGGTTTAAATTTGATTTGTTAAATCAAAAAGTTAATTGTTTTAACATCTAATCATAGTTTAGTTTACTTTTATTTAAAAATATTAAGTTAAGCAGGTGTTCTTATTACAGTTATAACAGAAAGCTTTATAATTCTGAAAACAATGGCTTAAAACAATTTTTAAAAGCATTATTTAGAAAGACTGTTATGTAATACAATTTCTTTAATTGTTATTGAGACATTTTTATTCAACAATGAACAACAATTAATTATTTAGATGTTTTTTTAAGTTATATTTATATTTATATATTTAAGTTATATTTTCGGAGATGGCGGGAGACCGTAACAGGCAACTGGGCCTAATACTTGAAAGGAAGATGATGATAATGATTTAAATATTTAAAAAAATTAAAATATAAAATTATTAACTTAAACTTTCATATTTATTATGATATTAAACTCCTGCTATAGAATATGCAGTACATTATACGTATGTAATGAACAGGCGCCATTATCACCCACTTGTTGCAGTTTCATCTGGCAGTTGCTAGTTAGATACGGAGCTAAAATGATGCACATGACCTCAAAAGAATTCATACAATGTTCTCTTCATTGCTGCCAATTTCACAGAACATTATTATAAATGCTGTTCATTAGGTCTACTTTAAAGATTCAAAACACTTTGTTCGCATCAGTAACTCGCCTTTAAAATGTTTTATCTCACTTGGATAAACAAAAATACGTAACTGTATTTTTTAAGCTATTTCCTTCCCTGTGCCGGGATTAGGGAACTTATTCATCATTATCATCTTCTTCTTCTTCTTCTTCAAGGTATGGGCCTGTTGACCCATTCCGCTCCCCGGTGCACTATATGCTGCAGGTGCAGGTCGTCTTTCCAACGACGATTTGGTCTTCCTACATTTCTTCGGCCTAGAGGCCTATAATGAAGCAGCTGTTTTGATAAACGATTATTTGGCATTCTTTGTCTATGTTCAAACCAATCACGTTTATTTGTGTGTATTCTCTCGTTTATATTATAGACTTGTAGTTCATCTCTGATATCTTGACTTCTCTTTTGATCTCTTAAAGATACACCTGCAACTGATCTGAGAAATCTCATTTCTATTGTCTCAATTTTATTTTTATCAGAGATCGTTAAAGGCCAAGTCTCAGACCCGTATGTTAGTGTTGGAACGGCTACTGTTTTGTAAAATTTTAATTGAGTTTCCCTTGTGGTCTTATTTCTCAAATATCTTCTTATTGAACCACATATCTGTTGAAATTTCCTTAATTTCTTCTCCATGTCCAAATTTTGCTGGTACGATATCATGCATCCCATTACAATTATTATTGGTTTAAAATAGTGAGTAAATTTTATTATCTAAATTTAAATTAAACCCTGTCTAATCTTAGTTCCACTAATTTCAATACATTTTTTTTATATTTACATATTCGCACTTACTTCCATTATACCTCGACATAGAACATTGATGGGTCGGAGTGAGAGACAAAGAATAAGGACATATATTCCCGTATACATAGTATACAAATGTCAAACGACGCGTTATTGTTTTTTTAAATATGGCTTACTCAAGCTATACTGAATATTTCCTATTGTTCGTATTTTTAAAATAAATCGAAAATTAATGTCATAATGACGTATTTGTGACAAACTTAAAAAACCCTTGAGGATGCCAGACGCAGTCTTTGGCGAAAAGTCGAGGAACTACAAGCCTCCCGACCATGGCCTTACAGCCCGAAAACCTTCACCCTCAAGACAACCCTTGAGGATGCCAGACGCAGTCTTTGGCGAAAAGTCGAGGAACTACAAGCCTCCCGACCATGGCCTTACAGCCCGAAAACCTTCACCCTCAAGACAACCCTTGAGGATGCCAGACGCAGTCTTTGGCGAAAAGTCGAGGAACTACAAGCCTCCCGACCATGGCCTTACAGCCCGAAAACCTTCACCCTCAAGACAACCTTGAGGATGCCAGACGCAGTCTTTGGCGAAAAGTCGAGGAACTACAAGCCTCCCGACCATGGCCTTACAGCCCGAAAACCTTCACCCTCAAGACAACCCTTGAGGATGCCAGACGCAGTCTTTGGCGAAACGTCGGGGAACTACAAGCCTCACGACCATGGCCTACAGCCCGAAACCCTTCACCCTCAAGACAACCCTTGAGGATGCCAGACGCAGTCTTTGGCGAAAAGTCGAGGAACTACAAGCCTCCCGACCATGGCCTACAGCCCGAAAACCTTCATCAAGATTATCATAGCAACTCCGGGCGTGAAAGTCTACGTGAATACAATACATTAATTCTTAAAAATTAGCACATCACTCAAAATATTCATCGATGTAATAAATATGCATTTTTGGCACCATTCAGAGATAATATTTTAAAGTCGTCCAACCAATACAATGTAAATTATAAATACTTACTTACTCACTGGCACTATCGAACCCGTAGGTTCATGGCCGCGCGGACATAAGCTCTCCATACATCCCTATCCTGAGCTAATGCTTTCCAATCATTTCCTGTATAATCTACTTCCCTCAAATCATAGTTAATGTTGTTCTCCCACCTCATTCTTGGTCTACCAACTGGGCGTTTTCCTTCTGGCTTTCCTACAAGAAGTTTCCATGCACGTCTTTCATTCCCCATACGCGCAACATGTCCTGCCCATCGCAGTCTACGGGACTAAATTATAAATAAACTTATTAATAACCATAATTGAATATATTCGAAATTATGTTGGTTTTATAGTGCGTGAGATCTAAGTATGTGATTGGCAGTATACATATATTTGCTGAACAATAACCTCGTTGACTGGTAGACAAGGCCTTAAGGCCTTAAGTCTGCCAGGTAAAATAAAACTATTATTATTATTATTACTATTATTATCAATATTATTATTATCATTATTATTATCATTATTATTATTATTATTATTATCATTATTATGTCCACCGCTGTGGTCTCGAGGTAGCGTGCTGCCTTGTCACGCAGCGGGCCCGGGTTCGATCCCCGGTCGGGGCAGTTTTTCTGGGTGAGGTTTTTATCGGGGTTTTTCCTCACCTGTAAGACAAATTCCAGGAAAACTTTAAGGCCCAAACGGTCCCCGAAATCATACGGCCATCATCATCATCCTTATCATTATCATCATCATCACCATCATCCTTCACCGGTGTGGAAAGCAACGGGAAGCTACCACACCTACTCAATTCCCTAGTAAAGCTGCAAGAATAGCATGAAAATGCTATGATTGCAGTGAAGGATCTGCCTTCGGGCAGAATTACTATGGATGGATCATTATTATTATTATTATTATTATTATTATTATCATTATTATTATTCTTATTATTATTATCATTATTATTATTCTTATTATCATTATTATTATTATTATTATTATTATTATCATTATTATTATCACCATTATTATTATTATCATTATTATTATCATTATTATTATTATTATTATTATTATTACTATTATTATTATTATCATCATTATTATTATTATCATTATTATTATCATTATTATTATTATTATTATTATTATCATTATTATTATTATTATTATTATTATCATCATCATCATCATTATTATCATTATTATTATTATTATTATTATTACTATTATTATCATTATCATTATTATTATTATTATTATCATTATCATTATTTTATTATTATTATTATTATTATTATTATTATTATTATTATTGTCTTTGTTATACGATTCAAGGTATTTACGAATGAATGCTGACATCATCCCTGTATCATATCTCGTAACATACTTCTGTACATTGAAAGCAAGAGACAGGTTTATAAATGTCAATAACGTACTTAAACCTCAGGCACTATGGATATCCAAAATATGATAAATTAAACTAGTTTTAGAAAATTGTGATATCTTAAACACTTACTTTTACTAATAAAAAACATTTATTACCTCTGAGATGTATTTAAAACTGACTAATTAACTCATGCCCCAAATGGCAGTCAATGACCAATCACATTTCAATGAATTTTGATTTACAACCAATCACAGTCGTTTTTCACCTCGATTTTATCACTTTCATTGTATCACTTACTTTCATTTTCACACGTGGTTGCCAGATTGTATATATAGTGCACGAATGGAACCAGATACTGCGTGTGAGATATAATAGAAAAACATTCACAGCAATTGATTATACCAAAAAAAAAAACCACTGTTTGCACCTTCTTAAACGTATTATTTCGCAGGAATTAACTTTGCAGAAAAATATAATTGACATATTTACATCATAGGACATCAGAAATTAATTAATACCCTGTAATGATGTGTTTAATTTTTTCTCCACTAGGGTGCATTCTTACAATATTACGATTCTATTTGGCAATAAATATGGTCTGGTTGCAGTGATAAACAAATGAAACGTTTCTCATTTTTTTCAAACATCGCATTTTATATTAAATATATAACTATTTTAAAATAATTGTAATTAAATAATGATTTGTGAGTAAACAGCTTGAATTATTGTTAAATAGTCCTAAGTAATGCCACGAGTGATTTCCAAATTATCGATAAATTCACGACTCACGAAGTGAGGAGTGAATTTATCTAGAGAATTTGGAAATCAAGAGTGGCATTTGTTAGGACTATTTAACGAATAAAATTAAGCTGTTTACTCACAATCATTATTTAAATATAGTTACTTTAAAATATTTATGTATTTAATGTAAACGGCGATGTTTGAAAACAAATGAGAAACGTTATGTTTCGTTTCTCCATCCACTGCAACAAGATCATATAATGTTTGTTATATATTGCCATCTGGCGTGGGAAACTTGAAATATCATCGCAATATTATAAGAATGCATCCTAGTGGAGAAAAAATTAAACACATCAAACTGTATATTATAACCAAAATTATAGGTTAATTTATTTTTTAGTAAACAACTCGGTAAAATCATTATTTAAAAACACAATTATTGAACACAGAATTATCAAAAATAACTCGGTAATATCATTATTTAAAAACACAATTGTCAAATTTGTATTTCGTCTATATCTTCATTTGAAGCACAGCCAAATCTTGTTTCTGCCATTTTGAACATTCAAATATGGCGGCTTTACTGTTCCCTCAGTCACTGCAAAATAATGGTCAGACCTGTTCAGAATATTAAAAAGGAGGAGCCTTCTTTAATATGGTAATCATAACACTGATAAATATTTCGTGAAACACGACTCTGATTGGTTGTAAAACAGAAATCATTGAAACGTGATTGGTCACTGATTCCCATTTGGGGCATGAGTTAAATAGTCCTAACAAATGCCACTCTTGATTTCCAAATTCTCTAGATAAATTGAAAATCACTCGTGGCATTACTTATGATAAATGTGTGAAGAGGCAAATGTCATAACTAAACAGAGAATTTCAATGCACATTAATAACGTATTCAATAACGTCCACCTCTGTAGTGCAAGGTAGCGTGCTGCCTTGTACGCAGCGGGCCCAGGTTCGATATCCAGTCGGGACAAGTTTTCTGGGAGAGATTTTTCTGGGTTTTTCTTCACTTGTGAGGAAAGTTTAAGGACCAAATAGTCCCCGAACATCATATGGCCAACATAATCATCATCATAATTACAAATAAATAAACGTTATCTCAGTTAAAACATAAATTTATTGTGTCGACGTTTCAATCTCCTGTTGTGAGATTATTTTCAACACATGTTTGTTTATAAATTTATTGTACATAGTTACCATCTTACTTACTTACTTACTTACTTACTTACTCACTGGCACTATCGAACCCGTAGGTTCATGGCCGCGCGGACATAAGCTCTCCATACATCCCTATCCTGAGCCAATGCTTTCCAATCATTCCCTGTATAATCTACTTCCCTCAAATCATAGTTAATGTTGTTCTCCCACCTCATTCTTGTTCTACCAACTGGGCGTTTTCCTTCTGGCTTTCCTACAAGAAGTTTCCATGCACGTCTTTCATTCCCCATACGCGCAACATGTCCTGCCCATCGCAGTCTACGGGACTTAACTGTTCTTATTATATTTGGCTTCCTATAAAGACCATGTAGTTCATTGGTATGTAGTCTTCTCCATTCACCTGTCTGTTCATCTCTCTTTGGTCCAAAAATTTTCCTAAGAACTTTATTCTCAAAAACTCGTAATCTCCTTTCCTCCCTTAAAGTAAGAGTCCATGTTTCGCATCCATATAATATAACTGGTAAAATAATAGTTTTATATATTTTCAGCTTAACTTTACACTTTACTTATAAATATTATAAAATTATAAATTGGAATTTTAAATTTATTCATTTAAATTTGTATACATATATCTAAAAATAATATTAATTATCTTGGTGATGGTAACTATGTACAATAAATTTATAAACAAACATGTCTTGAAAATGATCTCACATATGGAAATTGAAACGTCGACACAATAAATTTATGTTTTGACTGAGATAACGTTTATTTCTTTGTAATTATAATATTAATTACTCTCAGTAAAAAATAATTTTAAAAAAGTATAATATACATAATCATCATCATTCATAATCCCATAGATTAAGTTTAGGATTAAGGACTCTCCTGGCGCACCACTATCATCATCATACGAGGGCGGATCGGAAAGTAACGCACAATAATTTTTTTCTGCCTTGGAATTGCAGCTAGAATGTTGAAATTTCACAGAGATATAGTTTGAAGTTTTCACTACAGATGGTATTTTTTTCTCAGGTGCACCTCTTGCGAGAGAAGCTTGAACTATGCAACAAAGATGGCGCGCATGCTACAGTCGCGTCCACCTGTGAGGAACAGAGAAGTGTTGTTCGATTTTTGTGGGCCAAAGGTCATAAACCCAGTGAAATTCACAGGGACATGCGTGGCGTGTATGGGGATGATTGTATGGACCGTAGCAATGTCTCCAGGTGGTGCACATTCTTCCAAGAGGGACGCGTGAACCTTAGTGATTCGCCACGTGATTCGCCTTAGTGATTCTTGGCCGGCAAACGCTTTGAGACAGATGTGGAAGTGAAATCAGCAGTGCGCAGATGGCTACACTCCAACCAAACTACTACGAACTGGGCATATTGAAACTGGTAACATGATGGGAAAAATGTGTTGAGAAAGTTGGTGACTATGTCGAAAAGTAGGTAAAAGATGTAAGTTCATTTGTGATTTTTTTCCTTTTTTTTACTATTAAACTTTAAAAAAAAATATTGTGCGTTACTTTCCGATCCGCTTTAAAGACATAACGCATTGAACTGAAATACAGACAAAATAGTGTATGTAACACAGCTCAGTTTGCACGGTAATACAAAACAACTTTATTACACAAAAGCAAGAAGTAACTCAACTACAGGAAGACTGAAGAGTTTCCCAACTCCCTCGCAGGTAACGTAAGCAGGGAAGGAAAAGTGAGGGATTCCCCGCCGTCACACATAAGCAAGGGTATTCCCGCAATACAATGGCAACACAAGAAGGTAAAACGATATAATGCAGAAAGTGTCATATGCAGAATTTTCACGTGTGGTCATTAATACTGTAATTAGAACGTGCTTAAGAATAATTTTCCGTCTTATTGAGGTAAAAATGAACTATTGGTACTTTAAAACCCATTCCGTTTCCGCGTTAGGAAGGTTTCCGGCTTATACAGGACGAGTTTACATATAAAATCGTTACGTTCTGGAGATTTTTTTCCGTCTGTACAGGTTTCCTTCTTATAAATGTTCGGCTAAGACAGGTTTTACTGTATTTTAATAGTCTATTAAACGACGCGGCGGTCGCTTGTTTATTTTATAGTCAGATACTTGTCTTTAGCAGAAAGAGAGCGTGGATGGGCGGTTGATTGATTCTCGATGAGATATGTGGTCGAACATGCTGCTTCTCCTCCTGTTCCACACCCTGTATGAAGGTATGATTTAATAGTAAACAAAATAAATTAATAGATGGTGTGAACCATAAACGACATTCTCTTTATAGCCAAGTCGACAGGCCGCCTCTGGTAGTCAAGAAGAAACTGAAAGAATAATAACAATTTTTACAATAGTGAAATACGAGTCTTAAAATACATTTTTTCAAATAAACCAAGGAGTACGATGACAAGGGTGTTCACTCTCACCTATATTATGTAATATTTATATGGACGATATCCTAAAATAATGGAATAAGGTTTTAACTAATGAAGGAATATTAATTGATAATAAAGATAAAATAAATTATTTATTATTCGCTGACGATGTTGTACTTTTAGCAGAATCTGAAAATGAGCTCCAAATGTTAGCATATAAATTTAAATTAATAGCCAATAGACATAATTGTAAAATATCAATAAATAAGTCAAAAGTAATGACATTTATTGGTAAATATGGAATTAGATCAAAAATTGTACTGGATAACAAAATAATAGAACAAGTATCACATTTCCAATATTTAGGATGTGATATAACTTATAGAGAAAATAAAGATATAGAAAATAAAGTAAATACATTTCAGGCTATTTGTGGAACCATAAAAAGAACCTTAGGTCGCAAACAAGGAAAGATACGAAACTTAAATTATATAAAACAATGGCTGTTCCTTTGTTGTTGTATGGAAGTGAAAATTGGATAATGAAATCAAGGGATAAAAGCAGGATACAGAGTGCGGAAATGCTGTTTTTACGTAATGTGAAAGGATGCACAAGAGCGGATAGAATAAGGAATGAAACTATACGAGAAGAATTAAATATATATAAAATTGAAGATAAAATCAGTGAAAATAATAAGAAATGGACAGAACACTTAATGAGAATGAACAACGAAAGAATACCAAAAAGAACCTTCCTGAATAATCCCAGAGGAACAAGAGATGTTGGCCGACCACGTAGAAGATGGACTCCACTTTTAACTTCGCCAGAAACAGGCTGCATAGCCTAAACCTTGTAGTAGAAGAAGAAGAAGAAAATACTTCCCTTCCAGCTCTTCTTTTCCACTAGCTAAATCTAACTCACACCCTTGTAAGCACGTGGCGAAAAAAATATTGACAGAGTTGCCATCTTTTTCAGTATACAAACAAATATTGACAAAAACTGAGGAAATGTACTTAAAAGAAAAACGTTGACAACCTCTAAAAAAATTTTAGTGACTGGCGCTAATGAGGGTTTTGTCGGCATGTCGCCTTTGTTCAATGATCTCTCCATTAGGGACAGCTTGGGCAGATAGATTTATGACAGCTTGGAAGAAAATGTCTTGAGATTTATCCCAAAATATTGTGTGACCAACTAATCTGTGCTCCGATAAGATATGCTAACTGAACATTAATTCCTTTTCTGCCTCAGTAAATCATTTCCCTCCCTGCATTCCTAGCTCTCTCTTTTCTTTCGCCTCTCCCACTACTCACAATTTTGAGCCTTCTTGGGGGACAGGTTAGTTGTACATGCAGTCCAGTGTTGTCAACTCAACATGAACTCTGTAGCACGGAGAGGTGAAATAAATATTATTAAGCAAATAATATAAGTCAATCAGCGTCATTAGACCTACTTAAACATCCATCCATAGTAATTCTGCCCGAATGCAGATCCTTCACAGCAATCATAGCATTTTCATGCTATGCTTGCAGCTTTACTAGGGAATTGTAGGTGTGCTAGCTTCCCGTTGCTTTCCACGCCGTGAAGGATGATGATGGCCATATGATTTCGGGGACCGTTTGGGGCTTAAAGGTTTCCTGACATTTGTCTTACAGGCTAGGAAAAACCTCGATAAAAACCTCACACAGAAAAACTGCCCCGACCGGGAATCGAATCTGGGCCCGCTGCGTGACAAGGCAGCACGCTACCTTGAGACCACAGCGATGGACTACTTAAATATAAAGAAGTAATAATTAACCTTACATGATTCAATATTCAAGATCCATGACACTGTTTGAGGGAAGTTTGGCAACATCCTTACTCGGAAATGCATCCTTCCTGCTGTTTGACGTGGTGGGAGGGTTTTGTGAAATCCTATAATTTTGAAATTCCCGAGGGAAAATATTTGATTTACAAGTTCTTCGGTCAATCAAAAGATGGAGTGAGAGTCGACATCCAGGGCCGATAACATAGAAATTCAACAGTCTGGACAAGCTAACAATGATATGGACAGCATATCAAAACATATCAAATGAAACACAAATATTTATGAGGTAAGATGTACCATAATTAAAACATAAAATTATTAAATATTTGCCTAAAAGGTTCGTCTCCTCAACTTTATTGGTTATTTATTTGTAGCGCTTTCGTGATTAGTCCCATCATCAGCGGGATTCAAGACTAGTGTTTCACTGAAGATCTGGTAGAGGGGGTTACACGTACTGGGTGCGTTTTCATTTATCATATGGTCGTTGTTAATGATAAATGAAAACGCACCCAGTACATGTAACCCGCTCTACCAGATCTTCAGTGAAACACCAGTTTTGAATTATGCTGATGATGGGACTAGTCCCGAGAGCGCTACAGATAAATAACTAACAAAGTTGAGGAGACGAACCTTTTAGGTAAATATTTCATAATGTTATGCTTTAATTTTGAATAATACGTCATCGGAATTTCATCATGACTCTTATTAATGTTAAAGATGTGCCAGATTTACCTTATTTATTAGGTAAGTCACTTTTCTATGTAACCTAGAAAACTGGCATTTAATTATAGAACGAGTCTACTTTTTACCTGTATGCCAAACTTTGGAGGTAAATAAACTCATGACTCTACGTTTCACACTTTTCAAAGATAGACTTCCATGGTTAATCTAATGGTATCTTAAACTCCAGTTCGGCCAACAGAATGTGACTTTCCTGTTTTTTTCCTTGTGCCCTTCATTTGTTAAAAATTGGATAGACATTTGCGAGATCTTCCATAATCAATAATTAAATAAAGTTTTTTTTTCTTTAATTTTGGACATGTTCAGTTTAAAAATATCTTCACACCTACTTCGATATTAAATAAAATATTGAAATAAATACCTTGGCAAGTGTTGTCGTTCTCAACTAGGTTATTTTTTTTTAAACTGTAAGCTTTTCAGAAACCGGCTTCCTTCTTCTGAAGATGGGAGCAGGTTTTTGAAAGGTCTACAGTTTTAAAAATTTTAAGCACACCCTTCTGCTGAAGATGGAAGCCGGTTTTTGAAAGGCCTACAGTTTAAAAAAATTAAGCATACCCTTCTGCTGAAGGTGAAAGTCGGCTTTTGAAAGGCCTACAGTTTAAAAAAAATTAAGCACACCATTCTGCTGAAGATGGAAGCTGGTTTTTGAAAGGAATACAGTTTTAAAAAATTTAAGCACATTCTTCTGCTGAAGATGAAAGCCGGTTTTTGAGATAGGCCTACAGTTTAAAAAAAGTCAAGCACATCCTTCTGCTGAAGAGGGAAGACGGTGTTTGAAAGGGCTACAATTTTAAAAATTTTAAGCACATCCTTCTGCTGAAGATGGAAGCCGGTTTTTGAAAGGCCTACAGTTTTAAAAATGTTAACCTAGTTGAGATATTCATTTATTTATTTTAATGACTATTCGCCTTAACAGAACTCTATTAAGAATTTTATTAATATCTACCTCAACATGCATGAAAATCTACAAATTAATTACGTAATAATGGAAATTGTTTTATTTTTATTTTTATTGATAATATTAAACCTTCGAGGGGAAAATTGTAAACTTTCGGATCCATTTAACATAAATAATAATCAATTCTCTGTTACAATTTGTGTATTCAAACGCCATATGTAATTCTATTCTATGGTGAATTCAATGTGATGCATAAGTGAATTATAAAATCTTATTTCCTTTCAAGTACACGATACGAAATTGATTTTGTTCGAAAAAAAAACATTGTAAAGTTAAATTGACATGTAACTTTGTAACATTTTGTCTTTACAGTATTCGAGGAGAACCTTACGCAATCTAGATCCTTCTAATCTTGTATGACTAGGCCAATCGCTTCCTTGTTTCTATAGAAATGAATATTGATTATATCCATGGAAAATTTAGCTCGTGAGAAATTCTGTTCTGCCATCATCTGATAGCGATTAATCTTTGTTTTATCGGCAAAATATCTCATATATGTTTAAATTCAAGCAATAAATAACCTTGATACATTGGTTTATTTTAAGTTACACAACTGTTCAGAAAGGCGATCTCATGACGTCATAACTCATACAGAAAGATGAACAAATTGTAGAATCGGTTTCCTAATGGATAGTCAGTTACACGAGTTATATATCAGTCAATTCTGCTAACTCTTCTTCTTCTTCTTCTTCTTCCTTCCAAGTATTAGGCCAAGGCCTGTTACGATCCTATAGAAAATTTTCCCTCCAGCGTTTTGATCCTTTCGGGAATTCTCGTATAAGACTTGAAAGCATAATAATAGTCCCTTCGATTGATTGCTGGCCAAAGGAAGGCAAGAGCAGTGATGGGGCTGCCATCTTATAGCCTCTGGTCAGGCTTTTCTGGAGAAGAAAAGAAAATAAAGGAAAGAAGAAATGGAAGAAAGGAAAGACTCCCTAGCCCTCGGATGCCCTAATAGCGTCGGAGTCGAAAAAAACAAGAGTTAACCAAGAGAGGTTAGATAGTAAAGATAAAAGAGTGCAAAACACAAGTAAGTGGAAGAAATGTTTTGCTCAGCTTGGGCACCTTGTGGTCGCCGACCACATATCCCCTAGATGAGGACCCCTCATTACTATTATATGCCGTTTAATGCAATAATTAGAATTATGTGGTAACATTTGCGTTAATTTCTAAGAAGATTGAACCAGAACACGAAAAACTAACACAATAACTTTTTTGTTTCTTTCCTAGCTAAGGTTAGTTACAAATGCTCCGTCAAGCATTGCATGCCGAAAATTATTGTTTTGCTATATAGTGTGTTTTGTCGTACTTACAGCAATGGTGACCATTATTGAAAGTTCAACTTCCCACATTTCGGGGTTGCCAACCTAATAACTATACTGTAATACTAAATTTACACCCACCTGCGGGAAGTAGAACCACTGCCCTCTATGTATACTATGTACAATGTTAAAATATAAAATTATGGAATATTCACCTGAAAGGTCCGTCTCCTCAACTTGATTAATTATTTAACTCCCGAAAGCGCTACAGTTAAATAATTAATTAAGTTGAGGAGACGGACCTTTCAGGTGAATATTCCTTACTTACTTACTTACTTACTCACTGGCACTATCGAACCCGTAGGTTCATGGCCGCGCGGACATAAGCACTCCATACATCCATATCCTGAGCTAATGTTTTCCAATCATTCCCTATATAATCTACTTCCCTCAAATCATAGTTAATGTTGTTCTCCCACCTCATTCTTGGTCTACCAACTGGGCGTTTTCCCTCTGGCTTTCCTACAAGAAGTTTCCATGCAAGTCTTTCATTCCCCATACGTGCAACATGTCCTGCCCATCGCAGTCTACGAGACTGAACTGTTCTTATTATATCTGGCTTCCTATAAAGACAATGTAGTTCATTGTTATGTAGTCTTCTCCATTCACCTGTCTGTTCATCTCTCTTTGGTCCAAAAATTTTCCTAAGTACTTTATTCTCAAATACTTGTAATCTCCTTTACTCCCTTAAAGTAAGAGTCCATGTTTCGCACCCATATAATATAACTGGTAGAATAACAGTTTTATATATTTTCAGTTTAACGTTTTTTGAAAGGAGTTGGTACATCAAAAGTCTCTGCAATGCATAATAGCACGCATTTCCAGAATTGAGCCTATGTTTAATTTCTTTCTGCATCTCATTCCTATTTGTGATTATTGTTCCTAGGTATTTGAATTCACCCACTTCCTCAAAATTTCCCTCATTTGTCATTAGCTGTCCATTTCCATTATATAATGAATTCCTACATGTGACCATATATTTAGTTTTATTGATATTTACTTCCAGTCCTAAGTTCTTAGTGTTACTCAATAGTGTGTGCGTATTGTCCTTTAGTGTCTCCTCACTATCGGCCAACAATACAACATCATCAGCATAAACTAACAGTTTATTAATACCATTCATCCTTAATTTTATATTTTAATTTTGAATAATACCTCAACGGAACACATCATGAATCTTATAAAAGTTGAATACGTACAATGTATATACAGAAAATATCCAAAAGGTAGTGTTAATATACATTATACGAAACAAATCACTGCATTTTAAATGAACCGAACTTTATTTGAAACAATATAAAACAATAAATACGTACTTGCGGCCATGTTATCGATAACTGTTCTCAAGGCCTCCTGTTGTTTCAACTAATAAACATTGCCCACACTGTTAACGTTAGTCAATTGTTTATAATGAATGCAAATATTTCCAAGAAAGATATTATTTTACTATTATTTATTATTTTCAAAACACCATCACGCAAAAAATAATGTAAAACACATATTTGTGAAGTGTTTTACAGAATCTCGGAAATTAAAAACCTCGCTCTCGCTCGGTTTTTAAATATTTATCCTCAATTCTGCAAAAATCACTTCTCAACCTCACATCGTAATAGGGCCTATACTATTTTTGTGTCTTTTCTAGTTAAGGTTACTTACAGGTGCTCTGTCAAGCATTTGCATGCTGAAGATTAATTTGAATTACTCCCAGAAAAGCGTTGTGATATACCAAGTTTGTATCCAAAAAATGCCGGTTAGAGCAAATATAAATTTAGATTTCTTTTAATAGTTGCCAATGTCCGGCAGCCCCTTATTTCTTGTGGTAGGGAAGATAGTACTTAGGAAAATTTTTGGACCAAAGAGAGATGAACAGACAGGTGAATGGAGAAGACTACATAACAATGAACTACATGGTCTTTATAGGAAGCCAGATATAATAACAACAGTCAAGTCTCGTAGACTGCGATGGGCAGGACATGTGCACGTATGGTCCGACTTTTTTTATGGAATATTTTTATTTTTTGTTAATCCTTAAACATCTTACACTGGGTAATGATGAAGTCTTATGCCAGCTTATTTAAATGTGTCAGCCTGCAGCGAAAACAAATCATGCATAACAATAAGTTAATGCCTATAAAAAGTCGAAGTTATGGTCTAGTTTTGCTGGTTTACGGAATATATATTTATTTTGTTAACCCTTAAATTGGAATAACTCAATTTTTTATGGGGGCTATTGCTAAAATTATACTTCAAGGATATCTTCTTCTTCTTCTTCCTTCCAACCAATAATACAATATTTTAAACTCTAAACTCATCCATCGTTTTACAGTTTGCACAAAATCCAGTGCTTTACATTTGATTCTTATCAATAAAGCCATTATCAATTAAATTGAATTATAAGTACTATTAGCTTGGCAGCGAACAAAATATAGTGCTAGTACATTCTATCTTGACTTTACATCTCCCACTAAGCAGAGCCGTGTTCTCCTCTTCTACTTTTTTTCACCAATCAGCATTAACGCTGTATCAAGATATCAAGTGGAATTCCAACAAATGCAGTGAGTAAGGGGATCATTACGTCATATAATTCTAGCGCATGAGCAGAAGCCTGCATTTCGTTAGCTGCCAAGCTGCAGTTATCATAAGTACATCTTATTAGACTTCAATGAAACTTACTTCACAAACTCTCTTTGCGGGTTCATGTCTTCCTTTCTAAACGTTTTATGCTTATGGCAGGTCTACCATGTCTTCTTTCTTCATTTTTAATAGAATTTCTTAAACAGCACGTACAGATCAAACCGGGGAACTAGAAAAAAAAATAAACGAATTGATTTCTAATTTTTATACAATAAAACACATATTCTACAGTAGAACCCCGGTACTTTGTGGTTCCGTGCATTTCGAACCGGTCTTAACCCATTCGCCTCAAAACACGAGGTAGACTCGCCGGCAGTTAAATGACCTTCAACTCAGAAGACGAGATACACTCGCTTAACTCTGCTGTTATATATTTTGCACATCCCTTGGCAGGGTAATATTTTGTTAACATATATGAATAGTAGAAGAATATGTTTATGTGTTTTGGCCTTCGCCCTTACTATGTTCTCAAGTAACGTTATCTTTTGTTTGTTTTGAACGTATGAAAATATACAATATAATTTACGGTAACTTAAATCCGGTTTCTGGGGAAATGCATTGAGCAGTTAAACCTGAAGCGAATTGGTTAAGAAGATTAAAATTTTAAATAAAACTAGATTAAAATTCCGTTTTATACATTTTCTGGTTGTACTTTTTCGTACTTACGAATGTGTTATATTTTAAAATTATTTCTTTCAATTTTGAATGTACAATACAGGTATTACTCGACCAAGTTAAGTCTGCACGACTAGAGGGGAAGTGTGTTAGCGCTAGTGTCGCCAAACTGTTTCCCTATGGAAGGACGAATCCGTAAACACGTGTGAAAAAATCATTATAGGTTGTAAAATTAGTCAGTTGGTCGACGTCTGCTAAATGTTTCGGATAATTTAAAATCACAGTGTTTGCCATACCTCTATTAAGAGCCTAACAACGCAAGACAGGGGACGGGAATTGACGACATGTAATGTGGAAGGCAAAGGAAGGGTAGCTAAAACTAAGAGATGACAATGATCAAGCTTTGCCCAGCGTGCCACGTCTGGAACCAGTTGAGGCTCCCTAGTGGCTAGGGCCTTAATGGTTATCAGTTGGAGGTTTAATCACTTGGCCATCGCGTGATTAATATCGTATTGTGTTCAGCCGATAGTCGATGTTGAATTGGGAAAAAATGAGGTGTTACCTCTCTAGAGCAGGGCACGCCTCATTTCCTAGTAAACATGGTTGCTGGATTATTGATTTGGTCGACGTCTGCTGTAGGTGTCGGATCATTTAAAAAGCACAGTATTTGCCAGCACTCTCCTGCCAGTCAAATAACACAACACAAGGCATAAGAAATGGCAACATAGCAAGAGAAAGAAAATAATCGACAGCACATTCCTAGCATATTTTCCACGTGCAGATTTAACGAGGATAAGCAATATAATGCTGTGGTTTATCTACGACGCAACGCGCCAGCGCAAAAATTGCTCCCCATGTATTTAAATGGAGGTGGTTTATCTACAACGCAAATTGCTGGCGCAAAAAAATTTGCGCTGACATGTCGCGTCGTGTTTTGGAATCTTTTGAATCCAGGACGCAACTTGCCAGCGCAAACAAAGAATATAGAAGATATTACCCGTACTCATTGGTGTAATTGCTAAAAACAAACTAAGATTTTATAACAAAATGTCGGAAATACAGTACTTGCTTTATAACTTTCCAATTTTAACGACGAAAGTTAGATAGTTTTGTTGCAAATCAACGAGTTCTATACAATATGAGCATGAAGGAGTACAGAGATGTACAGAAAAAAGTTATTGTGGCTTGAACTTAGTCAAGAGATAAATAAAAGCTGTTACTTTTTCTGTCTTTACTAATATTTCGAACTATTTTAATCGTTTTGCAACGACACTTGAAACTTTTTTAATGAAGAATTTTAATATGTTTATCTATGTACACAAATTATGATTTTTCCTCTCAATTTATTTTCAAAGTTCTTTATTAGAATTGAAGTTAGCACACGTGAACGCTCATAAAATGAAATCCACCAGATGGCAGGACATATGTGTGAATGACGAACACTTGCATTTAATTCCAAACCATATTTTACGAAATAAATGTTCAATCACTTCATTTTGTTAGGTTCCGATGGGTCAGTTTAGTGTACATCAGATTAATTTATAGTTTACTAAATAGTATGTATGTAATTTATTGTATTAGGTTATGCAGGGACAGGTTTGTATACATTAGTTTTTGTAAACACATTTGGATATTTATTATGAACGTTGGTCATTTTGATTTTCCATATATGTGGTGCCACCTGGCGACAATTCCATAAACATATGCGCTGTAACGTATGCGCTCCATGCTGAACCAGCATCACGCCGAGCGAAACGCGAATTCGCGTCACGTCAGGCGCGACACGCTGTATAATAAACCGTAGCATAACTGCCCCATACTGTTTTCTTTCATAATAATAATAATAATAATAATAATAATAATAATAATAATAATAATAATAATAATAATATAATGTTTTATTTATTCTGGCAGAGTTAAGGCCATAAGGCCTTCTCTTCCACTCAACCAGCACAAATACATATTGTGGGCTCAAACAGCTAATGAATTTCTATTACAGTGTGTAGGTACATATTGACATGAATGTGTTTTCTTTATGTAATTGTAATGTTAATGTTTTTTTTTTAGTGTATAATGCTATTGTGTTATTACTTAATTGTAATATTATTGTGTTTTCTTTATGTAATTGTAAGGTTAATGTTTTTAGTGTATAATGCTATTGTGTTATTATTTAATTGTAATATTATTATTGTGTTTTCTTTATGTAATTGTAATGTTAATGTTTTTAGTGTATAATGTTATTGTGTTAATATTTAATGGTAATATTTTTATTGTGTTTTCTTTATGTAATTGTAATGTTATTGCTGTTTTTGTTTATTTTTCTTTACACTAGTACCAATTATTACTTTATTGTAACGGACTGTCAACAGCACGTACGGCTTACTGCCCGTGCGACCCATATTTGTAAATAATATTGTAAATATCTTACTTTTTGTCTAATAAAGTCCTACTACTACTACTACTAGATTTCGAGCAGTGCGCTTGCTATTTTCTTTTGTTGTCCCTTCAACAATTGGACGATGTTATGCATCAACCGGCTAAGTGCCATTTTTAATAAATTGAGATTTTTATGCCACCTATTGCATAGGCTCATCAAGTAAGTGTACGCAAACGTTTAGCGCCAAATCTTTATATATCCATCCATAGCAATTCTGCCCGAAGGCAGGTCCATCACTGCAATCATAGCATTTTTCATGCTATGCTTGCAGTTTTACTAGGGAATTGTAGGTGTGGTAGCTTCCCGTTGCTTTCCACACCGGTGAAGGATGATGATGATGATAATGATAAGGATGATGATAATGATTTCGGCCAGCATATTAGGATTCCATTTGCCTTGATATCTCTTTTCCACAGTTGAAATCTCCTGAGTTAGCTCATTTGGTTTTTATTTTACAATGGGCAAATGGACGAAAAAAAATTTATTCATCATCATCAACAACAACAAGGATTAAGCCCAATAGCCTGTTCCGATCTCATTATAGGTCGAATTGGTCCTTCCATCTCTTCAATGGTCTTCCCAACATTCTTCTCCCTTTTGGTTTATAATTATACATTATTCTTGGCATGCGCTGTTCATTCATTCGTAATACGTGCTGAAGATAAGCATTTCGATAATATTTTATTCTTTTACAGAGATTAAATATATTAAGTTCTGTTCTTATATCTTCGTTTTTCTTTTTATCGGTCCTTTGGTATCCTATTTTTATTTTAAAAATAATTATTTAAATCCATTAATTGAAATTGAAATAAAAACTCTGGGCGATGGAGAAATTCCGAATACGTATTTGAAAACACGATAAAAAACTGCATTAAGTACAACTATTGGTACTCATGAGACAAAAATCATGTTGACCTGTGTTATAGAATAAGGTTATATACCTGAACAATTGCAGCTCCGATAGCAAAGAGAGCGATCAAGAGAAGTCTTTCTCTGATGAATTCATTGAGTGAGGTGAGACATCCTCTTTGCATCAGCTCCTCGCATGACCCATGTTGTTCGCTCTTTGAAGAACAACAAGACCACGGAACATTGTTTAATGGCCGATAATCTTGCGGACCGTCAGTACCACAACATTTAAGCTGAAAATATAATAATTAAAATTCAATATATTGTGTGATTTTCATTTAGAAAAAAAAAAACTTTAGTTTGATTCCCCCATAAATTTTCAAAGTCCTATAGAATAACATTTAGAATAGATTTAGAATAGAATAGATTTATTTAGCCTGGTGGAGTTAAGGCCATGTGGCCTTCTCTTCCACTCACCAGGACAAACATATGTTACATATAAATACAAAACATTACAATAATAATCAATTGAGTTGGTGTTTACTTGATGAAAATCCATATTTATTAATTAAATAAAAATGAAACGTAGTTTTATTTAATTTTCATATTTATTATATAATTCAGTGACAGCTGTTTCGGTACACTGTGCCTTCTTCAGACATGTTAACAAATTATGAATTGTGTTCCAACTGATCTAAGCAACAATACAACAATATTTATTTAAATTTTTTAATTTAACAAAGGGGATTCATTCAAATCTAGTTGAGAATTTAATATTTTGTTACTACTTTTAAATTTATTAATTTCTACAGCCTCCAAAACATCTAACTTCTTACCCTTATCACAAACATGTAAAATTTCAAAATATTCTACTTTAATCATTGTTTCGATCCAAATTTTGAAATTTTATATGTTTGTGATAAGGATAAGAAGTTAGATCTCTTGGAGGCTGTAGAAATAAATAAATTTAAAAGTAGTAACAAACTGTTAAATTCTCAACTTGATTTGAATGAATCCCCTTTGTTAAATTAAAAAAAATAAATAAATATTGTTGTATTGTTGCTTAGATCAGTTGGAAAACAATTCATAATTTGTTAACATGTCTGAAGAAGGTACAGTGTACCGAAACAGCTGTCACTGAATTATATAATAAATATGAAAATCAAATAAAACTACGTTTTATTTTTATTTAATTAATTACAATAATAATACATACTAAACAATTAATTATCTGTCAAATTGAATAATAATGAAAATAATGTCTAATAATACAATAAAATTAAATACAATTAAAATTAAATTAATGATAGAATGAATACAGAAAGGAATAACAGCTCGAATCTACTATACATAAAAAGTAAAGAAAGAAAAAAATACAAAGAAAGTAATAAACTACAGTGAATTAATCTATGCTTTTTATACAAGGCATTAGGTAAATATATTAACGAATCTTAAATCTATTTTTATTAAATAATGAAAAAACACATTATTAATTTTTGAAAAGTAATATTAGTGAGTTGTTTCTGTTAGTAATTTTATTTTCAGTTTGTTTCTGAAAGATTGTAAAGTTTGGCAGTCTCTACCATTTCGCATCCGCAAACGTTTATACAGTTGACTTTAGGTGGAACCATACATGTGTGAAGTCCTACAAAAAGTTTATAGAGTTGTCGCTAGATGACATTACCTAGCTGTGAAATCAATATGACCAATCTTCACAATAAATTCCCAAACGTTTATTAGAAATATATGTACACTAACTTCCCTTTTCCTAACCTAACAAAATAAATTATATGCACATAATTTTAATAAACCATATGCCAATCGTCCACCGCAGCGGGCCCGGGTTCGATTCCCGGTCGGGACAGGCTCCTGGGTGAGGTTTTTTTCGGGGTTTTTCCTCACCTGTAAGACAAATGTTAGAAAGTTTAGGACCCAACGGTCCCGGAAAATGATCATCATCATCCTTCACCGGTGTGGAAAGCAACGGGAAGCACCTATAATTCCCTAGTAAAGCTGCAAAGCATAGAATGAAAATTATATGATTGCAGTGAAAGACCTGCCCTCGGGCAGAATTACTATGGATGGATGGATACAGGGATTATCATAGGTGTTGTAACTATGAAATAGCACTGCTATTTTATTGAAATATGGAAACATCTTCATAATTTATAAACTTTTTTACATTACAAGAAAGGTCCACTTTAAATTCCATATTCGGATATAGTGGACCCCAGAGTCCACGTTAGCATTTAGTCTATTTTTAAGTTTCTTTACTCTATTAATTTATATAATAATAATAATAATAATAATAATAATAATAAAATAATAAATACCTTTATTTTACCTGGCAGGGTTAAGGCCTTAAGGCCTTGTCTGCCACTCAACCAGGTTTTTAAAAAATACAAAATAGAAAAGAAATAGTCTTACAACTACATAAACAATTACATATTATAAAAACAATATAATACAATCAATATTTTATAATCTATTTTGATTTACTCTAAATTTAACGAATTAAATATATAATATGTACAAGGTATAAAAAAAACGAGAAAAAAATTATTAATGGCATAGTATAAATTTAAATAAATAAAGAGGAATTAATTATTAGACAACAGGGTAACTATAAGCGACAGATTAATCTGAAAATATTTATGACATCATAATTAAAAAGCGTAAATTTTTATTTAATGTTTTGAAAAATGTGTGTTGATTATAACATTCACACGTCATTCAACAGCAGAAAGCGACGGTCTTTGGGTTTAGTAAAATTACAAGGATATTAAATAAAATTAATTAAGTGAATGGTTTTTACAAATAGCATCCTCATTCATAAAATATACGTATTCGTGTAAAGTGGTCCCAGAGGGACCACATTATTGGAATTCCTGTGTTATGTTTAATTATCTTATACAGCCACCATGTCACGTAATATCAAACCAAACCCGTCAGTATATTAAAACAACATGTACATAATATAATATATGTAGGAGTTTTTTCAACATTTGTAATATTCAACAGCAGAAATTAAGAATTGATTCTTAGCTTGAAAAACTTTTAAAGTGGCCATTTTCATAAATATCACAAATAAACCCTTCTTCGCACGAAAAATAAAAGAAACTGGCTTTGAATACGTCAAAGTTGATGAGGGGAAGAAGTTAAAATATTTTCTGTTCGAGGACAGCAGCAATTAAAGAAAATAATAACATGGTCCACTCAAACAGAAGGGTCCACATTACCCGAAATTCCCTATATATATATATATATATATAGCCTATATATGATGAAGGGCGGTAAATTTTGCTTAGAGGCTTCTTTTAAGAGCCTGCAATTCTTTAGACTTGGGACCCACGGCTAAAAGTCCCCCCGGAGGACTTTGTTTCTTGGATTTTTCCATCCTAAAAAATGCATCGACCCCGACCGGGTTTGAAATCGTGACTGAGGACACTAGACAACCGCGGCCGACTAATGTAAAGTGATCCCAATACAGTACTTAGGTAGCCCTTGTAATGGTAGAAGGTTAAAGCTCCCACTTTTCTAGACAATTGGAACTTGATTTCAGTCCGGTTGTCAGCCATGCATGACTGCCGCCTTTACCCCCAGAAAAAGCGTCTGGTACTCTTCTTCTTCTTCTTCTTCCTTCCAAGTATTAGGCCAAGGCCTGTTACGATCCTATAGAAAATTTTCCCTTATGGGAAATTCTCGTATAAGACTTGAAAGCATAATAATAGTCCCTTCGATTGGTTGCTGGCCAAAGGAAGGCAAGACCAGTGATGGGGCTGCCATCTTATAGCCTCTGGTCAGGCTTTTCTGGAGAAGAAAACAAAATAAAGGAAAGACAAAATGGAAAAAAGGAAGGACTCCCTAGCCCTCGGATGCCCTAATAGCGTTGGGATCGAAAAAACAAGAGTTAACCAAGAGAGGTTAGATAGTAAAGTTAAAAGAGTCTGGTATAAGTAAGTGGAAGAAAGGAAGAAATACCAGATCGGTTAAAGAAAGAAGTAAGGAGCAAAACACAAGTAAGTGGAAGCAATGTTTTGCACAGCTTGGGCACCTTGTGGTCGCCATCCACATATCCATTTCGATAAAAAATCATATAAACGAATATATATAATTAAATTTTTGACATTGAGCAATGCTAGCTTAATATGACATGATAAGAAAAATTAATGCCTGGACGGGATTTGAACCCGGACATCTGGGTTGGTACCCCAGCGTGCTATCCATTACGCTACCGCGCAAATTCAACACAAACATTTATATATATATATATCCATCCACCCATAGTAATTCTGTCCGAGGGCAGGTCTTTCACTGCAATCATAGCTTTTTCATGCTGTGCTTTGCACCTTTACTAGGGAATTGTAGGTGTGGTAGCTTCCCGTTGCTTTCCACACCGGTGAAGGATGATGATGATGATGATGATGATGATAAGGATGATGATAGCCATATGATTTCGGGGACCGTTTGGGCCTTAAAGTTTGCCTGACATATGTCTTACAGGTGAGGAAAAACCCCGATGAAAACCTCACCTAGAAAAACTGCCCCGGCCGGGGATCGAACCCGGGCCCGCTGCGTGGCAAGGCAGCATGCTACCTCGAGACCACAGCGGTGAACACACACACACACACACACACACACACACAGATATATATATATTCTCCATTATTACGAGATGTAGCGAGAACTCGGTCTCCACTGCCATCTAGTAGCTCCTATCACAAATAAGCAAATTAAAGAGAATATTTTTACTTTATAGCAGTGACGCTTTATCGATGTTATAATTAAATTTTTGACATTGAGCAATGCAAGGTTAATATGACATGATAAGTAAAATAAATGTCTGAACGGGATTTGAACCCGGACCTCTGGGTTGGTACCCCAACGTGCTATCCATTACACATCGGGCAAATCCAATACAAACATTTATCTTTCTGATATATATATATATATATATATATATATATTCTCCTTTATTACGAGATGTAGCGAGAACACGGTCTACACTGCCATCTTTTCACAATATCATTATAATACGATCAATTATTGGAACTGTTTTAAAATAACAGTATTGGAAAATGTTAAAAGGATTCATAAGGTAAAAATAACAAATTATCGATAAATAAAAATATATTTTTTTAGGGAAGGAGGCATATAAGGGCATCATATATGATATCTTTGATTTCAACCAAATGTTTATCATTTAATTGATGCTGTTGAAAAGAGAGAGAGAGAGAAGAGAGAGAGAGAAGAGAGAGAAGAGAGAGAGAAGAGAAGAAAGAGAGAAGAGAGAGGAGAGAGAGAGAGAAGAGAGAGAGAGAAGAAGAGAGAGAGAGAGAGAGAAGGAGAGAGAGAGAAGAGAGGGAGAGAGAAGAGAGAAGAGAGAGAGAGAAGAGAGAGAGAAGAGAGAGAGAGAAGAGAAGAGAGAGAGAAGAGAGAGAGAGGAGAGAGAGAGAGAGAGAGAGAGAGAGAGAGAGAGAGAGAGAGAGAGAGAGAGAGAGCTTGAAGGTCTGAGGTATCGAACATGATACCATCGACCATAGTGAGTTGGGAGTTATTACTGAAGCGAGAAAAAAATTAAACGCCAAATGTATCATATATGATCCTAGGGATTAGGAGAATATTTCCAAATATTTTACTCCAGATAATTTGAATATACTGTACCTCTTTTTGCAGTTTGTCCCATTTTTTAACCACAGAATCGTCACTGGAATATATTGAAAATGATTTTTCCATCGTGCTGACCATTTCATCATGAAAATCTCCTCTGGATGTGAGACACCAAATTGCCCCACCAAACTCCATTATCACTATCGTCGACAGCAGTAGAAAAAACTGTAACATACATTACTATTTAACTAACTAACTCACTCACTTGCACTATCGAACTCACAAGTTCATAGCCGCGCGAACATAAGCTCTCCATACATTCCTATCCTGAGCTAATGTTTTCCAATCATCCCCTGTATAATCTATTCAATCTACTTCTCTCAAATCATGGTTAATGTTATTCTTCCACCTCATTTTTGGTCTACCAACTAGGAACACGACTACTAGATTGTATATATAATGCATGAATGTAAGCAGATACTGCTTGCAGGATATAATAGAAAATTATTCGTAGTAATTGATTATACCTCAATAAAAAGAAACCACTGCTTGCACTTTCTTAAACGTATTATTTCCCAGGAATTTACGTTCCGGAAAAATATAATTTACGTCATAGGACAACAGAAATTAATGACCTGCAAGAAATGTATAATTAGAATAATTGCAAGAGTTAAAAGTGAATAAATAACAAAATTAACTAATCATATATTTTCACCAAAAAGTATGGCTGTAATTATTCATCCTAAATGATTAATCGATGAATAGGTTAAGATTTTACGAATTGAAATTTTGGTTATAGCCAACCATAGAGAAACTTCGAATAGAGGGGAAACTGAGTACAGTGACATCTAAAAAATTTCGGTCGTTTACGATGAACTACAATGAACAAACTACAATGGTAGCGCTGTTTCGTAGTAACAGAATATGTAACTAAATAAAACAAATACAAGGCACACGGCGTCGTTCACGGCGTGTTTAACGGTGTTCACTCGGGATTATGGGAAGTTAGCCATTTTGTAAATTTTAATTTTTAACTGCTATCCTTTCGTTCTATGTAGACGGTACTGTAAATTATCGAAAGTCAAAATCATTACTTAGATTTTATTTTACTCTAATTTGTAACTCTGTGATAGCCAACAACCTATAATGTTGTGTTTCATTTTTTCTCCACTAGAATGCATTCTTACAATATTGCGATCCTTTGGCAATAAATAATATGATCTGGTTGCAGTGATGAACAAACGAAGCATAACAAACGTTTCTCATTTGTTTTCAAACATCGCCGTTTACAATAAATATATAAATATTATAAAACGACTATATTTAAATAATGATTTGTGAGTAAACAGCTTAATTATATTCGTTAAATAGTCCTAACAAATGCCACTCTTGATTTCCAATTTATCGATAATTTGGAAATCACTCGTGGCATTATTTATGATGATTTGTTCAGGCTCATCATCATCAATATTGCAGGCATGGATTAGGTCATTGGCCTGTTCCACTTCAGGATAGAAATTGATCCCTCCATCTCTTCTTAGGTCTTCCTGGGTCTCTTCGCCCTCTGGGTCTGTAGTTCAATAGCTGCAGATGTAGTCTATTGTTTGGCATTCTAAGGAGGTGTTCATGCCAATTATTTTGATATTTTTTAATGGTTTCAGTTATTGCTGGTGTGTTGAGAGCTTTGCGGATATCTTCATTACGCATGTTGTCATAAAGTGTATAACCCGCTAAAGGTCTTAATAACTTCATTTCTGCAGCTACTATCCTATTTAATTTACCTGTAGTAAGAGTCCAGGTTTCAGAACCATAACGTAGAGTTGGAATAGCCATTGTTTTATAAAATTTTAGAATTGTATCTGGGCGTACTTTTCGGAAAAGAATGATTTTTATTGTTCAGGCTATGATATGAAAACATTAATCCGAGGTAGGGATGTATGGAAAGCTTTTGTCCACCTACTTGTAAGTATTTTATGTAAATTTTTAATTACTTTTTTTACGCATCGTGCTGTCTTGTCACGTAGCGGGCCCGAATTCGAACCTCGGTCGGGACAAGTTTCCTGAGTATTTTTTTTTTCGAGGATTTTCCTCACCTGTAATCAAATGTCAGGAAATTTAAGGCCCAAACGGTCCCCGAACACCATCTGCCCAACATTATAATCAATATCATGTTCGCCTCTTAGATTAAGTTTAATTCAAGTCCTCTCCTGATGCATCATTACCATTATCATCACCTCTCATATCATCGGAGGAGCGTAATCCCGCCTTCCAGGCGCCCCAACCTCAGAAGTAGGTTAAAAGTTCGCTATGCCAGGAAAGAATGCCAGAAATGTCGTAATGACAATCTGGTGGCATTTATTTTAAAATATATTTTTTTCATTTATCTTTTAATTTATTTAATTAAATATAAACAAAACTTACAGTTTTATGTCATTTTCATATTTATTAAATTATAAATTAGTTACAGCTGATTCGGTACTTTGTACCTTCTTCAGACATGATAAAAAATGAAAGAATTTTGTTATTACAGTACATAACAACTGTAACTATGCAACCATTTTTTTACAATATCTATTATAAATTTAAAAGAGGTGATTCATTCAAATCTAGTTGGGAATTTAACAGCTTATTACCACTTTTCAATGTATTTATCTCTACAACTTCTAAAAGGTCCAACTTCTTTCCTTTGTCACAAACATGTAACATTTTAAAATTTGAATCAAAACAGTGATCATATTGGAGTAGGTGGTTAGCATACTTTGAATTATCTAAATTTCTGTTATATGCTCTCATATGTTCCTTTATACGAGAAATAAAAGGTCTGCCAGTTTGTCCTATAATTTATTGCCTAAAATTGTCAGAGAATTGGGTTTCGAACTAAGTAATGAGAATTACAAGGCTAAGTTGCATCCTTGAGTAATATTTAACGATGAAATTATGAAGATAATATTATTTTGTTGCACATCATTCTATCAACACCATAAAATCGTTTACTTGGCAACACTGTATGTTTTAATGACAATTTTATACAGCCCGTATGTTTTAATGATTTCCTGTACAGTAAGCAGATGTTAAAATTTAATGAATTTTTTTTTTTACTTACAATAATGAGATGCCAGTTACCACCTGACATCGCTCCAAACCAGCCCAGGGCTGCCACAAAACATGCCGCTAATCCTGTAAGTCCTAGGAATATTACAGGTGAAGACACGATTGTTGGTACGAATTCACTGTGCGTATAAAATTGCACGAAGTTGGCGACAGTGAATACAACTATAGCAACACCAGAAATCTGTGAAGTAAAATTACAATTATTTTATATATTAATTAAATAAAAATAAAACTTAGTTTTATTTGATTTTCATATTTATTAAGACATAATTCAGTGACAGCTGTTTCGGTACACTGTACCTTCTTCAGACATGTTAACAAATTATGAATTGTGTTCCAACTGATCTAAGCAACAATACAATAATAAATACAATTTTTTTTAATTTGAATAAATTATTGTTGTATTGTAAAATTCAAGCAGCCGAGATGAAATTTTTAAGAAGAGTAAAAGGCTGCACTAGAATGGACCAGATAAGAAACGAGGATATCCGTGAAAAACTGCAGATCTACTCCATAAAAGAAAAGATATTTAACAACAAGATACAGTGGAAAGAACATATAGAAAGAATGGATGAAAGTAGATTACCAAACAAAATCTTACATTATTTTCCAAGAGGAAGAAGAGATGTCGGACATCCTCGGAAGAGATGGTCTTAGATCTATTAGTGAAGACGGAACAGGCAACTCTTGCCTAAACCAGGAAGTGAAGAAGAAGAAGATTGTTGTATTGCTGCTTAGATCAGTTGGAACACAATTCATAAATTGTTAACATGTCTGAAGAAGGTACAGTGTACCAAACAGCTGTCACTGAATTATATAATAATATATATGAAAATCAAATAAAATCAAGTTTTGTTTTTATTTAATTAATAAATATGGATTTTTATCAAGTAAACACCAACTCAATTGATTAATTATTTTATAGTTGACTATTTAATGCATGCCCCAAATGGTAGTCAATGACCAATCACGTTTCGATTAATTTTGTTTTACAACTAATGACAGTCGTGTTTCACCGCTATTTATTGAATTATGATTACAAAAATAAAGAAAGCTCTTCCTTTTTAATATTCTGAACAGGTTAGAGCATTATTTTGCAGTGACTGACTCTCCAACAAATACCTTAAATATAGCAAATAATGAACAGATTCCTTCGAACTACACATTTGATAATTGTGTGTTCAATAATTGTGTTTTTAAAATATTGATTTTACTGAATTGTTACCTAAAAATTAATTAATAACCTTTAATGTTGGTTATAATATACAGTTTGATATGTCTCATTTTTTCTCCACTAGGTTGCATTCTTACAATATTATCATATTTGGCAATAAATAATATTATGAAGTTGCAGTGGATGAACAAATGAAACATAACCAAACATTTCTCATTTGTTTTCAAACATCGTCGTTTACATTAAATACATAAATATTTTAAAATAACCATATTTAAATAACGATTTTTGAGTGAACAACTAATTTTATTCGTTAAATAGTCCTAAGAAATGTCACTCTTTATTTCCAAATCCTCTAGATAACTTCACTCGTCACTTCGTGACATCGTGAATTTGTCAATGATTTGGAAATCACTCGTGGCATTACTTAGGACGATTTAACTCATGCCCCAAATGAGACTCAATGGCCAATCACGTTTCAATGATTTCTGTTTTACAACCAATCAGAGTCGTGTTTCTCGAAATATGTATCAGTGTTATAATTACCATATTAAAGAAGGCTCCTCCTTTTTAATATTCTGAACAGGTCTGAACATTATTTTGCAGTGACTGAGCCTGTGAGAAATACGGCTACCAGATTGTATATATAGTGCATGAATGTGAACACATGCCGCATGCGGGAGTTAATATAAAAACATTTGTAGCAATTGATTATACCATCAAAAAAAAAAACCACTGTTTGCACTTTCTTAAATGTATTTTTTCCCAGGTAACAATCCAGAAAAATATAATTGTCATATTTACATGATACGACATCAGAAATGAATTAATATACAGTTTGATGTGTTTCATTTTTTCTCCACTAGAGAGCATTCTTGCAATATTGCGTTCCTTTGGCAATAAATAGTATGATCTGGTTGCAGTGATAAACAAAAGAAGCAGATGAAGCGTACCTATCGCTTCTCATTTGTTTTCAAACATCGCCGTTTACATTAAATATATAAATATTTTAAAATAACTATAGTTAAATAATGATTTGTGAGTAAACAGCTTAATTTTATTCGTTAAATAGTCCTAACAAATGCCACTCTTGATTTCCAAATTCTTTAGATAAATTCACTCCTCACTTCGTGAGTCGTGAATTTATCGATAATTTGGAAATGACTCGTGGCATTACTTATGAGAAACTCTCTTATAGCCTATGTTCATGCCGGGAATCTCCTAAACATTTTGAAAAAAGTCCCATCACAATCGGATCAACGGTATGGCCGTTCATAAAGTACGAACAAACAAACATTCATTTTTATATATTAGATTATGAAAGACAAGTTTACTCCATCTCCTTAAGCTGGCTTCTCAAACTCTAGGCTCCCTATCTTAAATTGTTCAGTGGAGCACCTCCCTTGTCATGTTTAATTTTTGCACGCTCTTACAGAATCACTCTGTAAATCGAGACGCAGTAATGCAACATCTCACAAAAAATGTCCAGTGCATCATACGAGCCATTAACCATTAGCTTGCATAAGATAGATTTATCAAAATGGGACTTCCTTTAGAGATACGGTGCATATGCGTAGGTCTGTACAGTACCTTATCTGAGGTTACATCTATTTATCTAACGTGGGAGTTGCTGAGTGCGGCTTCAGTTGGGCAGCTCAAGTTCCCACTATATCTCGTAATAATAAAAGTGTGTGTGTATATATACTCGTATATATGGAATGATAAGAAAAATAAATGCCTGGACGGGATTCGAACCCGGATCTCTGAGTCTGTACCTCAGCGTGATATCCATTACACCACCAGGCGAATCCAATTCAAACACTTATTTTTCTTATATATAATAATAATAATAATAATAATAATAATTTATTTTAGCTGGCAGAGTTAAGGCCATAAGGCCTTCTCTTCCACTCTACCAGCGAATAGTAAAATTATACAAAAATTACGTACATATTACAATTTTAAGATATTAAAATACAGACTAAACAAAATACAATGATGATGGATCTAATACTAGCTAATGCTAACAAAAACATAGAATATAATAAAATTAAAATGATATAAAATAAAGTAAGTAGCTTCCTACATGATTATTAATAGAATGCTCTATATAGTTGTTATGTAGTTAATGTTTTCATTGTGTCGAACTTAAGATATCAGTTAATTTGGATTTAAATAATGATAGCGATTGACAGTCCCTGACATGACTGGGAAGTGAGTTCCATGCTCTAGCCATAGATATTGTGTAAGATTCAGAGTATAGACAGGTCCTGTGTTGTGGTATCAAAAGTAAAGAAGAGTCTTGTGATCTTGTTCCTAAATTGTGATGAGCCGATAAATGTTGAAAACGTGTTGTTAAATAAGTTGGTAAATATGTGTGCAGAATTTGGAATAGTAAGGTATGTGAATGTAAAGTTCTTCTGTCATTTAGGCGTAGCCATGATAAGGCCTGAAATGAAGGAGACACGTGGTCATAACGACGGAGATTGAATATAAATCGAATGCACGCATTATGAGCACGCTGTAGTCTGTCAGATATGTATTATACTCTCCATTATTACTAGATGTCGCGAGAACTCGGTCTTCACCGCCATCTAGTAGCTGACTATAACAAGTAAGCAAATTAAAGAGAATATTTTTACCTTATAGCAGTGACGCTTTATAAGAAAAATAAGTGTTTGAATTGGATTCGCCTGGTAGTGTAATGGATATCACGCTGAGGTATAGACTCAGAGATCCGGGTTCGAATCCCGTCCAGGCATTTATTTTTCTTATCATTCCATATTAAGCTTGTATTGCTCAATGTTAAACATTTAATTATAACATATATATATAGGCTATATATATATAATATATATATATATATATATATATATATATATCATCATAGTACATTCACGAATTTAGGCCATTTGTTGACCTGTTTCGGTCTCAAGAGAAACACCATCCAAAAGTCTTTTGAGTGGACGTCCTAGTCTTCTTCTTCCTGCAGGTTGATATCTTAACATTTGTTTAGGTATTCTGTGCCTTCTGGATTTTTTCATGTTGAGACTTGAAAGTAGTTTTGAAGTTCCTTAGGACAGGTTACTGGCCCGACGCTAAGTAGTCCAGTGGTAGGGCTGCTACCTTTTAGTCTCTGGACAGACATTAGGATACTGCATTTACTCAGTACCCGATGGAACGGTTATACCGCCGTGACTCGGTCCTCAGAGCCTGTTTGTGAAAACGGGTTGTACCACGAGAAGGTGAGGATGATAATTGGGTAGGAGAGGCCTGAAAGTTTTCCTGACATTTGTCTTACAGGTGAGGAAAAACCCCGATAAAAACCACACCCAGGAAAACTGCCCCGATCGGGGATCGAACGCGGGCCCGCTGCGTGACAAGGCAGCACGCTATCTCGAGACCATAGCGGTGGATATATATATATATATATATATATATATATATATATATAAGAAAAATGAATGTTTGTACTAGACTTGCTCGGTTGCGTAATTGGTAGCGCATTGGGATATCAATCCAGAGGTCCGGGTTCAAGTCCCATCCGAGCATTTATTTTTCTTATCATGTCATATTTTTAAACTGACCCAAACCTTCTGGCGGCACTATGACCCTGGGGTCAACTCAGCCTCTAACGGAAATGAGTACCAGACACTTGTTCTGGGGGTAAAGACGGCCGTCACGCAGGGCTGACAACCCGGCTGACATAAAGTGCCGATTGTCCAGAAAAAGTGGGAGCCTTAACCTCCTACTACCCCAAGGGCCTCCTGAGGCCTGTAGTGGGATCACTTTACTTTACTTTATGTCATATTAAGCCTGTATTGCTCAATGTCAAAAATGTAATGTAATTATAACATCGATAAAGGTCACTGCCATAAAGTAAAAATATTCTCTTTAATTTGTTTACTTGGTATAGGAGCTACTAGATGGCAGTGGAGATCAAGTTCCCACGATATCTGGTAATAATAAGAGAGTATATATATATATATATATATATATATATATATATATGAATGTTTGTACTACACTTGCTCGATAGCGTAATCGGTAGCGCACTGGAGTAGCAATCTAGAGGTCCGGGTTCAAGTCCCGTCCGAGCATTTATTTTTCTTATCATGTCATATATATTTCAAATCTTTAAAAATTTATACAAGTCTTGTGAAAACAAACGAATATTCAATAATCAAATCATCCTATAGACTTTCCAACGGAAATTTATAAACAATAAATGATGATAGTTAGAAACTGTCAGGTCTATTTTATATTAAGTTAATTTCAGAATGGATCAGAAGAAATAAATATTGCAATTCAGAAGATAATAATGTTATTTCGAAAAGAGTTAGGCGTAATTTAAAAGCACCGACTCTTAATTTTTATTTTGTCATTATTTTCAATGTTCTCAACTAAAAATGTACAAATATCATTATAATTTGATTTAGGCCTAAATATCTAGGTTTCAATTTATCAAATGTTAGAATTGAAGATATTAATGACAAAATAAATAAATTTAATCTAATGTGTGGCACTATTAAAAGAATCCTTAAAAACACAAGAAACAATAATTAAATTTTATAAAGTAATGGCTGTTCCTGTATTAATGTATGGATCAGAATGTTGGACGATCACTAAAAAACAAGAACAAAGATTGGGAGCAGCTGAGATAAGATTTTTAAGAAATATAACAACATATACTCTGCTGGATAAGAAAAGAAATGAAGATATAAGAAAGGAACTAAATATTTTCAAACTTACAGACCGAATAATTAAATATAGAAACGTCTGGAAAGAACATATTGATAGAATGCTAGAAGAAAGATTTCCAAAATTATTGCTAAATTATAAACCGCACGGAAGGAGAAATATTGGACGCCCACACAGAAGATGGTCTGAACAATTTTAACAAATCTAGCTTTCATGAAACAGGAACGAGCCAACCGGCTTAATCCCTGGATGATGATGATGATAATTTAATTATATTTGATGTTTTCTGAATTACTATACAATTTAAAATGATGACCTTTTCTCATGTTAACTCTTACAGACCGAATAATTAAATATAGGAACGCCTGGAAAGAACATGTTGATAGAATGCCAGAAAAAAATTTCCAAAATTATTGCTAAATTATAAACCGCACGGAAAGAGAAATATTGTACCCTCACACGGAAGATGGTCTGAACAATTTTAACAATTCTAGCTTTCATGAAACCGGAACGAGCCACCTGGCTTAATCCCTGGATGATGATGATTGAATTATACTTGATGTTTTCTGAATTACTATAAAATTTAAAATTATGACCTTTTCTAATGTTAACTCTAATAATCTGAGATATAAGCGATAATTTCTGAATTACAACTGGAAGAAGTGTAGATGATAAGCAAACATCAGTTAAAAGCGATGAATTGCAATAGATACGTGGAATTATATAGAATTCCATAGATACGTAATTACTTTTAGAACCTTACACGTGTATTGTAAATAGGCATATTCCATGCTATTCACGGACACAAATTATTATTTAAAATGTCTATATGAAGTTGATACTTACCGCGAATACGATACTAAAGGCCAGGACAACGAACTTGAGACAGCCAGTCGAATACGCCATTTTACTTTACTAAGGTTAAGACTTCCCGGTGGAGTGACAACAGGCAACAGTGTTGATAAACGGTTGAATAGTACAAGGTGTTTCTGAAAAATGTTTCACTTGTTACCTGTTACACATTGTATTAAAACACACTGAAATGTAACTAGGCCTATTCAAAGTGGAGTAATTCACAATTTATTTTTAAAATTTTATTTATTTAGCAAGTTTCATATCTTCCTACGACCAATTAATAAATTTTCACCCACATCTCTCTGTCATATCCATCTCCATTGTCCAATCTTTTTTCCCTCATGCTGCACAAAACAACTACAATTCACGTTATTTTTAGCCGTCCTCTTCTTCTTCTTCTACTAGTTTTTCACATGAAGTTACTTACTTACTTACTTACTTACTTACTTACTTACTTACTTACTCACTGGCACTATCGAACCCGTAAGTTCATGGCCGCGCGGACATAAGCTCTCCATTTTTCACATGACGTTACCATTTTAATTGTTCGTTTTTTTATTAAATCCACAACATTATTATTATTATTATTATTATTATTGTCATCATTATTATTATTATTATTATTATTATTATCATTATTATTGTTGTTATTATTATTATTATTATTATTATTATTATTATTATTATTATTATTATAATGACAAATGAGGGAAATTTTGAGGAAGTGGCTGAATTCAAATATCTAGGAACAATAATCACAAATAGGAATGAGATGCACAAAGAAATTAAACATAGGCTCAATTCTGGAAATGTGTGCTATTATGCATTGCAGAGACTCTTGATGTCCCAACTCCTTTCAAAAAAACGTTAAACTGAAAATATATAAAACTATTATTCTACCAGTTATATTATATGGGTGCGAAACATGGGCTCTCACTTTAAGGGAGGAAAGGAGATTACGAGTTTTTGAGAATAAAGTTCTTAGGAAAATGTTTGGACCAAAGAGAGATGAACAGACAGGTGAATGGAGAAGACTGCATAACAATGAACTAGGCTACATGGTCTTTATAGGAAGCCAGATATAATAAGAACAGTTAAGTCTCGTAGACTACGATGGGCAGGACATATTGCGCGTATGGGGAATGAAAGACGTGCATGGAAGCTTCTTGTAGGAAAGCCAGAGGAAAACGCCCAGTGGGTAGACCAAGAATGAGGTGGGAGAATAACATTAACTATGATTTGAGGGAAGTAGATTATACAGGGAATGATTGGAAAGCATTAGCTCAGGATAGGGATGTATTGAGAGCTTATGTCCGCGCGGCCATGAACCTACGGGTTCGATAGTGCCAGTGAGTTAGTTACTATTATTATTATTATTATTATTATTATTATTATTATTATTATTATTATTATTATTATTATTATTATTATTATTATTGCACTGCACTACAAACCTGAAGGTCGAGGGTTCGAGTCCAGGTGGGGGTCAGGATTTTTAAACTGACCCAAACTTCTGGTGGCACCATGACCCTGGGGTCGACTCAGCCTCTAACAGAAACGAGTACCAGACGCTTGTTGTGGGTGTAAAGGAAGCCGTCACGCAGGGCTGACAACCCGGCTGACATCAAGTGCCGATTATCTAGAAAAAGTGGGAGCCTTAACCTCCCACTACCCCAAGGGTCTCCTATGGCCTGTAGTGGGATCACTTTACCTTTTACTTACTTACTTACTTACTCACTGGCACTATCGAACCCGTAGGTTCATGGCCGCGCGGACATAAGCTCTCCATACATCCTTATCCTGAGCTAATTCTTTCCAATAATTCCCTGTATAATCTACTTCCCTCAAATCATAGTTAATGTTGTTCTCCCACCTCATTCTTGGTCTACCAACTGGGCGTTTTCCCTCTGGCTTTCCTACAAGAAGCTTCCATGCACGTCTTTCATACCTTTTATTATTATTATTGTTATTATTATTATTGTTATTGTTATTATTATTATTATTATTATTATTATTATTATTATTATTATTATTATTATTGTTGTTTTTGTCGACTCATCGTTGTGTTCTAAGGGCAACATCGTTGCGTCAGACTTAGCGAACCTGGGTTCAATCCCCGTTTCATGGGTGAGGATTTTTCCTCATCAGTAAGACAAATTCTAGGAAACTTTTAAGATCCAAACAGTCCCAGAACCTCCATCTATCATGATCATTCGTATCATATTCGCCTTGTTTGTATCAATATGTGAGTTAATTGAGTGTCTGGATTTATATCTTATCGGAGATGTCCCTTACATTTGGGTAGTTATTTACGGTGATGCCCTTCAGTCTTTGCGTGGTCAGAAATGTAATCCACATTGTACAATCTTCTCAAGTATATACAAAGAGAAAAACTAAACCGAGGAAAATAATTTTAATATCCAATACGCTTGGGATAAAATAAAGTGGTCAACAACAAAATCACCTCCAACACATAGAGAATAAAATTAGAGTTATCAACAAAAAGAAAATAATTTTACCATCAAAAGCGTGGGGTGCTCTATATCAATTAATATATTTGATAATAAACAGATATTGGTAAAAGTAAGTTCTCTAAGAAGAAAATGTAAAAATCATAAAAATCACCCCACGCTTTTGATGGTAAAATTATTTTCTTTTTGTTGATAACTCTAATTTTATTCTAGATGTGTTGGAGATGCTTTTTTTGTTGACCACTTTATTTTATTCCAAGCGTACTGGAAATTAAAATTATTTTTCATTTTTTAGTTTTCTAATAAAGCGTGTTCTTTTAGTTTTTTTAAAAATATTATTTATTTTTTATTTTTTAGTTTTAATATTTTCCAGAATAAGATAAAAATGTAAATATCTTTAAATTCGATACTATTGTAGTATGAGCTAAAAGTAATACTCTTCGATAAAAAAATCCTTCCAGCCGGATTTGAACCAGCGACGTATGGATTACTGGAATTGTATACCACTGCTCTACCAACTGAGCTGAGCTCTACAACGATTGACTAAAAACTCGACAAGTCCGCAACCTATTATACCAGTTTTCATATTTTTGATTTTCGGATGATTCTGGCCATGATTTTTTAAACAAAATATGAAATTATTGTATTGTCACGGCTCCTCTACAAGTATACAAAGTTTCAAGTCGATCCAATGTTTCTAAGTGGGTGAAAATCGCGTTGAAAGATTCCGTTACATTGATATAAAAACATTTTTTTTTTATTTTCTAATGATTATGGCCAGGATTTTAGAAAATAAATATGAAATGATTGTATTGTCACGGGTCCTCTACAAGTATACAGAGTTTCAAGTCGATCCGATGATTTTAAGTGGGTGAAAATCGCGTTGAAAGATTCCGTTACATAGATAGATAGATGCAGGTCAAGCTAATATAAAGCGTGTAATAAATAGTATAGCCTATTACGATGCGAGGTTAGGAAGTGATTTTTACAGAATCGGACAATTACTCCTAATTTATTGGGGATTGATAGTAGAATTCAGAACATTGTCCATATAATACTCCCGGTCGATTAATTAAGAAACTAGTTTGATTTAATCGACCGGGAGTTACATCAGCTTTTTAGACAGTCCAGCCTGTACCTGCCCCACTTTCAACCATTCTTCTTGCCAGAAGGAGGGTTAGAGAAGGTGGAAGATGTCAAAATCTTATATTATTTATTAGAGGAAAGGCGGCGTAGGCAAATAAAAAGTATCTGGTTGAATATGAATGCGAGGATAATCCGAGATTCTGTAAAACACTTCACAAACGAGCGTTGTACACTTTTTTTGCGCGATGATGTTTTAAAAATAATGAATAGGGCTAATAGTAAAATAATAACATCTTTGTTGGAAATATTTGTGTTCATTACAAACAACTGACTAACGTTAACAGCGTGGCCAATGTTCATTAGTTGAGACTACAGCAGGCCGTGACACCAACCAGTCATAAAATGGCGACAAATACGTATTTATTGTTTTATATTATTTCAAATAAAGTTCAGTTCATTTAAAATACAGTGATTTGTTTCGTATAATGTATTTTAACAGTACCTTTTGGATATATTTTTGTAGGCCTATATACATTGTACGTAGTATTCATAAAAGGCAGTGGTTTTACTTACTGCAGAGGTTTGTAATATGTAATATTATAGTATAGTTGTTTAGGGTGGCAATCCCGAAATGTAGGAAGGTGAACTTTCAATCATTGTCGCCATTGCACTATCGCGCAAAAAAATGATTACTATTATTGTTGTAAAATACGCTGAGAAAAAATTAACAGCGTCATAATCCGTGTAATTAATTAATGGTTGGTGCAATGCAGCACTCTAAATTAGTTTTCTTGTTTGATAAAAAGTTTTATTTGTCAAATAAACATGGTAATCAAGTGACACTCTTTTATCAATAGATAAGATAATTTTTAGCAATATTTTAATTTAATGGTAATATATTGCCAGTACTGCATTCTATTTAGAGGTTACGTAAGAAAATTAGTTTTATTTTAGAACATTAAACGAATTTCCTACTTATTACACTAATTCATAGATTTCTCATTATTGACAACAGATTAGTTTAAGAGTGTGAGCGAAAACTTGACAATTCACGAAGTGTTATTATTGTCATAATTGAGGTTAAAATTTGATATGAATATTAATAAATGTTTCGATTTTTGGAAAAACTGCACTTAAACTTGCGTGAAATATTTTCAAAATTTTTGGAAAAACTGCACTTAAACTTGCGTGAAATATTTTCAAAGTCCTCTAGTACAACAGTTCGCATGCACCAGAGTTTATAGAGTCACTGATAACCCACAATCGAACCACATATCGAATATCATCGTCGATTACTATCTATGCAATAAATCCCCAAATCTATGTTAAATAATATATCAATAATATTAAAATTACCAAACGTTTATTAAAAATGGGTGTACACTTACTTATCACTCCCTAACGCCGATCCAACCAGTGATAACCCAAAAACAGCGATAGAAAAATCATAACTAAGTAATATACGCTGTGGAGAAAATAGCAGTTAACATCACAATATTGTCTAACAGTGTCATAATATTGTGATTTGCGTATTTAAATAAATACTTCAAAATTGTCTAATAATGTTATCAAAATTGTTTGAAAAAGTTTAAAAATATTGGCTCAACTGCACTTCTACTAGCGCTTGATTTTTCAGTTATATTGTTGTAAACTATAGCTCTTATTTTGTATTTACTAACATTATTTAATATCGAACCACATATCGATTATTATCGTTGTTTCGATTATTATAGTTTTTTTTAGTTTTATGTATTTAGACACATTTAAAATGTAACGAACCTAAAAGCTAACTAACTAACTAACTCACACTTAACCTAATTCAATTACTCTGACCCAGGGTGGATCCCATGAAACGCCCTTTTTTCACTCCTTAATAATCGTAACCATCGATAACCCACTGGTTCCAAGTATGTAATATACTCTCTGGAGAAAATAGGAAGTCACCATCACAATATGTGTATTTGGATAAATACTTAAAAATTCTAAAATAAAGTTATAAAAATTGTTTTAAACATTTAAAAATGTTACTAAATACAGAAGAAGAGTTATAATTCACACAATAAACTGAAAAATCAATGGTAAGTGTTTCTATACTTGAGCCAATAAATTTAATTTTATGGGTGTCTTAATACTAACAGTAAAAATGTAATCTAAAAAAACATCATTACTCACCACATCAACCAAAATTCCAAAAATGCCTACAACAATGTATCTAATTATATATCACGTTAACGTTAAATTAATTAAACAATCCGCATGATCCATCTTGTTAACCTAGATAAATTGACGCAAAATCTCAATATATATTAATCTTAAACACTAATATGTGAAAAATATGTTTACATCTGTCATCTGCGTTCAATTCTCTAACCAACAAGACACCTCTCCAATAAAATAGTAATGCACCACATTTCTTGAGCACTCTGTAGTTAAAATGAAAGTAAATTTGTATTATCACTTAACAAGACAACGACATTAACACAAATTTCACTCTTGAGATTTTATAAAATCATTCACTTCTTGGTAAAAGTCTTAATCTTGAGACGTTACTAGAATTTTAATAAATGAGTTTGCGTTCCATTTAATGCAATGTAGTATATAATTCTTTTAAAAACGTCATTTCTGAATAAAGAGGTGCTTATCTCAAGTATGATCCAAGATTACAGATAAGACTGATAACTTCCCAAGTGGATCACAGTCAGCGAATTATTCAGAGAAACACGTTAAATGATAAAGTTCTTATTGGTTCACAAAAATTAAATTATGTGAAACTTCATCTTCTCAGCGTTAACTGTGCAACAAAAAAGAAACTTTTTTCGTCTCAGAAAGAAAAATAGTCGGCCGCGGTGGAATAGTGGTTATGCTCCTTGCCTCTGGTCCCAAGGGTCGATGGGTTTTTTAGGACGGAAAAATCCAAGGAGCAAGTCCTCCGGGAGGGACTTTAAGCCGTGGGTCCCGAGTCTGAAGATTTTCAGGCTCGTAAAAAATCCTTAAGCCTGAATGAAAAGGCCTCTAAACAAAATTTACCGAATTTTCCCGTCCTAGTACTACCTTAGTTTCCTAGATGTCAGTATGAGGCGGAACGCTGGCCACGGACCACTCAAAATGGCATCTATACGAAAACAAGTGTAACTGAATTAGTATGGTTCAAATTCTTCCCTGTAGGGGGAGAGCGCCTAAATCTATGTAAAGGGAAAACATGGGCTTACAATTCAATACAAGAAAGAAAAATGTTTGATTCTGATAGTATTTTTTCTCCTGAATTCAAATATGATATCGGGGTTTCTCCATCACGCAAGATTTCCGAGATACAGGAATTTATAATTTCAAACACTTTAATATTTTCTACATTCGAAACTATACAATATTCGAACATTCGGACTCGCCTAGAAAGTAAGAAATGGCGATTTTCTGCTATATTTCGCCTGTGGAGCATCCCTCTTGATGGTCCAACAATAATCGGCCAGCACATTAGGATTTCATTTGCCTTGATATCTCTTTTCCATAGCTGAAATCTCCTGATGAAAGTGTTCCCCGTGCTCATCGCTCGCTGCGGCAAGATAATAAATGGACGAAAAAACGTTTATTAAAAAATTATTTAAATCTATTAATTGAAATTGAAATAAAAAACTGTGGGTGATGCAGAAATTCCGAATACATATTTGAAAACACGATAAAAACTGCATTAAGTACAAATATTGGTACTCATGAGACAAAAATCACGTTGACCAGTGTAATTGTTAATAAAATGTAAATTACACCCTAGAGGACTCCGCAGACGTCCTGCCCGAACGTTCAATTCTCGTGTCATGGCCGGACGATAAAAATATAAGTTACTTTTTACCTAAAACTCACTAATTAGTAACTTCGCAAGAAAACTCCTCACTGTCATCTGTAGTGGTTCAAGAAGCTTGCATTATGACGTCACATTGTATTTGCGCGGAATATGTCGGTAATGCAGATGACTACACACTTGACATTAAAAAAATCCTATAACCCGATCGCAGCGCAATCTACCGGGTTCAATTGTGAATCTAAACCATCCAGGGACCCACTCAATCTCACACAAAAAAAATCATCAAAATAGGTCCAGTCGTTTAGGCAGTTTTTAATTTCGGATTTCAATAAACCTCCACTTCTAATTGTCTGATTTCACTCATTTTTGGACAATACCTACCTTGGTTTATATATACGTAGATATATTGTGCGATGGAAACAGAAAATGACTATCATTTTTGTTTCTTATTTAATAAATAATAGTTTTAAAAAAACTAAAACACGCTTTATTAGAAAACCGAACTAAAAAAATGAAAAATAATTTTAATTTCCAACATGTTTGGGATAAATAATTTTACCATCAAAAGCGTGGGGTGCTCTTTATCAATTAATATATTTGATAATAAACAGATATTGGTAAAAGTAAAGTCTCTAAGAAGAAAATGTAAAACTCATAAAAAGCACCCCACGCTTTTGATGGTAAAATTATTTATCCTTAGCATGTTGAAAATTAAAATTATTTTTCATTTTTTTAGTTCGGTTTTCTAATAAAGCGTGTTGTTTTAGTTTTTTAAAACTATTATTTATTTTTTAGTTTTAATATTTTACTGAATAAGATAAAAATGTAAATATCTTTAAATTCGATTCTATTGTAGTATGAGCTGAAAGTAATACTCTTCTAAAAAAAACTCCCAGCCGGATTACATCCAGCGACCTATGGATTACAGAAATTACATACCTCTAGAGTGTACCGCTCTACCAACTGAACTCTTACAACGATTGACTGAAAAGTCGACAAGTCCGCAACCTATTATACCAGTTTTCATTTTTCTGATTTTCTGATGATTCTGGCCAGGATGATAGAAACAAAATATGAAATTATTGTATTGTCACTGATCCTTTACCAGTATACAAAGTTTCAAATCGATCCAATGTTTCTAAGTGGGTGAAAATCGTGTTCAAAAATTCCGTTACATTGATACAAAGACACTTTTTTTTTATTTTCTGATGGTTCTGGCCATGATTTTAGAAACAAAATATGAAATTATTATATTGTCACGGGTCTTTTGCAAGTATGCAAAGTTTCAAGTCGATCCAATGATTTTAAGTGGGTGAAAATCGTGTTAAAAGCTAATACGGAAAGCGTGTAAAAACGATTCTAACATCTACGTCATACAGCGTCCACTTATTTCATTTCTTTGCACATTTATTTATATTTAAAGTAATCATGAATTGATGAATATGATGAAATTAGACCTAGTAACGAAATTCCAACTCAGCATTTGCCTTGACGGTTGCCGAAAACCTGGAGGGGGAGGGAAAGCACAAATGTTTTTGCTTCAGCCAACTTGATCGATAAAAATGTTCTGTAGTGAAAATGGCAGGCTGTGAATGTTGTAAAACAAGTCACACCATATCGATACATTTCGTTCTACCGACATGTTTGACAGCATGTTTATTCACATTTTCACAATATACTTCAAGCATGTTTTAATTGATTGTAACACTTAACAATATCATATGGTATATAAAATGGACAAATATAAGGTCAGGTTGAGTCATGTTGGTTAGCTCTGCAAGTTTAATACTGATGCGAGATATTCTTACAGTTTTTAGCCTATTCCCATAAGTTAACATATTATTGTACCCATATATAATTAATAGCCATCTTGCAATATTAAGTATTGTTAATATGGCGTTTCTAGGTTATTTCTATCTCAACTTCAGTCCTCAATTAGTCCCTTTCCTCAATCAACTGATTCCAATTCACATATCCAATAGCCTATCCGGTTTCCATAAACCAAAAAGTTAGTTTTATGAGCATATCTTAGGCATAAAGTATAACAACTTTTCAGAAAATCGGAATGGGTTACAAAAGTCCTAAATCGAGTTAAAATAATTATTTTGTTGGTCTCAACCAACACATTTCTTAAAATAAAGTTTTAGATAATTAGGTAAATTCCTTCGCTATTCTGTTTTATGAATACCATGCTACTAGGCTAGTGAACTCTTTTTTTAATTAATTAATTTTCGAAAATCTATACCTCGAAAATAAACAGCGGCAAAAGTCTTCACATAACGTATGATTCAATACCAACGTACCGAACTAAATTGCGTTATGGTTAAATAGGAATCAATGTTGAAAATCCGGAAAACAAATCGAATCGAAAATAAGGAAATAATCAGACAATAGCAATATATTGGATCATTGACCAAAACTTTGGAACAATTCAGCGAAACAATCTAATTATTTATCATTTATTAAATTTATCCTTAATAAGTAACATAACTCTGAAATAAAATAATTACATACATTGAATTTAGGGCTCACCTAACCCCCTTCTAAACTGATTCTCTGAATTTTTTACGTCATACAAATTCATTAAATCGTGAATCGTATTACATTAAGTCATGCGTAAGGTCTATCGAAGATTAAATGCTAAGTAAATCTGTATAACGTGTTATTAAAAGCATTACTATATCATGGATCTTGTATCAAAGACAACCTGGGGCACTGAAAAAAAAAATCGTATACTTCTAATTTGCATAAACGTACGATTAAAGTAGTTCGCACTTTACATATGAGAAATTACATCCGGAAAAATTAGATGTTTTGATATAGGCCTAAGTCTTAAGGTCAAGAAATAAATTAACCCAATATGAATCGAAATGGAGAATTAATTTTTGCAGTATGTTCTTGCAATATAGAAAAAAAGATCATGAAAATATTCATTCATATACTCAACATATTACTAATATGAAGACAGTTTGCAATATAGCCTCGGTAGCGCAGTAGGCAGCGCGTAAGTCTCATAATCTTAAGGTCGTGAGTTCGATCCTCACCCGGGGCATAATTTTTTTGTAGTAAAACTATATATAGGTAGCTTTAAATTTTTATTGCTTTATGAATTGTGATATTGTAGATACTATATACATACTTTTTATAAACACAATTATTTCTCTTATCAGCGGTTTTGAAACAAAAAGTTAGATAGTCCATATTTTACTCGATAGATGTCCTCAAGAACAATATTATCGATAGTGCAAGCGATAGTGGATACTCGATACTTGCAGAAAATGGCATTGTCACCATATTGTCACTGCCCTTGGATCGCTTGACTCGAGCCATTTGTTTACTTTTATTTGTAAATGCTTATTGAAGTGGTAATTCCGGGATGACATTTTCAATATGTCTCCTTCTAGGTTTATAGGAAATTTAATGATTATATGCTTATGTTTTTGTAACTGTTTTTCTTATAAAGAAGGTACGTATGAATTTATTTGTATTTATTATTTTCATGAATTGATTAATTGTATATACATTCGTTTCATTTACTGCTTAAAGTAATTGTAGAATTTGAACAAATTTAGTTTCATGCTTACAATTTTATTTATTTACAAATTTTTAGGAACTATATCAGATGATGAAATTTGTTCTCCCGTAAAGAAACGGAAACTCTCTATAAAGAGGGATTACAGTTCTGCAAGAATTATTAGAGAAACAAGAACATTCGATAATTGGGCAGGCGCGAAGGAGTTTTCCTGTGAATATGAAATGAAAAGTTCATCGGGAGATGGCATTATAGCTGTGATACAGAATCTTGTATTAAGAAGACATGAAGATGGGGAATGTATAGATTTTCTCCAGGTAGGAGTAAATTAAATTGTAATATTTATAAGTTTAAAATTGTTCTTTCCTGAGCTTAAGGAAAGGAAACAATCCTTAAGATTTTTTTTGCAAATAATAATAGAAGGCCAAGTGGATGTTTCCAACATGGGATGAAAATTTTGTTTTATAAGTCAAAGTAGACACCATGCACATTACCAGCAGATGGAAGTAGATACAATTTATAATCAAGCAATCCAGCCAACATATACAATGCTCATTGCCAACCACAGGAGAAATACCCCAATGTGTCATGAAGATTCTAAGACCTCAAAGTATTGGAGAGCAAGACTGCTAATGACTTCAATGTTAGATGCAGCATATTAGACAACAACATACCCCAATGTTGAAGTCTTAAACTTAAAAAGCTTACAAAAATAGCCAAATAGGGGATTCTAGCAAACCATGCCACCAACATAAATTTAAAAAATGGAAAAACACATGGTTTATTAATATTTAATTTTAGGAAGTTATATTTTGAGGTTATTTTAATTATATTATTTTTGGTCTGGACATCTTACCTCAATATTAACTGCAACATTAATATTGAGGTAAGATGTCCAGACCAAAAATAATATAACATGGTTTATTGTTGTATTATTTGAATAATTACGTGATATATGTATATATATATATATATATATATATGTCCATTGCTGTGGTCTCGAGGTAGCATGCTGCCTTGTCACACAGTGGGCCTGGGTTTGATTCCCGGTTAGGATAGGCTCCAGGGTGAGGTGCACTATAGCGGCATCAAGAGCAGTGATTGGTTGTGACAGATGTGCACTCCCACATCAAGATTAGGCTTGAGGTGTAGAATAATATTTGGATATACTTTCCTTTAGGTCCGGAGAAAATTTTTATAAGTTCTATAGAATCGCAGTGCGCATGCGCTAGTGCTCCAATTATCCCAGGTAGATAAATGCAGCCTCCAGCAGTTGGCGGTGTATATATGTGAAATCAGTATGACCAACATTGACACAAAATTCCCAAAACTTGTCTAAAAATGTATAATTTATTTTACGTATCAAATCACTTTTAAAAAGCAAGGAACCTAAAAGCTAACCAAACCTAAATCAATTACTGTAATACAAATCAATTACTCTAACGTAGGTGAAATCCAGGGAACGTGGAATCACATTTAAAAAGCAAGTTCGGGTTGTTGATGGTGGCAACGCTGGAACAACATAGGAAGTGGAGGGAAAAAGACAAAGAGCAGGAAGTAAGAAATGTAGCACGACCATGTTTTACGCAAATATATAAATATGGAAAAAAACTCGTTGGAACATTGGAATATGTTTAAAATGTGTTAAAAAGTGTTGCAAAATGTTTTGAAAGTGTTTAAGAGTGTTTAGTGCATCAGTGGAATAAGATATAAAATTGGAAAATTTTTCGGACCTAAAGGAAAGTACAGCCTAATATTTAATTTTAGGAAGTAATATTTTGAGGTTATTTTAATTTAAATTATTTTCAGTCTGATCATCTTACCTCAATATTAATGTTGATTTGTCTGGAAAAGCTGACAATAAAACAGAATTGTTTTGAAACATGTCCAAGAACAAATCAACATTGATATTGAGGTAAGATGATCAGACTGAAAAAAATTTAAATTGAGATGTAGACCTTATTTTGCTTATTTTGATAATTTTGAATTTTTTAAGAGTTCATTTAATGAGCTTGGAGTGTATTCATTAAAAATAGATTGTTTTAAGTCTAATGTGGAGGATATTTTGATGCACTCAAAAATACGAAAAAATGCACAAAATTTTCAAAAAATTGAAAATTTTTTGCAAATACAATAAGTGGTAAAACTGCACTTAAACTAGCGTGAAATATTTTCAAAGTCCTATAGAACAACAGTGCGCATGCACCAGAGTTTATAGAGCCAGCGATAACCCACAATTGAATCACATATCGATTATCATCCACGATTACTACCCGTCGCTATGAAATTTAAATGACCAATATTTGGAATAAATCCCCAAATCTATGTTAAAAAAATATATCAATAATATTAAAATTACCAAACATTTATTAAAAATGGGTGTACACTTACTTATCACTCCTTAATGCTGATTCAACCAGCGATAGAAAAATCACAGACTAAGTAATATACTCTGTGGAGAAAGCAGCAGTTACCATCACAATATTGTCTAACAGTGTCATAATATTGTGATTTGCATATTTTAATAAATACTTGAAAATTGTCTAATAATGTTATAAAAATTGTTTGAAAAAGTTTAAAATATTGAATAATGTTAGTAAATGTAGAAGAAGAGTTATAGTTTACAACAATATAACTGAAAAATCAAGCGCTAGTAGAAGTGCAGTTGAGCCCAATAAGTTATTATATAAGTATATATATATATATATATATAAAATAACTTATTAATCTTATTGGCAGTAGAGGGCGAGTTTCTCCCTTTACCACCCGTACAACCTAAACGTCACAGCCGGGGATCCGGTGGCTGGAGTTTGAACGACATAACCTCGAAAACTGGAGCCCATCACTCACTTTGAACGATTCTGAATAAAAGAGAAACAGCTGGAGAGTGCGTTATTAAGATTATCCGCATTTTTAGGTTCGATGCGAGTTATTATCTTAGTTTTTGGTATATTTCCAAGAGTTGGAGATATTGTATATTGTATTTTTTATTTGATTGCAGTTTAAAGCAAAAAGTGGTGAACGAAGTAAGAAATTTTGTGGTAAAGTATCTGCATTTAAGCGCACAGCAGATGAAAATGATGAATACTCATTCGTAGATCCAAAAGGAGAGATGGATACTACAATTTTTGTTGCTAATATGAGATTGATGTCTCATGAAAACTTGGAACTTGAGATTGTATATACATCTTATAGAGGTATGTTTGCTTTGTAGAGAACTGTAGAAATTTATTTTACAATATCATCGTCCATGCAAGTATTAGACCATGTGGCCTGTTACGGTCTCAAAGAGGAATTTTCCATCCAGCTCTTTTTTGGATGTCCCAGCGATCTTTTGCCTTGGGGGCAGTAACAAAGCATGGCTTTTGGAACTCTATGAAATGGCATTCGTTGAATTTGAACTTTCCAGTTGTTCTGGTAGTTTTGTGTATGGTGGAGAATGGGTTCTACATCCAACTCTTCCATAATTTCCTCATTTCTTTTATGGACCCACTTTGTACAGCCTGCTGTACAGCGTATAAATCACATCTCATTTGCTGTTATTCGGCTTTCATCTCTTGTTCATATTGTCCATACTTCACTACCATATCTTAATACTGGTCTTGCGAGAACCTTATAAAGCCGTAATCTTGTGTTCTTTTGTACTAAAGATGGTTTCATTATACTGTTAATTATGCCCGTTTTTGTGAAATTTGTTATTTTCTTGATATATCAGCTTCATCTTGAAATGTTAAATTATAACCCAAATAATTAAATTAATTTACTCATTCTAAAATTTCATTGTCAAAAACAATATTGCTAGGTATAGGGTATTTCCCACAAATGGCCATCTCTTTAGTTTTCTTTGTATTGATTTCCATATTGTACCTTTTTTGCAATTATATTAAAATTGTGTATAGAATACTGTAAATCTGTTTCTATTGGAGCTATTAATACCAAATCAACTGCAAAAAGCAGGGAATCTATTTTTTGATTTCTATTTATTTGTTGGGGGTTGCACGGGATAGTGGCGTGCATTTCATCACCTCTCCTATCCAAATCTCATCCTCAATCTGCTCGTGGTGCAACCTGCTATTACAAATGAGGCTCTGAGACCGAGTTCTGGCGGTATAACCACATCACCGTAATGTAGAGGAAATGCTATATTAGTGGGAACCCCACAATAATACTCCTCTGGGCCAGCAACACATTGAGCGAAAAAATTTACATTTGCTTTCAAATCCCAAACCAAGCCTCGGATAAATGAGATGCAATTTATGCACCGTACAGCAGGCTATACAAAGTGGGACTATTAAAGAAATGAGGAAATTGTGGAAGAGTTGGATGTAGAACCCATTCTTCACCATATACAAAACTACCAGAAGAACTGAAAAGCTCGTCTTCAACAAATGCCGTCTCATAGAATTCCAAAAGCCATGCTTCGTTACTGCGCCCCCAAGGCAAAAGATTTCTGGGATGTCCAAAAAAGCGCTGGAATGAAAATTTCTCTTTGAGACCTTAACAGGCCACATGGCCGAATACTTGCATGGATGATGGTGATGTAAACAGAATTAAGTATAGTATAGTATTGAACTTTTTTATAGGAATAAATCACTATGAGGTTTAAATTAAGAGAAATTAATATGTTTCATACCTCTCCTCATGATCAATCTTCTACGTAGATCGTGATTTCAGGATCTTGGCAGCCCCATCCTCAGTTCATTCAGTCGGCAAGAGTGTACTAAGGATGGGGTTTCCAAGACCCTGAAATTGTGCTCTACGTAGAAAATTGATTATGAGGAGAGGTATGAAACATTTTAATTTATCTTATAGTATTGTAATTTAGTTATTTTAATTGAAACTCTAACCTACTCCTTAGTTATATTATTTTGAGTCTGTTTATCTTACCTCAATATTAATGTTGATTTGTTCTTGCCCAGACTGGTTGGATTTATGTTGTAAACCCTGGATGTCGAGATCAGCTCCCTCCTGTGGTTTGCCAAAGAACCTCCAATCGAGGACACGTTCCATCGGTATTTCGAAATTCATAACTCTCTTTTTGTTCTTCTGAATAAAGATTTTTTCCCAAATAGCTCGTTTGTATTTTCTAACTGTTTTAATAATTTAGTGTCCGAATTTATATTATCGACTTCCAGGGTTTACAACATAAATCCAACCAGTCTGGGCAATATGCTGAAGATGATTGATATCCAATCGAAACCAATGTTCAAGAACAAATCAACATTATTATTGAGGTAAGATAAAACAGACTCTAAATAATATAATTAAAAGAACCTCAAAATATTACTTCCTAAAATAAAACATTACTTCTTATGTATAACTGTAGGCTTTCACGGCCGGCGTCTTGATCCCTATTAGGTTCGTCTTCCGGGCATATAGGCCATGGTCCAGTTGTTCTTCTACTCGACGTTTCGTCTACTTGCTGCGGTAGACATCTTCAGGAGATACTGCGTGCTCTCTGTGAACTCCTCAACAGTCGGCTGCAGACTGGCTGTCGTTGGATACTCCCTCCTATTTATAGGCACGCCCCTGGTGGAGAGGTGGTTTCTGCGCGGTCCGTGTTGCGTGCTGTTTTGTCCAGGCTGTCGCTAGCAGAAGTCATGGCTGTTGTCGTATTGTGCAGTTGGCCAGGATCCAGATTTTTTTTTCTGGGCCAATACGACCAACGAAGCCTATGACTTTCTGCTAGCGACAGCCTGGACCAAAACAGCATGCAACAGGACCGCGCAGAGAAACCCGCCTCTCCACCAGGGGCATGCCTTATACATAGGGAGGGAGTTTCCAACGACCAGTCAGTCTGCAGCCGACTGTTGAGGAGTTCACAGAGAGCACGCAGTATCTCCTGAAGATGTCTACCGCAGCAGTAGACGAAACGTCGAGTAGAAGAACTACTGGACCACGGCATATATATCCAGGAAGACGAACCCTAGTAGGGATTACTCCTTAGTTACTAATTGTTTTGGTTCTAGAATGCAAGTATGGTCGTCCACTGTACAAGGATTGTGGTTATTCTTCGAGAGATCTTTGTATTTGGACTGGTCTCTTTGGAGATAATGTAGTCAATTGCCCTAAAGATTGTTTTGATGAAGATATGTGTTACAAGCGTGATGGTAAGTTGGAGGAAACATTATCATCATCATCATTATTATTATAATTTTTATCAACATTATTGTGCAGGGTGAATGGTAATTACACCGACAAACTTCAGGGACTGATTCCTGATCCAGAAATATGGCTATACGTTTGATCGCATTTTGTGAAAAATATTATTATTATTAGAGGAAATATGTTATCATTGGAAAGGGAATCCTTCAAATCACAACAATAGAACAAACAAAACAGATCATTTACAACAACACTAAGCAAGTCACATTATTGCTTCAAATTCCACAATTCTCTTCGTTGTTTCTGCATCCGTGCTAATGCGAGGCCTTCCAGGATGTTTGATTTTCTGCATCCTTCCCGTTTCCAGCAGTCGTTTCTCCACTTCCCCACAGTCAACGGCTGCATTGCTAAGTTAAACTCATGTCTTGCGGCCTCATAATCATTAGCATACGTTATTGCCCATGCAGCAATTGTAATTTGCTGTTGCATGCACATGTTTTTTTAAACACAGCACTGCAGTATCGGTGACCCATTATCACCATCGTCAGCTGTTTTCACGACGGTGATAATGGGTCACCGATACTGCAGTGCTGTGTTTAAAAAAACATAGAAGTATGAGGTAAGAAGAAATCACGATTCATTTAATTCTTATTAATTAAATCTCATAATGTTAAAAATTCCCAAATTTAATATATAAAAATTAAAAATATGTTCTCCACTCTCACTATTAAACCTCTTAATGTTACTTCCTATTGTATTTAAAAAATAAAGTCAAGCTTATATTCAGGAATAATTTTAAGAAGACCATCACTTTAGAAATCTACTTTTAGAGGAAATTTTAATAATGTATTATATATTAAATTAATATTGAGAAGCTAAAGCTATTACTATGATAGAAATAAGTAAATTAATAAACACAATTAAATTATTGTAAATCAATGGTAAAGAGAAACATTTTTGCCTGAACCGGGAATCGAACCCCAAACCTTTAGCTTTCCATGCTAATGCTCAGACCACTGAGCTAATCCAGGCTTCATTCCCATCCAAGCAGAAGTTCGGGGTTCGATTCCCGGTTCAGGCAAAAAATGTTTTCTTTACCATTGATTTACAATAATTTAATTGTGTTTATTTAATTTACTTATTTCTATCATAGTAATAGCTTTAGCTTTCTCAATATTAATTTAATTAATAATGCTATAGCTATGTGGAGTCCCTTCATGTCTTCTTCAGGTAGAAGCCATTCATTGTATGTATTTGTGAATGATGGATTCATTGCAATTTGAATGTGGGACCAGTAGAGTAAAGGTAAAGGAAGGATTTCTGCTTGGATGGGAATGAAGCCTGGATTAGCTCAGTGGTCTGAGCATTAGCACGGAAAGCTAAATGTTCGGGGTTCGATTCCCGGTTCAGGCAAAAATTTTTCTCTTTACCATTGATTTACAATGTATTATATGTATTGTTTGCAATTTTACAGGAGACACAGTATCATCTAAAAATGTTGGCACCAAAGTAACAGTTGGTGCTGTTGCAACAATAATTTTAGCCTTCATATTGTTCATGACTTGTCTCTGGATAATGAGACGACGTAAGAAATTATGTTGGTCCGAAGACTGCAGTGGTCCTCGTCCTTCTCCACCTTCCACAAGAGTGGAAATGCATCCACATCTACAGGACGAAGATTTGAGATCACGACCTGAACCATCTGCTCCTCTTGATGGGGGTTCAGTCACCGTCTCAGAAGATAAAGATCTGCCTCCTTCATATGAGTCTTTATTTCCTGATAGATAATACTTGCAGGGTTATTGTTTAATATTTAGGCATGAAAGACTTCTGCATGAAGTGTGGGCTAAGATTATTCCAGCTTTATTAAGAAAAATAATATAGAGTGATTAGATAATATTGTTTTGTACAATGTGGCACACAAATATTAAGTGTGGGATTAATTTTTATATAAGAGCTAGAGTAATGGTAAGCAAAGAAAATGCTACCCTTTAGGTATATATTTATTTTTCATTTATTAATATATTTATTTTCTTTTAATGTTGCCCCTAAAACAGATCTGACCCATAAACTACAAATTGTTGGGAAAACGAAAAAGTGCATAATGTTTATTTTGAGGCTACTACCTTTATTATATAATTCATATTTAATTCTCTTTTCTTATTGGAAAAATACATTGCTAGGATTGGAAATGTTTTACAAATATTCTTTGAAATTCCAAAAAAAAGTGTTTTCTTTATTTATGCTTTTGGCTATAAACGTCTCAACTTACCTGTTAAATTTAAATTAATATTGGGAAGTAAACATTGAGGTTGTATCATTAATGGTGAGTGGAGAACATATTTTTAACGACTCGCCTCATATAATTTCAAGTTTCTTTGATACCGGCGGTATGACTGAAGAGGGGCAAGATATTGTCTGAAACTGCCAGTATCAAAGAAATTTGAAATTGTATGAGGTGAGTCGTTAAAAATATGTTCTCCACTCACTATTATCTGTTAAACCTTATTTTTAAACCCTGAAACGCATATAACTATTACAGTATTACATTAGTATTGTTTTATAATTTTTGATTTATTAAATTAATTTATTACATTATTTATGTTATTTTATTGTATTGTGTTATTATTTTAAAATTTTATTTTTACTTTTTCATAATTTTTAATGTCATTTTATAACTCAAATTTTTTATAGTTGTGTGTTGATATTATCTAGAGCTCAGATTTTTAATGTTGAATTTGAAATCTCTACAGCAGGGCCATCCAAACTACGGCCTGCGGGTCACATTCGGCCTGCCATGGCTTTTCGTATGGCCCGCGTAAGCACTGAAATGAACAAATTAATTTTATATTTTTAAGTTAGATTTTAAAATGTAACATCTAGTTTGGACATCCCTGTGTGAAATTCATCTCTCTGGAATGTGGAGTTGAGGTGTCACCGCTTCTCTTGACAAAGTACTGTCCACAGATGAAATGAATGAAAGCAGTAGGTATTTCATACGTCATGAGTGTTCCTTTATTCTCAGGTAGTATGCCATTGTATTACTTGCAATTCCCCGTGCCCCCCTCTTCGTCCCGTGCTTTCATTCTCTTCGTCTGCGGACTATAGTAGAGATGATTCATCCTTTATTTACCGTTTTCTCCTCACTCCGAAGTTTGAACATTAATTGTTTCGCTTGTTGTATTGTCAATCAAACAGTAGCCTGTGCACGGAATAGTTGTAAAAATAGTGTTAAAGTGAGAAAATGCTTTTAAAAAAAGCAGTTGATTCCGAGTGTATGAAGTTTAACGAATCTTGGACCAGCAAGTACTTTGTGAAGGAGCATGGAAACAAAGTGTTATGTATTTAACTTTCACAGGGAAAGAACACTATGAGGTTCAATTTAAGAATTAAATTAATGTTTTTATTACCTCACCTCATATCCTTTTCCTTCTATACTGCAGTTTCGGAGCTTATCTCCATCGTCAGTAGCCTCTGGTCGACCGGTGTTATGTTACCAAGAAACGACATAACACCGGTCGACCAGAGGCTACTGACGATGAAGATAAGCTCAGAAACTGCAGTATAGAAGAAAGAGAATATGAGGTGAGGTAATAAAAACATTAATTTAATTAAAGTGTTATGTGTTATTTGTAACGATGTTATTGCAGTTGTGAAAGAATATAACATTAAAAGACATTACCAAACAAAGCATAGCCATAGTGGAATGCAGGCTTTCACGGCCGGTAATCATGGTAATAAAAGATTCCGGGCTATGTGGCCGTGGTCTATAACTGGTGTTTCTTCCAGACGTTTCTCCCTCAACTGCAGAGGGCATCTTCAGTGGCGAGTCTTCCAGCTGTTGTTTCTCTGTCGTAGACTCGAGTCTACGACAGAGAAACAACAGCTGGAAGCACTCGCCACTGAAGATGCCCTCTGCAGTTGAGGGAGAAACGTCTGGAAGAAACGCCAGTTATAGACCACGGCCACATAGCCCGGAATCTTTTATTACCACAAAGCATAGCCATTTTGATAAATTTAATGGAGATGATCGATTGGTTGTTACCTTTAAGAAACCAGCTCCACTCTTCTCATTAGGTAAATATATTCACTTTTGTACCAATTCTTTTTACAATTTTAATTGCAGCATGGTGTTACAAAATAATGTTTTACATTCTTCTGTATGATAATGTAATTTTATTTTAGTAATGGGGCATGCCGTAGCATAGTGGTTAAGGTACTGCGCTACAAGCCGGAAGGTCGAGAGTTCAAGTCCCGGTGGGGTCAGGATTTTTAAACTGATCCAAACCTTCTGGAGGCACCATGGCCCTGGGGTCGACTCAGCCTCTAACGGAAATGAGTACCAGATGCTTGTTCTGGGGGTAATGGTGGCCGTCACGCAGGGCTGACAACCCGGCTGACATCAAGTGCTGATTGTCCAGAAAAAGTGGGAGCCTTAATCTCCTACTACCCCAAGGGCCTCCCGAGGCCTGTAGTGGGATCACTTTACTTTAATAATAATAATTATAATAATGGAAGCAGCAGTAGCAACAATAATAGTAACAATATTTATGTTCTGGCCCGCAATCAATTGCACAATCAGTTATTGGCCCGACCCATTAAAAAGTTTGGGAAGAAGGAATAAAACTGGCTAAAGCTTGGTATTACACGTTAAGACAATAGACATATAAAAATAATCAATGACGAGGAGACAGTTTCGAACCAATCAGATGCTAGATTGACAACTATCCAATCAGTGACTTTGTCCAGCTATCCTGGCATGACTAGTATAAATACCGGTTTCCAGCAGTCTTATCGCTCATTCACAGTTGAGCCTCTGACCAAAGAACACTGTCTAGAAGTAAATTAATGAGTCATTTTTTACATCATACCTCATATTTTATGTTTCTTTAAACGTGGGAACTAGTTTTCAAGAGAAAGATTTCTCTCATTTTCAACCAACATTATGATTACTGGATTTTTGTTGGAATCTCCATTAATAACGTTGCCATCTGGTGTTGATTTGATGAACTTTGAGATAAAATATGAGGTGAGATGTAAAAAATGTCTCATTAATTTATGAATCAAGAACCTCATAATGTTATTTCCCATATGTGACTCTCTAGAAGTACTCGCCACTGAAGATACCCTCTGTGGTTGAGGGAGAAACATCTAGAAGAAACACCAGTCATGGACCACAACAAGATAGCCTGGAATCTCTTAGGGCCGCATGCAAATACATTAGTCTGTACTCAAATTACTTCCAATCACTGGTGAGCTGACTTTCCGTGAGCAAGTGCAAAGATCTAATTAGCTACCCACTAACTGGTCATGAATGAAAGTCGTCATTTTCATAATATTGGCAAGAAATTACCCAGCATTCTCAGCGATAAAACCACATACGTTATTTTTGTCTGCTAGAGGAACACATTTACGCTTGCGTCCCACAAATAATACTGTATACGATGATGTCTGCGTCCTGAAATATTACGCCGATTCTCCTATTCTTCCAGTTGAATTCTTTGGTAGAATCTATCAAATTCCCCTTCTCCGCATATACCGAAAACATGATCGATGTCTTCAAGGTCCGACATCTTGGTATAAAGCAGCAAGGTACGCGGCAAGGTTTCAAACTACATCGGTTCCCATCAGATTGCTCACATTTCGTTTCTCTGCTAAGTCACCTCGCCAGGTAGCTTAGGAACTTCAACACTTATTATCACATGAACAGATTTTTGAGTGCGCAAAAATGTATTTGGATGCAACTTTCTCAGCAGAGTACAGGCAGAGAATGACTTTTACGGTCTAATGCGTTCATAGATTTGAGCCTTAATGTTATGATTATTGACTGTGAAAGCCTGTATTCATACAACAAAATAGTTTGAATTTTACAAAGTATTGATATTTTATATGAATATGATCTTTAACTTTAAAATAAATTGGAATATATCTTAGTCCATACTTTACAAATATTTTTATACGCATTATTTGTATGTATTATATATATATATATGAGAACAAAATAGTAGTTTAAGATTTTATGTATAGAATATTGTAACTTGAAGTGCCTTAAAGCAACTTCATTTTTGTATGTTTACAAGAATAAGTAATATTGTGTAGATATAAATAGTTTTGGGATGAATTTAGTGCACAGGTGACGTGATTGTGTGCAGTAGTCATTGATATGTTTTATGTATAAATATTAAAAGTCCCGGGTTCAAGTCCCGGTCTGAGCGTATAATTTTTCTCTTTAAATATGATATTAAAAGTATGTTTAAATTATATGACAAATATATTATAGGTCAAAAAAGCACCATATTTAAGTTGATGTACTAATATTTAATTTTAGGAAGTGATATTTTGAGATTATATCATTAATAGTGAGTGGAGAACATATTTTAATCGACTCACCTCATACATTTTCAAACTTCTTTGATACCGACGGTTTCAGAGAAGTTTGAAAATGTATGAAGTGAGTCGATTAAAATATGTTCTCCACTCACTATTAATATTATTTTTAGTCTGATCATCTTACCTCAATATTAATGTTGATTTGTTCTTGGGCATGTTTCAAAACAATTCTGTTTTAGACTGGACAAGCTGACGATAAAACAGAATTGTTTTGAAACATGTCCAAGAACAAATCAACATTAATTTTGAGGTAAGATGATTACTAATTTTAAGATATCAAATACTCTCTGTAAGAAAAGAAAATATTGAAATGGGAAAACAAAATATCCAGTCCTTTTTCAGTGTATTAATTTCAAGGCATTCAGAAAAGTCCAGGACATATGGGAAAGAAGAAGAAGAAGAAGAAATAATAAAGAATATTAATAGAATGAGTCATATCTTAGCTCATACTTCATGTTTTTCTAACGCGGGAAGTGCAGTTTTCAAGAGGTATCCCCTCTCATCCTCTTTATGTGCTACAGCCTGTACATTCCACTTTTATTTATCATATACTAGTTAGTACACGGCCTGCGCTGCTATGCCTAAATAAATGAAAATTAAAGTGCTTTTATGTTTATACTGCAGCCACTGATTCTCCGGCCTTGACATTTTCACGACAGTGTTGCCAATATGGATATTCAGTGGGAGTGGCCGCTTTATGTATGCGGTTAGCAGACACACAGCTGACAACACCTCAGCAATTTCAAACCTTACTAGCACGCTATAGCTGCATCAAGAGCAGTGATTGGTTGTGGCAGACATCTACTCCCATACAACCATATCCTTATTGGCAGTAGAGGGCGAATTCTCCCTTTACCCCTCGTATAACCTAAACTTCAGATCCGGAGATATGACAGCTCGGGTATAGTTGAATAAGTTAAAGGAAAAATAATTTAAATTTATATTTTTAGATACTCCGTGCTGATTACCTGGCGTTGCCCAGAATCTATTTATCCCAATCTTCTTAACGTAAATGGTCTGAAAGCAAAATTTAATGTACTTCTTATGATTAGTTGAATAAGTAAAATGAAAAATAATAGTAAATGTATATCGTATTTTTTAAGATTCCCCGTGCTGATTACCCGGTGTTGCCCGGGAATCTACTTATCTCGATTTTCTTGGCATAAATGAGCTAAAACACAAAATTTGTTATTGTGAGTTATCCGTAAAAGAATCCCCGCCATATGCTTCTATGCTTGTACAGGAATCTACGTACTTGTCTCGATCTACTTGGCATCAATGAAAGACAAAAATGATTATTGTGAGTTATCCGTAAGAGATAAACATATGCTATCACGGACTTTTTTGTAGAGCTTTTTGAGATATTCAATTCTGTATACATTGATTTTGTGTATTCGTTATGGTTTAGGCAGTGTAAGACATTTAAGTGTCTGAAGAGCTACTTTTTTCACGCTTTCCACTACAAAGGGTGATTTTTTAAGGGTGTAGGAGTCGAGTATCACAACTCTCTTATAGCCTATGTTCATCCCGGGAATCTCCTGAACAGTTTGCAAAAAGCCCCATAAAAATTGGATTAACGGTATGGCTGCCCATAAAGTACGAACAAACAAACATTAATTTTTATATATTACATATATTTATTAATTAAATAAAAATAAAACTTAGTTTTATTTGATTTTCATATTTATTAAGATATAATTCAGTGACAGCTGTTTCGGTAGTGTAAGCCATTTAAGCGTCCAAAGAGCTACTTTTTTCATGTTTTCCACTACAAAGGGCGATTTTTAAGGGTGTAGGAGTTGAGTATCACAACTCTCTTATAGCCTATGTTGATCCTGGGAATCAATATTTTGCAAAAAGCCCCATCACAATCGGATCGACGGTATGCCGCGCATAAAGTACAAACAAACAAACACACATTCATTTTTATATAATAGATTTCATAAATCTCAATGACGGATAAATCATATCTCAATCTGAGCGGAACAATTTTTCTCTTCAATTATGATTTATCCATCATTGAGATGTATGAAATGAATAGTAGAAACATAGAGAAAAATATATGTCTCTTCCGTTTGTACGCCAGTGCTGTACCATCTGAGCTATTAGGCATCTAATTTATTTGTAGTTTTTCTCAGCATTTTCTAAAATTTTATTAAACAAGGTCAAATATTTTAAAAATACAATAGGAAATAACTTTAAGAGGTTTATATTAAATTAATGTTGGGAAGTAAACATTATGAGGTATAATCATTAAAATTCATCGGAGAACATATTGTTTAAACAACTCATCTCATAGGATTCATGCTTCCATGATATCGCGATTTCTAACATAGTCATGTTCATCTTCAGCCATAACTCCGACTGACGAAATTCTTCGGCCGTCAACTATTCTATTGTCGCCATCTTCAGTGCTGCCATCTATGGTTGAATTTATGAACTTTGAAATCAGTGTAATTTCGTTAGGGATATCAAAATTCATTGATCTATTTTTGTTTTTCTGAATGTATATTTTTTCCCAAACTGTCAATTCCAAAGGTTTCTCTACTTGTTTTAAAAGTTTAGCTTCTCTTCCATTTATATAGGAAAAACAAAAAGGAATTTGGAAATTCGGACAAAAGAACATATCAGAAATATTAAAAATTGTGAAATTGAAAAATCTGCAATTGCTGCACATAGTTTATTAGAACATCATAAAATTGGAAGAGAAGCTAAACTTTTAAAACAAGTAGAGAAACCTTTGGAATTGACAGTTTGGGAAAAAATATACATTCAGAAAAATAAAAATAGATCAATGAATTTTGATATCCCTAACGAAATTACATTGATTTCGAAAGTTATTTAAATTGTCAACCATAGATGGCAAGAAGGAAGAGAGTGGCGACAATAGAAAGCTTGAAGGCATAACGATTTCGTCAGTCGGAGTTATGGCTGAAGTTGAACAATGGCACTGTTTGATAATAGCAATATCAATGGAAGGCACGGGAATCATATGAGATCGGTTGTTTAAACAAAAAGGTTCTCTGATGATATTATTTTAAGAGGTTTATTTAATAATTGAGATATTTGGTCTGTGTGTTCTTACCTATTATGGTTGTTTTTTGTTGAACATATGTTTCAAGGCTTCTGAGCCCCATCTTCAGCGATTACAGACTGATTTTTCTCAAGTTGAAACATGTTCAACAAAGAAGAAGAAGAATAAACAGACCAAATATCAAATACATCATAGAATGACTTCCAAAATTATATATTGATATTTATGAAGACTTTTAACTTTTATAGGAATTAATCACTATGAGGTTTAATTTATGGTGAAATTAAATGTTTCTTACCTCTCCTCATAAATATTTTCTAAGTTGATCGCGATTCCGAGGACTCAGAACTGTCTCGGAAATCGCGATCCAAAACTTAGAAAATCATTTATCAGGAGAGCGAAAGAAGGAAACCATTTCATTTAACCATTTATGAAGACTGTTCTAATTCATGACAACCACAAATGGGACTTTAACGGAACAAATTACATTTCAATGATTTTTTTAATTACAACCAATCACAGTCGTGTTTTACCTAAAATTTATCAAATAAGTTTATCATATTAAAGAAAGCTCCTTCTTTTTAACATTCTGAATAGGTCATAGCATTATTTTGCAGTGACTAACTCGCTAAGAAATCCGCCTACCAGATTGTAAATATAATGCACAAATGTCAGCTGATAATGCTTGCAGCAGATAATATAAAAACATTTGTAGCAATTGATTATACCAAAAAAAAAATAAACCACTGTTTGCACTTTCTTAAAGGAATTATTTCCCAGGAAATAACGTTGCAGAAAAATGTAATTGACATATTTACATTAAGGTGCATCAGAAATTAATGAATACCTATAATGTTGGTTATAAATTTCTCCACTAGGGTGCATTCTTACAATATTGCGATCCTTTGGCAATAAATAATATGATCTGGTTGCAGTGATGAACAAACGTAACAATCGTTCCTCATTTGTTTTCAAACATCGCCGTTTACATTAAATAAATAAATATTTTAAAATAACTATATTTAAATAATGATTTGTGAGTAAACAGCATAATTTTCTTCGTTAAATATTTCTAAGAAATGCCACTCTTGATTTCCAAATTATCATAAGTAATGCCACGAGTGATTTCCAAATTATCGATAAATTCACGACTCACGAAGTGAGGAGTGAATTTATCTAGAGAATTTGGAAATCAAGAGTGACATTTGTTAGGAGTATTTAACGAATAAAATTAAGCTGTTTACTCACAAATCATTATTTGAATATAGTTATTTTAAAATATTTATATATTTAATGTAAATGGCGATGTTTGAAAACAAATGAGAAATGATTTGTATGCTTCATTTGCTTCTTTTGTTTGTCACTGCAACCAGATCATATTATTTATTGCCAAAGGAACGCAATAAATGAACAGAAAAATAGGTATTTTTACCAAAAATGCAAGAATTATTCTTAGATAAAAAAAGATTCTAACTAATCCCCCTGTTGACTCTTAAAAAAAAAAGTGAAATTATTATAATCATAAAGATGTATAATTCCTAATATTGTAAGAATGCACTCTAGTGGAGAAAAAATGAAACATGTCAAACTGTATATTAATTCATTTCTGATGTCCTATGATGTAAATATGACAATTATATTTTTGTGGAATGTAATTACCTGGGAAAAAATACATTTAAGAAAGTGCAAACAGTGGTTTCTTTTTTTGGTGGTATAATCAATGTTTTATATTAACTCCCGCAAGCGCTATGTGTTGACATTCATGCACTATATATACAATCTGGTAGCCATATTTCTTAGAGAGTCAGTCACTGCAAAATAATGCTATGACCTATTTAGAATGTTAAGAAGGAGGTGCTTTCTTTATTATGATAAACTTTAGTTGGTAAATTCTAGGCGAAACATGACTGTAATTAATAAATTAATGAGTCATTTTAACATCTTATCTCATATTTCATGTTTTTCAAACACGGTAACTATAGTTTTCAAATGATCTTGTCATTCATTTTCAACCGCCATTATGACTACCGGATATTCGTTGGAATCTCCCTCTATAACGTTGCCATCTGGTGTTGATTTGACGAACTTCGAGATATCATTGCCATCTGGTGTTGATTCGATGAACTTCGAGATGAGGTCACGTTCATCAGGAATGTCGAAATTCATAGATTTAAATTTGTTCTTCTGTATAAATATTTTCTCCCAAACTGTCAAATCCAAAGGTTTTTCCAAATGTTTTAGAAGTTTAGCTTCTTTTCAATTCTATGACCTTCCAACAAACTGTGTGCTGCAATAGCTGATTTTTCAATTTCACCATTTTTAATATTTCTAAAGTGTTCCTTTGTGCGAGTGTCCAAATTTCTTTTTGTTTTTCCTATGTATACTTTATTGCAATCTCGACAATCAATTTGATAATTCCAGATTTTTTACTATCTGGGGTGTTCATTTTCTTATTGGTTGTTAATAAGTTACCAAGGCTAAATTTATTATCGGTGCCATGTAATATTGAATTTCTTGAAATTTTTTTGAAATTTGTTATGTATTCCAGGATGATAAGTGATTTTCTTAAATTGTTTTCCTTTCTTTGAATCAGATTGCAGGGTAGTGTATTCTTTTAATCTTTTTTGTTGTCTGAATTTCTTCAATTTAGTTATAATTATTGTGTTTGAAAAACATGAAATATGAGGTAAGATGTTAAAATGACTCATTAATTTATTAATTAAGAACCTCATAATGTGTTTCCCAATTTTAACTTTGAATGACTGTAATTGTTAAGTTATGTAGATAGGAAATAACACTATGAGGTTTTTTAATATTGTTTATTTTTTATTATTTCACTCACCTCATACTTCATAATTCATAGCAGACCCTGGGTTTCTTCACATATTTTGTGACATTGTCAATGCTGCGTCACGTTCACAACTGACGTCCAACGGCCTTCTTTCCTGCAGACTGACCTCCGCGCCATCTGGTGGCCGACCGAAGAATTTCCAAATCAGTCCTCTTTCTTTATAACCGGGTATTTCAAAATTCATAGTTGTATTTTCATTCTTGCATATGTAAATTTTTTCCCAAATTGTGAGTCTTCGGTTTTTCCAATTGTTTTAAGTAATTTTGTTTTGGTTTCTATTCTATGTTTTTCTGACCAGGCATGTGCAGCTATTGCAGATTTTTCGGTTTCTCCATTTTTAACATTTCTGAGGTGTTCTTTTAATCTCGTATGACTGTAATTGGTTGCAAATAAAAAATCATTGAAATGTGATTGGTCATTGACTCCCATTTGGGGCATGAGTTAAATAGTCTAGATAAATTGGAAATCATCATGACATTACTTATGATAAACTTATTAATATGCAAAACATTTGAATATAAGATATTATGTAACAGATATGCATTTGTGCTCTGAAGCTACTGACAAGGGAACTGTCAACCATTGCACGCCGAAACCTTCCTTGAAATTTCTCCCAGAGAAGCATTGTGATCTACCAAGGCCGTGTCCAAAAAATTATTTGCAACTGCAAGGCACAGAAATTAAAGCCAGAATTCAGCAATGCTAACCCTCTGAATGAACAGATGGACATCCCTGCTTGAGTAAGAGCAGAGTCAGGTAGGATGCACTGTGGATGGCAGGTAGTGAAGGTTTTCCAATCCTACAGAGTGATTCAGAAATATGGCTATATGTTTGATCGCATTTTGTGACGAAAATATTATTATTAAAGGAAATATGATGATATCATTGGAAAGGGAATCCTTCAAAATTACAACATTTGAACAAAACAAATCATTGCTCATGTGTAGCTTGGCGGGTTGGTTTTTGTGGGCTAGAGTCGAACGCCTCCACAATTCTCTTCGTTGTTTCTGCATCCGTGCTATTGCGATGCCTTCCAGGAGGTTTGATTTTCTGCATCCTTCCCGTTTCCAGCAGTCGTTTTCTCCACTTCCTCACAGTCAACGGCTGCAATTCTACGTTAAACTCATGTCTTGCGGCCTCACGATCATTAGCATACCTTATTGCCCATGCAGCAATTGTAATTTGCTGTTGCATATTCAATGCCATTTTGACTAATGACGTAAGTTCTACACTGTTTTGTTTTATTCCATTGTTGTAATTTGAATAATTGCCTTTCCAACGGTAATTTCATATTTCCTGTAATGATAATATTTTCATCACACAACGCGATCTAACGTGTAGCCATATTTATGAATCGCCCCGTATTTTGAAATGAAAAATTAACTCTTGAATCCTGTGTCTTGAGTTAAAAGTGGTAGATAATTTTTTGAACACAGTCTTAGTATATCACAATGGGTGAATTTCTAAACCACGATTTTTTATTGTTTCCATAACAACCTTAAAAACTGAAAAAAATCTAGGGCTGTTAATTACAAAAATAAATGTCTGAATCATGTCTGTAGTTTCATAACAATTTTTGTGAATTTTCAGTCATTTTTATAGCTTTTATAAGATTCATGATGTGTTCCGTTGAGGTTTATTCAAAATTAATATAAAATTGTAGAATATTCACCTGAAAGGTCCGTCTCCTCAACTTAATTATCATTTAACTGTAGCGCTTTCGGGACTTGTCCCATCATCGGCAGGATTCAAAACTGGTGTTTCACTGAAGATCTGGTAGAAGGGGGTTGCATGTATTGGGTTCGTTTTCGTTTATCAGGCACAACGACAGCCTGATAAACGAAAACGAACCCAATACATGCAACCCCCTCTACCAGATCTTCAGTGAAACACCAGTTTTGAATCCTGCCGATGATGGGACAAGTCCCGAAAGCGCTACAGTTAAATGATAATTAAGTTGAGGAGACGGACCTTTCAGGTGAATATTCTATAATTTTATATTAATTTTTATAGCTGTTATGGAGACAATAAAAATTGGAATACTGTGGTCTTGGATTAGACATTGGTTGAGAAATCCACCCAGTGCTTCCCTGGAAGAAATTTCAAGATAGGTTTAGGCATGCAATGGTTAATAAGTTTCCTTGTAAGAAAGATTGATTAAATTGTATTGTGATATAATTTGTATTACATGTGATGTAAAGGATGTATTACAATAACTATATACTATTTGTATTACATGTAAAGGATGTATTACAATAACTATATACTATTTTTTTTACTAAAAATGACATTCCAAGATAGTAACAAACATAATGTATTATGATCTACATGTGCGAAATATTATGTATGGTATTTTAAAATATATTCTTAAAACTCAATAGAATAACTTCTTCTTCTTCGTCAGGCTCTACGACTTCCAGTGGAATGTCTTGGCCTTCTCAACCAGTTTACGCCACTTCTTCCTATCTTGTGCAGTAGATTTCAAATCAAAAATCCCCATCTCTCTCAAATCCTCAATTACGTCATCCTCCCATCGATCCTTGGGTCTTCCCCTTGGTCTTGTTCCCTGTGGATTCCAATTCAAAATATCATTCGGCAATCTTCCCTTTGGCATTCTTAGTGTATGACCAAACCATTGTAATCTTTTGGATTTGATGAAACTAACTATATTTTCTTTATTATTCTTGAGGTATAATTTGTCATTCCTTCTCAACCTCCAATTTCCATTTTCCTTTACTGGACCTAGCACTCTTCTAAATATTTTCCTCTCAAACGTTAATAGTCTTAATTTATCTGCTTCTTTTAGTACCCAGGTTTCAGCTCCATAACATATGATTGGTCTTATTATTGCTGCATATAATTTGAATTTAACATTTTTTGATATTAATTTGCTTTTGAATATATTGAAATTAGCAAAATATGCTTTATTCCCTTGCGATATTCTTGTTTTGATTTCTTCTTCAACAGTATGATTATCGTTTAGTATTGTGCCTAGGTACTTAAAGGAGTTAATTTGATCAATACAGTCACTATTTATAGTTAGTTCAGTCAAATTTGTTTTATTTCTCATACATCTTACATATTTTGTTTTATTTAGATTGATTACAAGCCCATATTTTATACTTTCATTTTTCAATTTGTCAATGGTTTCCAGTAGGGAATTTTTTGTTCAATAGAATAACAGATTGTTATAATCCCCTCCTTTGGAACAAAAAATCCAAATGTATAATTCTTCTATCCTTTGTCAATTTTTAAAAAATATTCCTGACTATTTAACTCATGCCCCAAATGGGAGTCAATGACCAATCACGTTTCAATGATTTCTGTTTTACAACCAATCACAGTCGTGTTTCACGAAATATTTATCAGTGTTATATTTACCATATTAAAGAAAGCTCCTCCTTTTTAATATTCTGAACAGGTCTGGCCATTATTTTGCAGTGACTGAGCCCACAAGAAATACGGCTACCAGATTGTATATATAGTGCATGAATGTCAACACATGCCGCGCATGCGGGAGTTAATATAAAAAACATTTGTAGCAATTTATTATACCACCAAAAAAAGAAACCACTGTTTGCACTTTCTTAAATGTATTTTTTCCCAGGTAATAATCCAGAAAAATATAATTGTCATATTTACATCATACGACATCAGAATTGAATTAATTTACAGTTTGATGTGTTTCATTTTTTCTCCACTAGAGAGCATTCTTACAATATTGCGTTCCTTTGGGCAATAAATAGTAACGATCTGGTTTCAGTGATAAACAAAAGAAGCAGATGAAGCGTACCTATCGTTTCTCATTTTGTTTTCAAACATCGCCGTTTTCATTAAATATATAAATATTTTAAAATAACTGTAGTTAAATAATGATTTGTGAGTAAACAGCTTAGTTTTATTCGTTTCATACTCCTAACAAATGCCACTCTTTATTTCCAAATTCTCTAGATAAGTTCACTCCTCACTTCGTGAGTCGTGAATTTATCGATAATTTGGAACTCAATGTCTTCATGAGTTTCCCTTTTTGAATATATATAAGCAAATCAAACAGCTGTTTTCAATTTGATTTGTGTTCAGTTCTATAAATATTGAAAGTATAATTCTGAATATTATATGAAAACGAAAGGTCCACCTCTGTGGTCCCTCGGGTGAGGTGGTGGCGGGGGCCCCGGGTTCAATCCCCGGTCGGGGTAGTTTTTCTGGGTGAGGTTTTTTATCGGGATTTTTCCTTACCCCTGTAAGACAAATGTCAGGAACACTTTAAGGCCCAAACGGTCCCCGAAATCATGACCATCATCATCATCGTCACCCTTATCATTATCCTTCACCGATGTGGAAAACAACGGGAAGCTACCACACCTACAATTCTCTAGTAAAGCTGCAAGCATAGCATGAAAATGCTATGATTGCAGTGAAGGACCTGCCTTCGGGTAGAATTACTATGGATGGATATGAGTGAGTGATCCCACAACAGGCCCGGAGGCCCTTGGGTTAGTAGGAGGTTAATGCTCCCACTTTTTCTAAAGGAAAAAAAAAAAAACCATCGGGCCTTTATGGCAGCCGTGTTGTCAGCCCTGCGTGCCTGCCTCCTCTCCTTTAACCACCCCCCAGAACAAGCGTCTGGTACTCATTTCCGTTAGAGGCTGAGTCGACCCCAGGACCATAGGGTTTGGGTCAGTTTAAAAATCCTGACCCCAACGGGACTTGAACCCTCGACCCTCCGGCTTGTAGCTCAATACCTTAACCACTACGCTAAATAATAAAAAAAACAGTCTAAACAACTCCAACAAGAGCAGAAAAAACCTTTCGATTTTCGAAATTATCAAAATCGCAACTCCAAGTAAAACATTGCAATGGAACTGGAGTTATTTAGTTAATTATTGAAGCTAATTTATGTCAAAGGCAATATAAGCTTATAAGAGCACAAGCAAAAGAAAGGCATGCTAATATCTATCGGTTATTTAATCGTATCCAATAAAGCAAAGAACATTGTTACCCTAGTAAAGATTTTTAGTGAATCTTCAGCAGATGTGCAATTACAGAATTTGTTGGATCATACAATCTGGCATATAGTTGCATTACATGATCCAGTTATTATATTATTATTATTATTAAGCCGGAGAGTCGAGGGTTCAAGTCCCGTTGGGGTCAGGATTTTTAAACTGACCAAAACCCTCTGGCGGCACTATGGCCCTGGGGTCGACTCAGCCTCTAACGGAAATTAACCAGACGCTTGTTCTGGGGGTAAAGGCGGCCGTCACGCAGGGCTGACAATCCGACTGACATAAAGTGCCGATTGTCTAGAAAAAGTGGGAGCCTTAACCTCCTACTACCCCAAAGGCCTCCGGGTCTGTTGTGGGATCACTTTACTTTACTTTTATTATTATTATTATTTTCTAAATTTGATATGGAATTCATGATAAAAAGGTTGAAAAACACATATGAATCATGGGGTCTCACAGTAAATTTACAAAAAACAGAATATCTGGTAGTAAATAGCAATGAAAGAGAAAATTTAATATTGGAAGAAGGAATCCAAATAAAGCAAGTGAAACAAACTAAATGTTTGGGAATAATTATGGATAACATCGAAGGTATAGGCAAAGAGAACATAAAACATAGAATTGAATTGAGTAGCAAAATAACATCATCATTAAATTCCATATGGTGGGATAAGCATATTTGGAAAGACACAAAAAAATATATTGGTAAAACATTGGTGGAATCTGTTGCAATGTATGGAAGTGAGGTATGGACAATCAATAAGTACTACAAGAATAGACTAATAGTTCTAGAAATGGATTATTTACGCAGAAGTGCCAGAAAGTCTAAATTAGAACATGTCACAAACAAGGAAATTAGAAACATAATGGAAGCAGAAGAAAGCATAATTGAAAGAATTGAGGAGAAGGAATGTTTTAAGAATGGAAGATGAGCGATGGCTGAAGCAACTATATGAATGGCATCCGAACAGAAAGAAGAAAAGAGGGAGACCAAAGTTAACATGGAAGGAAAACATGAAGACATTAATGCAAGCTAGAGGGCTAAGCATCGAAGATGCCCAAGATCGTAGGCTTTGGGGGTTTGGCACGAGAAGACGGCACCAGCTGTAAAAACCCGAAGATAGATAGATTATTTTCTAAATGCATATGCCTATTTGTGACTGTAGATTAATCCACTTTTCAAAGTACAGTATCTCGCAAATAAATTGTTTGTTAAATCAGTCATAACGAATATTTTGCATATAACAATTAATTAAAGGCCCTCGGATCAAATGTGCAGATCCAGATTTTTTTTTTACTCTTAAAATTGTTAATCTTACACATGTGGATTGATTTGTAGCCCAAATAGTGACTTCCAGATTTTTGCCGATTTTTTTCGCATTCTGGATCATTGTGCAATGTGTTGAATAGTGACAGGGATGGAGAAATCAGGACATTCTAAAATGAAGATTAATATAATATTTGCAGAAAACCAAAAAGCTTTGGAATGATAATGACAGTATTAAAGAATAGCTTAATTACAAATTAGATAAATTTATGTGTATTTGCAGAGTATAAGAGTGACATTGATTCAAAATTACAAAAATATAATAAAATGAATGGGGTAATACGAAGACATTTTGGTAAACAGATGAGGACAGAGACAAAACTAAGATTGCATAACATCACATCAAAAGCTGCTCTAAAATACGGAAGTGAAATTTGGATTTAAAATAAAAGAAACTCTCATAAACTTCAAGTAAGCCAAATGCGCTTCTTACGATCATTGTTAGGAGTTAATAGACTGGATCACCAAAGGAACACTATTATCAGAGGAAAACTTGGAGTAACAAGTTTAAATGAAGATATACAAAGATACCAACAAGAATGGAAAAATCATCTGAGGAGAATGGCAAGAAATAGACTTCCAAAATTGGCATTCCAATATACCCCAACTGGACATAGGGACCAAGGAAGACCAAAACATCGGTGGAAAGATCAAGACCATCTTCGCTAGGTTTACCGTACAGGCCACATGGCCTAAAACGAATTTGTTCATCACGATGATGATAAATTTATGGTTGTCTTATACAGTCTAGGATTATGGAATAAATCAAACAAATCATTGTCATGAAAATTGCAAAATAAATTACTCTTTGTTCTACAGTACAACATGATTTTAACGTAGTTAATTCGGTTAGAGTTGATGATTTTTTTTTCAAGTGAAAAATCTTGTGTATAGCTTCCCTCGGATGAGAAGTAAAGTTATCAGACCCGAGTTTCAGTTTTACGACACGCGAAAGAACCTCAAGCTGGAGTAAGAAGCCTCTGATAAGTATTTGTCGCTTTTAGTCGATAGTATTACTGCCTGTTTGAATAATAAAATGTTCAGTCGTCATTTTATGGAATTGTAGAATTTAATTTTTCTTCTAAGAAATTAAATTTCTGATTTAACTATTACGAATTTTATGTTAAATTTTGGTTTATGTATAGTGTTCTGACCTAGGGCAGGTCTTTCACTCCAACCACAGCATTTTCATGCTATGCTTTGCAGCTTTACTAGGGAATTACAGGTGTGATAGCTTTCCACACCGGGGATGATGATGATATTGATTATATTGATAATGATGATGGCCAGATGATGTTCGGGGACCGTTTGGGCCTCAAAGCTACCTGACATTTGTCTTACAGGTGAGGAAAAAAAAAACAGGAAGCTTGTCCCGACCGGGAATCGAACCCGAGCCCGTTGCGTGGCAAGGCAGCACGCTACCTCGAAATCACAGCGGGACACACTCTCTCTCTCATACACACACACACACACACATATATATATATATGTTTATTTATTTATTTGTAATGTGTCATTGGACAGGACCGATTAGGGCGCAATAATGAAAATTTAGTTACTTAGAAACAGAACAGCCCACACTTAACTCCTCTCAGCCGGATTCTGCAGTCGTTGTTAAGACAACTTCTTATTATTTCTTCGTAACAATAAAATGTAATAATCAAGTGAAATCCTGGAAACGGTTAGTTATGAATGTGTATCTTTAAAAAGACAAATTATTTCAAGAGGATTAAAGATGAATGAAGGAGGTAAGTAATCTACTGTGGGGATAACAACCTTTAGTTCCAATAAACGCCTGACTGCCGTGTCAGGCGAGACTAGTAAAATCATGGACTATATATTACATGTAGGCTCCATAATACATAATTATTATTGCAATATAAGATCGGTGGGTAAATATCGGTCTCGTATAGAGTCGCTAGATGACTCCAGCAGGGGGGGGGGCGGTAGGCTGAATTGTCCGTGGCGGTCCCGTTTTATTGAGAGGAGTAAACTTTCTTCCAAAGAGGGAAGTTAAACATGCTATTGATGTTATTTACATTCGTGGATTGGGTTATGTGATTAGCACATGTTAGGCTTTAGTTCGAGTATCTAGCACCTGTCATGTGGTCAGGATACAGTCAGTGATCTTGTGGCCATCTCGACGCGATACCGTAGCCCAACTTACGTATTGAGAGACTCGTGGAAAACAGTTGGCAGATGGGCATTGTTGGGTCACGGATAATTTCCCGGATTCCCACAGGCGAGGAGTTTATATGGTCAGTTGAGCTACAGCCAGTTAGGATGTGGAGAGGGTGGGTGGATGTGTTTTAGGGCTTCCTCCCAAGGGCTGGAGAAGGAAAGGATAGACCCCGGGTCCTTCCACTCCGCACTCAGGACAGGGAATAGCCTGGACTGGGACCCATCTGGGTTCAGGTTGGGTGGCAGGCTGATGCACCCGAGAGGGGCTCAGCTTTACCACGGACCTGGACTCGGGGGAGGAGCAGGAATGGATACATAAAGGGAGGATTCTGCCTTTCCGATCAAAGGACAGACCCCGGGTCCTTCCCCCTCCGCACTCAGCACAGGGAATTAGCCTGGACTGGGACCTATCTGGGTTCAGGTTAGGTGGCAGGCTGATGAACCCGAGAGGGGCTCAGCTTTTCCACGGACTTGGATTCGGGGGAGGAGGAGGAATGGATACATAAAAGGAGGATTCTGCCTTTGGGATCAAAGGACAGACCCCGTGTCCTTCCTCTCCTGCACTCAACACAGGGAATAGCCTGGACTGGGACCCATCTGGATTCAGGTTGGGTGGCAGGCTGATGATCCCGAGAGGGGCTCAGCTTTCCACGGACCTGGATTCGGGGGAAGGAGAGGACGGACACATAAAGGGGGGATTCTGCCTTTACGATCCCTACTCCAGCCAGGAAAGGACAGACCTCGGGTCCTTTCTCTTCTGCACTCAGTACAGGGAATAGCCTGGACTGGGACCCATCTGGATTCAGGTTGGGTGGCAAGCTGATGAACCCGAAAGGGGCTCAGCTTTTCCACGGACCTGGATTCGGGGGAAGGAGAGGAACGGATGCATAAAGGGAGGATTCTGCCTTTCCGATGGACAGACCCCGGGTCCTTCCCCTCCTGCACTCAGCACAGGGAATAGCCTGGACTGGGACCCATCTGGATTCAGGTTGGGTGGCAGGCTGATGAACCCGAGAGGGCTCAGCTTTTCCACGGATCTGGATTCGGGGGAAGGAGGAGGAATGGTTACATAAAAGGGGGATTCTGCCATTCCGATGGACAGACCTCGGGTCCTTCTCTCCTGCACTCAGCACAGGGAATAGCCTGGACTGGGACCCATCTGGATTCAGGTTGGGTGGCAGGCTGATGAACCCGAGAGGGGCACAGCTTTTCCACGGACCTGGATTCGGGGGAAGGAGAGGATTGGGGGATTCTGCCATCTTCCCACACAGCTACACACACACACACACAAAACTCACACACACACACAAAACACACAGACATCAAAAAAAGAAACACACACAGACACAAAAAAGAAACACACACAGACAAAAACACACAGACACAAAAAAATAAACACACACAGACACAAAAAAACGCATACAGACACCAAAAAAAAAGAAACACACACAGACACAAAAAAGAAACTTACACAAACACCAAAAAATAAACATACACAGACACCAAAAAAAAAAGAAACACACACAGACACAAATAAACATACACAGACACCGAAAAAAAAAGAAACACACACACAGACACCAAAAAAAGGAACACACACACAGACACAAAAAAAAACACAGACACCAAAAAAAAAGAAACACACACACACACAAAAAACGCACACAGACACAAAAAACGAATACAGACACAAAAAAAAGAAACACACAGACTCCAAAAAAGAAACTTACACAGACTTCAAAAAAGAAACATACACAGACACCAAAAAAAAAGAAAAAAAAAGAAACACACAGAGACACAAAAAAGAAACATACACAGACACAAAAAAAAAGAAACACACACAGACACAAATAAACATACACAGACACCGAAAAAAAAGAAACACACACACAGACACCAAAAAAAGGAACACACACAGACACAAAAAAAACACACAGACACCAAAAAAAAAAGAAACACACACACACAAAACACACACAGACACAAAAAACGCATACAGACACCAAAAAAAAGAAACACACACAGACCAAAAAAAGAAACTTACACAAACACCAAAAAAGAAACATACACAGACACCAAAATAAAAATAAACACTCACAGACACCGAAAAAAAAAGAAACACACACACAGACACCAAAAAAGGAACACACACAGACACAAAAAAACACACAGACACCAAAAAAAAGAAACACACACAAAAAACACACACAGACACAAAAAACGAATACAGACACAAAAAAAAAGAAAAAATGAAACACACAGACTCCAAAAAAAGAAACTTACACAGACACCAAAAAAGAAACATACACAAACACCAAAAAAAGAAAAAAAGAAACACACAGAGACACAAAAAAAGAAACATACACAGACACCGAAAAAAAAATAAACACACACACAGACTCCAAAAAAAGGAAAACACACACACAGACACCAAAAAAAAGAAACATACACACAGACATAAAAAAAAGAAACACACACAGACACAAAAAAAGAAACATACACAGACACTGAAAAAAGAAACATACACAGACACCAAAAAAAAAGAAACACACACACAGACACCAAAAAAGGAACATGCACACAGACAAAAAAAGAAACACACAGACACCAAAAGAAAAAAAGAAACATATGCAGACACCAAGAAAAAAAAAAGAAACACACAACCACAAAAAGCAAACTCATGCAGACACAAAAAAACACACACACAGACACCAAAAAAAAAGAAACACACACAGACACCAAAAAAAAAGAAACACACACAGACACCAAAAAAGGAACACGTACACAGACAAAGAAAAAAGAAACACACACACAGACACCAAAAGAAAAAAAGAAACACATGCAGACACCAAGAAAAAAAAAAGAAACACACAAATCCATAAAAAACACACACAGACACAAAAAAAAGAAACACACAACCACAAAAAGGAAACTCATGCAGACACAAAAAAAAACACACACAGACACCAAAAAAAAAAAGAAACACACACAGACACCAAAAAAAAGAAACACACACAGACACCAAAAAAAAAGAAACACACACAGACACCAAAAAAACAGGAAAGGACAGACCCCGGGTCCTTCCTCTTCTGCACTCAGCACAGGGAATATCCTGGACTGGGACCCATCTGGATTCAGGTTGGGTGGCAGGCTGATGAACCGAAGAGGGCTCAGCTTTTCCACGGACCTGGATTCGGGGGAAGTAGAGGAACGATACATAAAAGGGTGATTCTGTCATCTTCCCACACATACACACACACACACACACACACGCCCTCCACATACTAACTGGCTGTAGCTCAACTGTCCATATAAACTCTTCCGCCTGTGGGGATACGGGAAATTATTCGTGGCCCAGCGGTGCCCAACTGCCACTGTTTTCCACGAGTCTGTCAATAAGTTGGGCTGCACTAACATGCTGACATGACCACAAGATCCGGTGGGCCAGATAGGGAGGAGTTCAGGTTGTTATGTTTACAGTTTTTTTTTATATCTTCAAATTATTTCGGCTTAATTAAAAAAAGGTAATGTTATTTACGATTACCATTTTTTTCTCAAAATTACACACTGATATCGCTGAAGACAAGAATTACCAGCGACAATGACCAACCAGCGGGTTGGGACACCCCTCCAATGTGCAAGAACAACGGAGTAATACGGTTTATTTCTTGATACTTGAAATACATATCAAGAAATAAACCGGGGGACTGGGCGCACTCTTGTCTTCAGAAAAACATGGATTCCCACTCCATGTCCGTCACGCAGAAATTACGTAAAGAAATTAATTTCTCAGCAAGTAGCATTCATGGTTCGATTTTACTGGTTGACAGAATGTAAGATATTTATCTCTGATGAAGCTATAACCAAGACCGTTTGTTCGTGGTGAAGAACCACATCCTGCAAGAGGTGGTCCTGCTTTAACTGAATACGGCAGATCGAGTATTGGTAAGGGTATAAGAGAAGGAGAAACTTCGAAAATAAACCCGGGACGAGGACTCTCATCAGCCTAGGAGAAAGCAACCTTCTAAGGGAAAGGGACCCAACAGAAAACCTCCAGTCCCAGGTTGGGTTTGTGCGTCGGGCTGGAAATCCACCATGTAAACAATCTTTCTCAAAAGTCTCACTCGAATAAGCCGGATGTATAATTCTGAAGGACGAAGATTGGTGGGAAGACCAAGAAAGCGCTGGGCTGAACAGATGTGAGATCGGAACAGTCAAAGACCTAATCCGTGAAGGATGATGATGATGATGACTTTACAACATGCGACAAGATTTTTTTTTCCAAGTTCCAACCATACACCATGGGCATGCGCCAACAGACTCAAAGCAGTTTACACTTTGGAATAATGGGATGCAGCCAACATACACATGATATTTGAACTCACGTTGCCAATGAATTAACAGAAAGAAGGTATCTACAAAAAAAAATACTTCACTTACTTTTTGCCGATGATCAGATAATTATAACCCAGGATGGAGAAGATGCAAATTGCATGTGTAATCAGTAGAGACTGGATGTTAGGGAAAATGCCTACAATTATTTATTATAGATATTGTAAAAGTGACTTCATATAAGTTCATACCGACGATCCTAGAGTTGTTTTCCATTAAGTTGATTTTGCCTATAAATGCCAATTTCAGCTTATAATGCCTATAAATGCCTATTTGCCATTTTTCTCGAAATTAACTTAGTATTTCAAAGAAATCGATTGAAATGGACAAACAATCATGGCACATATCATTGCATGGAAAAGTAAAACCAAGATTCATCAAAAAGGCATTAGGTGCAAGCAAATACACACCAAATAGAATGGCCTATATGCTAGCCAGAGAAACCTTCTTCCTAGAGGACCTGAGGCAAAGGATACTACTGCCAGCAACGGAGCCATATAAGAAAGTCATCGAAAAAAAGAAAAAGAGATCGACGAAGATTTCTACGCCTCAGATGCCATGGTAAACAGAGAGTGGACTGGAAGTAACTAACCACAAAGGCACAGAATCATAGGCATAGCAACACACGGATATCATCACAAAATGTGCAAAAATACAAAATTCCACCAACCGAGTGATTCGTGTGAATGCAAGATATGTGAAGCGATACCATTACAAACAATGCAGAATATGGACAGGATCACTGAACCAACTCATAAACTTATAACTTAATGCTCTTTCGAGTGCCTCTTATCAACTTATTATATTATTGCATAGAAATTTTCAAGTGTTCTTTTTTATAAATTCTCTCATAGAATATTTTAGGATAAGAATGGCAATAAGACAATAACCTAGCAGGTAGATGGTTTCCCCCTCAATGCACTCCCATTAGGCGAAATAACAAGTGTCGGTTATTTTATTTTTCCACTTCATGCACTCCCTTAAGCGAAACAGCCCTAAGCTATGTCCCATTGTATTATTCTAAAGTATACACAGTGACCGTGTATACAGACAGTTACATCACATTAGACTCACTAAGAAATCACAAAATTCATTCATACTTGATTGAAGAAATCAGACGACAAGTATCATCTATGCAGCGGGACAACTGGATAATAAACTTCAAATGGGTGAAGGCCCACATTGGGATCCAAGGGAATGAGTTGGCGGACCAATTAGCTAAAGAAGCCACAGCGAGCAGAGACCTAGAGGAGAGCTACAAGAAGATTTCGAAAAGTGTAGTGTTCAGTGAACTGTGCAAAACAAGTGTACAAAAGTGGCAAAATGAATGGGAAAAAACCACTAAGGGCCAAGTAACCAAGTCTTTCTTTCCCACAATACACGACAGGCTAAAATTAAAACTCAAACTGATATATAAATTAACTATAATGCTAACAGGTCATGGGAACATCAGATCCTATCTAAATAGGTTCAAAATAATAGAAAACCCAAATTGTCCCTGCTGTGACAAAGTGCAAGATATAAAACACATATTACAGGAATATAAATTATTAGATAAGGAAAGAGATAAACTCAAATCAGTAGTTTTAAGAAACCAGAATTGGCCAATTAAGAACAATGAACTCATTGACACTTATAATAAGGAATTTTCAATATTTTCAAATTCAATTAAATTTGATACACTTTAGGTTAAGTAAAACATAGAACAATAGTATTGTATATAGTTAACCATCTAGCTTTAAGTAAGATAATCTAATTGTAAACACTGTTTAATTTTATAGTTGTATAATAAAAACACCACAATGCATGTAGTATTACTCCACGTAATGGAGCATGCAGTTGAATAATAAAATAAATAAAAAAAAGTATTGCTTTGCTTATTTTCAATACAAACATTGCTGAGTGACAAAGAGGGTAGGTGGCTCAAGCTTTTTTTTCTGCCTCTCAACTGGTGCTGAAACGTTTAAGTGAGTGGGAATATTATTTTTTATGTTGAATTCAGTCTGAAGTCCTCATTCATAGACAAATGCTTCAAAGGTAAAGTGGTGCGACAAGTGTAGTGGCTTATTCTTTTTACCTTTAAAACAGTTGTTTTACTATGCCTAAGAACGGACAACAGTGAAAAACAAACTGACCAATTTCGTGAAAGAATTTGGTGCAGAAATATTCACAAATGACGGTGTAATATTGTACTGCAAAGTATGTGAAATTTCTGTGAATTGCGCGAAGAACCGTCATGTTACGCAGCACATACATACTGCAAAACATAAGTGTGCTCTTTGTAAAAAGGCAGAACAAATTCCAAAATCATCTCTGATATCTTCATATGCTATCAATAAACGTCAGTCACAGTTTTCAGTGGATCTCTGCAAACCATTTATCTCAGCTGGTATCCCTTTACATCATCATCATCATCATCCATGCAAGCATTAGGCCGTGTGGCCTGTTACGGTCTCAAAGAGGAATTTTCCATCCAGCGCTTTTTTGGACGTACCAGCGATCTTTTGCCTTGGGGGCAGTAGCGAAGTATGGCTTTTGGAATTCTATGAGACGGCATTTATTGAAGATGGGCTTTCTAGTTCTGGTAGTTTTGTATATAGTGAAGAATGGGTTCTACATCCAGCTCTTCCATAATTATCCCATTTTGTGTAGCCTGCTGTATGGCGCATAAATCACATCTCATTTGCTGTTATTCGGCTTTCATCTCTTCTTTGTATTGTCTATCCTTCACTACCATATCTTAATACTGGTCTTGCGAGAACCTTATAAAGCCGTAATCTTGTGTTCTTCGGTACTAAAGATGGTTTCATTATACTGATAATTATCCCCGTTGTTTTTGTAAAATTTGTGATTTTGTTTGATATATCAGCTTCATCTTGAAATGTTAAATTATAACCCAAATAATTAAATTAATTTACTCGTTCTAAAATTTCATCATCGAAAACAATTTTGCTAGGTATAGGGTATTTCCCACAAAAGGCCATCACTTTAGTTTTCTTTGTATTGATTTCCATGTTGTACCTTTTTGCAATTATATTAAAATTGTGTATAGAATACTGTAAATCTATTTCTGTTGGAGCTATTAATACCAAATCATCTGCAAAAAGCAAAGAGTCTATTTTATGGTTTCTATTAATTTGGATAGAACCATGTCTCATCTGTCGCCAATCTTGGAGTATTCTATCCATGTATATGATAAAGAGCAAGGGCGAGAGGCCACATCTTTGTCTTATGCCCCTATTAATTTCGGTCCATTCTGTTTGTGATCCCTTTACAAAAACTAGAAAATATGACTTTAAAGAATTTCTTACATAAGTACATAAAAGAAAAAATCCCAAATGAAAGCACATTACGTAAATCGTATGTTGATGTTTGTTACAATGATGCCATTAGTAGAATTAGAGACGGGGTCAATGGGAAGAAAATATAGATTTCAGTTGACGAGAGTATGATCCCTTTGGTCGATTTATTGCTAATGTTGTAATTGGCACTATGGGCTATGATCAATCCTCTCAAATATATTTATTGGCTTGTGAACAATTAGATAAAACTAACAGTTCAACTATTGCACAAGTGTTTACCTCAGCATTGAAAATAATAATAATAATAATAATAATAATAATAATAATAATAATAATAATAATAATAATAATAATAATAATAATAATAATAATAATAATAATAACAATAACAATAACAATAACAATAACAATAACAATAATAATAATAATAATAATAATAAATAATAATAACTATGATTTATTTTAGCTGGCAGAGTTAAGGCCATAAGGCCTTCTCTTCCACTCAACCAGCGAATAGTAAAATTATACAAAAATTGCATACATATTACAATTTTAAGATATTATTAAAATACAGACCAAACAAAATACAATGATGATGTGATCTAATACTAGCTAATACTAACAAAAACATAGAACATAATAAAATGATATAAAATAAAGGAAGTAGCTTCCTAGATGACTATTAATGGAATGCTCTATATAGTTGTTATGCAGTTAATGTTTTCATTGTGTCGAACTTAAGATATCAGTTAATTTGGATTTAAATAATGATATACTGTGGCCTAATGGAATAAAATATGGCGACGTTCTTCTGTTTACGTCTGATGCTGTGGCCTACATGAAGAAAGCTGGCAAGATCCTCAAACTCCTGTTCCCCAACATGCTTCATGTAACGTGTCTTAACCATGCATTGCATAGAATCTGTGAGGAAATTCATGGTCTGTTGCCAGGTGTAGATGCCTTGATTTCCAACAGTAAAAAGGCATTTATCAAATCTCCATCCAAGGTTCAGTTGTTCAAAGAAGTTGCACCAGAACTGGCATTACCTCCACAACCTGTTTTAACTAGAGGGATACATGGTTAACTGCTGCATTATACTAGGTACTTATTGTGTTGACAGTGAACAAGTGCTCTAATGAAACAACTCTATAGTCTACATCAGTGGTATGTAATTTTTATTAAATAAAGTATAATATAAATATTTTCAGTTGGTACAGTACATTTTTATCATATGTTTATATTCTTAACGTAAGGCTGTAAAAATTTATGTTGTAGTTCATTTTTATAAGAGCCTATTTTGAATTTTTTAGTGCCTATATTAATGATTTTTAGTGCCTTTTTGCCTGCCTATTTTGACATTTTTAAGTGCCTAACATCCGGACTCTAGTAATCAGTTGTCAACAACATATAAAAAATGGGGTTTGAATATAAAAAAACAGAGTATTTAACAAATGAACCAGATCAATTATATGTGGATGGGGTAAAGATAAAGAAGAGCGTATTTAACAAATGAACCAGATCAATTATATGTGGATGGGGTAAAGATAAAGAAGAGCGTATTTAACAAATGAACCAGATCAATTATATGTGGATGGGGTAAAGATAAAGAAGAGCGTATTTAACAAATGAACCAGATCAATTATATGTGGATGGGGTAAAGATAAAGAAGAGCGTATTTAACAAATGAACCAGATCAATATATGTGGATGGGGTAAAGATAAAGAAGAGCGTATTTAACAAATGAACCAGATCAATTATATGTGGATGGGGTAAAGATAAAGAAGAGCGTATTTAACAAATGAACCAGATCAATTATATGTGGATGGGGTAAGATAAAGAAGAGCGTATTTAACAAATGAACCAGATCAATTATATGTGGATGGGGTAAAGATAAAGAAGAGCGTATTTAACAAATGAACCAGATCAATTATATGTGGATGGGGTAAAGATAAAGAAGAGCGTATTTAACAAATGAACCAGATCAATTATATGTGGATGGGGTAAAGATAAAGAAGAGCGTATTTAACAAATGAACCAGATCAATTATATGTGGATGGGGTAAAGATAAAGAAGAGCGTATTTAACAAATGAACCAGATCAATTATTGTGGATGGGGTAAAGATAAAGAAGAGCGTATTTAACAAATGAACCAGATCAATTATATGTGGATGGGTAAAGATAAAGAAGAGCGTATTTAACAAATGAACCAGATCAATTATATGTGGATGGGGTAAAGATAAAGAAGAGCGTATTTAACAAATGAACCAGATCAATTATATGTGGATGGGGTAAAGATAAAGAAGAGCGGTATTTAACAAATGAACCAGATCAATTATATGTGGATGGGGTAAAGATAAAGAAGAGCGTATTTAACAAATGAACCAGATCAATTATATGTGGATGGGGTAAAGATAAAGAAGAGCGTATTTAACAAATGAACCAGATCAATTATATGTGGATGGGGTAAAGATAAAGAAGAGCGTATTTAACAAATGAACCAGATCAATTATATGTGGATGGGGTAAAGATAAAGAAGAGCGTATTTAACAAATGAACCAGATCAATTATATGTGGATGGGGTAAAGATAAAGAAGAGCGTATTTAACAAATGAACCAGATCAATTATATGTGGATGGGGTAAAGATAAAGAAGAGCGATAATTTCTGTTATTTGGGATCAATTATAGAAAAAGATGGAACATCAAATAAGGAAATAGCAAAAAGGATCAGTAATGGAAGAAAAACCATAGGAATGTTATGGAGTAAAAGCATCATTAACAGAACAAAACAACTAATTTATAAATCCATACTAGAAAGTATAATGCTGTGGTTTATCTACGACGCAACGCGCCAGCGCAAAAATTGCTCCCCATGTATTTAAATGGAGGTGGTTTATCTACAACGCAAATTGCTGGCGCAAAAAAATTTGCGCTGACATGTCGCGTCGTGTTTTGGAATCTCTTGAATCCAGGACGCAATTTTCCAGCGCAAACAAAGAATATAGAAGATATTACCCGTACTCATTGGTGTAATTGCTAAAAACAAACTAAGATTTTATAACAAAATGTCGGAAATGCAGTACTTGTTTTATAACTTTCCAATTTTAACGACGAAAGTTAGATAGTTTTGTTGCAAATCATCGAGTTCTATATTTATGTTTTATACAATATGAGCATGAAGGAGTACAGAGATGTACAGAAAAAAGTTATTGTGGCTTGAACTTAGTCAAGAGATAAATAAAAGCTGTTACTTTTTCTGTCTTTACTAATATTTCGAACTATTTTAATCGTTTTGCAACGACACTTGAACCTTTTTAAATGAAGAATTTTAATATGTTTATCTATGTACACAAATTATGATTTTTCCTCTCAATTTATTTTCAAAGTTCTTTATTAGAATTGAAGTTGGCATACGTGAACGCTCATAAAATTAAATCCACCAGATGGCAGGACATATGTGTGAATGACGAACATTTGCATTTAATTCCAAACCATATTTTAAGAAATAAATATTCAATCACTTCATTTTGTTAGATTCCGATGGGTCTGTTTAGTGTACATCAGATTAATTTATAGTTTACTAAATAGTATGTATGTAATTTATTTTATCAGGTTATGCAGGGACAGGTTTGTATACATTAGTTTTTGTAAACACATTTGGAAATTTATTATGGACGTTGGTCATTTTGATTTTCCATATATGTGGTGCCATCTGGCGACAATTCCATAAACATATGCGCTGTAACGTATGCGCTCCATGCGGAACCAGCATCACGCCGAGCGAAACGCGAATTCGCGTCACGTCGGGCGCGACACGCTGTATAATAAACCGTAGCATAATGGTACATGGATCGGAAGTTTGGACAATGACACAACATGCCAACAGTTAACTGCAGTTGAAATGGATTTTTGGAGAAGAGCTGCCAGAAAATCTCGACTGGAAAGAATTAGAAATACAGAAATTAGAAAATGGATTAATGCAGAAAGTACTATAATAGATGAAATTGAACACAGAAGGCTAAAATGGTATGGACACGTAAGAAGAATGTGGGATGGAAGACTACCAAAGGCTGTTTTATGCATGGAACATTGAAAGAAGGAGCAGAAAAGGAAGACCAAGAACATCCTGGAAGAATAACATTCAGAATTCAGTGAGGAAATTTGGATGAAGACAGAGGACAAGATAACGATGGAGAACTTTAATGAAGGGAAATTTGTGAATGTTTGTTACACAAACTGATATTTCAAAAGTCCGTAGTCATTTTTGTATTTTTCTTTAAACTCGTGTTAATTACTGTACAGCCATCAAGAAATGCGGACATGGGTTTCACTGGCTAACATTTTCCGGAGGTAAAATAATCTCCCTTTCGGTTCTGGGCGGGGACTACTACTGGGAATACATTAGCTCAGGATAGGGATGTGTGGTGCTTATGTCCGCTTGGCCATGAACCTACGGGTTCGATAGTGCCCAGTAAGTTAGCTAAAAGGGGTGCATTCTATCAACTGAGCTAGCGTAGTTTGTCGTTTTATATATATATATATATATACCAACATAGCCGCCAACATTGCATAGCTTAAAGATTTTGAATGTACATGGATAATAAATTTTAGCGGGGTTCAGTGGGTGAATACAATTAATAGTGATTACAAAGTTGCTTTTGTGTTACAAAAATAACTGACATTTGCTATAGTATATATGATTAATTTAATAAAATTAGTGATATTTTGTTCTTGGAGTTGTGGTCTTACTCTATGCAGCTGCATGTTCTATGGTTATTAACAGTCTTAGCTTTCGAGATTATCTGACATGCATGCGCACGCGCATTAACGAGAGAAAGTAGGTGTGCAGTGGCTAGTGAGGTCAAATGGAATGGGTTGGTGCGGATATTGTGGTAATTTTTTTAACGTTGTTAGTGTAGTAGTTGTACACAAATTATTCTAATTAATTATCACGCATAATGCATCTAATAATAACACTGTCACATTTAATTTTTATTTTATCAGCTTTAGGCATTAATTTATTGACCTGTAAAGTTGACACTTATCAGCTGTTTTTGTCATTCGAAATATTGTTCTGATATTTTCCTTTGGTTTAATTTTTTTACACAGTGTTTATATTTTCTGGTTAGTTGCACCGCACGAAAAGACGGGAGAATATGCCAGAGTAAGAATCTGTTTAGAAGACAGTCTTCTCGTAACTCTAGTTTAGCCAAGACACGTCATTTTCACATAGAAAAGTGAGTTTTGTTTACGTGATTTGCAAGGAATCCTATTTTTAGTGAAGTTATTTTCTTGCTATTTGGTTGGTTCCATGAATTATAAATATGTAAAATTTCAGATTGGAGTCGCCGCTTTCTCCATGATTTGATGGCTAGCATTGAAATGCCTCCTCTAAAGAGCAGTGATTCTTCTGGTGGCCATGTATCGGCTTCCAAACAACTTAATTTGAATGGCTCACCAGCGAACGGTAACGAAGTTCCAAGTGTTTCCACACAGGATAAGAAATACTCTTGTCGCCACTATGCTTCTAAAGTGCTTCAAAATCTGAACTTCCTTCGTCAGAACAGTAGATTCTGCGATGTTGAAATTGTAGCAGGAGGAAGAGTTATGAAGGTAATGAATCATATGTCATTTTATTTGGGGAATTTTATTTACAGTAATTAGCCTGTTTACTGTGTACAATGAAACAAGGCACAGCCTTTATGACTAGTAAGGAAAATGCAAGATAGAAAAGAATGGGCGGGCAGGGCATATCACGATCAATTTTTACTTACGCATTTTAACACAACTTAAATACAACAAATATATATATATATAATTATTCGGGTGAGGTAGGTTATATGCCCGTCACAATTCTACACTTACATTCTTATGCCACTGATGCACTAAACCCTTGTAAACACGTTTTGTACTGTTTTAAACATTTTCCAATGATCTTCAAGCTTTCTTTACAATATTTTATATTTATATATTTACGTAAAATATGATCGTGGATACATTACTTACTTGCTACTTTCCCATGTTGTTCCAACGTTGCCACCATTTGAAAATAATTTCAAACCATATTTAGTGTTAGTGTACGTAAAATTAGTTTATAGTTCATTAAATGGTACGCATGTAAATTGTTTTGTTATGTTAGGAAATGGGAAGTTGGTTTACGTCCATTTTTTTAAGCATTTGGGAATAAATAATATGCATGTAAATTGTTTTCTTTAGTTAGGAAATGACAAGTCAGTTAACGTCCATTTTTTTTTTTTTTGCATTTGGAAATTTATTCCCAAAATTGGTAATGCCGACTGCAGAGCCATCTACTGGAGGCTATATTAACCATTACAGCAACTCTCGCGACTCGCGCATGCGCACTGCGATTCTGTGAAGATTTTGTCACCGGCATAAACCAGACTTTTTGCAATTATTCTTTTTAGCACTGGGAAATTATTACCTTAATCGCATTTTAGTCATAAATATTGAAAACAAAGTGGGGCTATTTCCTGTCCCGACCGCTCTAATAATACATCATGGAGGTTATGACCTTACTAATAACTGAGGTTACAACTATTATTCTATGAGTTATTGTATGAACCAGCGATAAACTCTCTGATAAGCAACGATAACCACGTTAATTATTAATCAAAAATACGCACAAGTTGTGCATTATTAACCAGCGATATCAACATCACCGATAACTCACTGCTAATAAGTATGGTTACTTTTTATACAATTTCATCACTTTACGTCTGCTTTTACATCTTCTTCGTCAGGCTCTACGACTTCCAGTGGAATGTCTTGGCCTTCTCAACTAGTTTACGCCATTTCTTCCTATCTTGTGCAGTAGATTTCAAATAAAAAATCCCCATCTCTCTTAAATCTTCAATTACGTCATCTTCCCATCGATCTTTGGGTCTTCCTCTTGGTCTTGTTCCCTGTGGCTTCCAATTCAAAATATCATTCGGCAATCTTCCTTTTGGCATTCTTAGTGTATGTCCAAACCATTGTAATCTTTTGGATTTGATGAAACTAACTATATTTTCTTTATTATTCTTGAGGTTTTACATATTAAAATTAATTTAGAGTACGTTAGAGTAATTGATTTAGGTTAGGATAGTTTTTAGTTTCCTATACATATATAACAGTTGTCTACAATAACAGTTGTCCTATAACAGTTCTTCTATTAGATTCCAAAATGGCCGACGGTTAAAATGGAAATTACATATTTAAGCTAATTTATTTCATATAATGTTTAAATACTTTAATTGTGCTTCTTTTACAAAGATTTATTTCATTAAAACCATTATGTAATACGAATATTTGCATTAAAATTGTAATCAATAGCGTAATTAAAAATCAACTGTAATACACCCCAACCAAAAACTGCACTTAAACTAGCATCCTATAGAACAACAGTGCACATGCGCCAGAGTTTATAGAGCCAGCGATAACCCACAATCGAACCACATATCGATTATCATCCTTGATTACAATTCATCGCCATGAAATTTAAATGACCAATATTTGCAATAAATCCCCAAATCTATGTTTAAAAAAATATTTTAATAATATTAAAATTACCAAACGTTTATTAAAAATGTGTACACTTACTTATCACTCCCTAATGCTGATCCAACCAGCGATAACCCAAAACAGCGATAGAAAAATCATAGACTAAGTACTCTGTGGAGAAAATAGCAGTTAGCATCACAATATTGTCTAACAGTGTCATAATATTGTGATTTGCATATTTAAATAAATACTTCAAAATTGTCTAATTATGTTATAAAAATTGTTTGAAAAAGTTTAAAATATTAAATAATGTTAGTAAATACAGAAGAAGAGCTATAGTTTACAACAATATAACTGAAAAATCAAGCGCTAGTAGAAGTGCAGTTGAGCCCTAATTTATTTCATATAATGTTTAAATACTTTAATTGTGCTTCTTTTCCAAAGATTCATTTAATTAAAACCATTATGTAATACCAATATTTGCATTAAAATTGTAATCAATAGCATAATTAAAAATCGACTGTAATACACCCCAACCGAATGGGCTTTGATAGTATAGCAGGCTATGGCCCTACATGGACTGGAATGCCATGGAGATAGATGTATAATAAGGTAGCTCTAACATTAATAGTGAGTGGAGAACATATTTTAATCGACTCACCTCATACATTTTCAAACTTCTTTGATACCGACGGTTTCAGACAATATGTCCTCCTTCAGTCATGGCTTCCACTGATGAAATTCCGCGATTGTTGATTTCTTTAGTGACATCACCTCTTGTGCTGCCATCTTTCATTGGGATTATAAACTTTGTCATTAAATGTTTATCCACCGGAATATCGAAATTCATAGATCAATATTTATTCTTCTGAATGAGTATCATTTCCCAAATTGTCAATTCCAACGGATTTGGGAAATGATATTCATTCAGAAGAATAAATATTGATCTATGAATTTCGATATTCCGGTGGATAAAAATTTAATTACAAAGTTTATAATCCCAACGAAAGATGGCAGCACAAGAGGTGATGTCACTAAAGAAATCAACAATCACGGAATTTCATCAGTGGAAGCCATGACTGAAGAAGGACATGATATTATCTGAAACCGTCGGTTTCAAAGAAGTTTGAAAATGTATTAGGTGAGTCGATTAAAATATGTTCTCCACTCACTATTAATGATATAACCTCATAATGTTTACTTCCCAATATTAATTTGAATACAGCTCTAACATTGTTTAACAATTTGGTATTCTCAAGTGTTGTTTGAGATATAATATTATAACAAACTTTCCAATTATTTTCAATCCATATGACTCAATTAAAAGGGAGAAGTTATATGTATCTACTAGAATTTGGAATTCCTAAAAAGTTAGACTTATTTTGAATGTGTCTAAATGGCACAATGAGTAGGGTGAGTATAGGCAAAGTTTTCAGATACTTTTGAAATTCACAATTTTGTACTAGAACATGTCATCAAATCTTTAGATGAAGAAGACCTACAACTCATTGGTATTAATAAGCTATTAGTTTTTGCTAATGATGTAGTATTATTTGGCAATAGGAGGAAATATTAAAGGCTGACACACATACACACTATTGAGTAACACTAAGAAATTGGGGCTGGGAGTAAACATCAATAAATCATTGTATAATGGAAATGGACAGTTAATGACAAATGTGGGAAATTTAAAGAAATGGGTGAATTCAAATACCTAGGAACAATAATTACAAACAACAATGATATGTAGAAAGAAATTAAACATAGGTTAATTCTGGAAATGCATGCTATTTTGCATTACAGGGAATTTTGTCATCATAACTTCTCTAAAATATGCAATATTTAACATATTTATTTTAAAAATACAGTCCCGCGCCGTAGCTGAGTGGTTAAAGCAGGAAGCCTTGGCACAGAGCTATGGGACTTGCGCTGGTTCGAGTCTCCATGGGGGAAGAAATTTTCTCATGGTATTTTGGCCAGTATGGGACCAGTGCCCACACAGCATCATGAGACATTTGGGTAGCTACAATAAGTAGCGGTTCCAGGTTGAGAAAACCAGCTATAATGGCTGGGGGACCACACGTCACCCCTATGCTGGCTAGATGATCATCTACCTCTGTGATTGACACGTGGATGTGAGGTCAGCAGCCGGATGTTAGGCTAAAGGCCTTCTAGGCCTGTCGTGCCATGGAATTATTATTAATACCTTAAAATACAATAGGAAGTAACATTCCATCTGTAGTAATTCTGCCCTAGGGCAGGTCTTTCACTGCAGTCATAGCATTTCCATGCTATGCTTCACAGCTTTACTAGGGAATTGTAGGTGTGGTAGCTTCCCATTGCTTTCCACACCGGTGAAGGATGATGATGATGGCCATATGATTTCGGGGACCATTTGTGCCTTAAAGTTTTCTTGACATTTGTCTTACAGGTGAAGAAAAACCCCGATAAAAACCTCACCCAGAAAAACCCCGATAAAAACCTCACCCAGAAAAACTGTCCCGACCGGGAATCAAACCCAGACCTGCTGCGTGACATGGCAGCCCGCTACCTCGAGACCACAGCGGTGGATGAAGTAACATTAATAGGTTTATTTAATAATTAAGATATTTGATCTGTATATCCTTACCTTTTATGGTTGTTTTTGTTGAACATATGTTTCAAGACTTGTGAGCCCCATCTTCAGCGATTATAGACTGATTTTTCTCAAGTTGTCGGTTCTAATGAGGTTCCTTTCTCTGGGAATTTTAAAACTCATAGTAAAACTCTGCTAAAGTGTTTGTCACAATATAAAAATTACAAAATTATGAAATTATTTATCTTATAGGTTTATTTATTTAACTTTCACAGGGAAAGAACACTATGAGGTTTAATTTAATAATTAAATTAATGTTTTTATTACCTCACCTCATATCTTTTTTCTTCTATACTGCAGTTTCGGAGCTTATCTCCATCGTCAGTAGCCTCTGGTCGACCGGTGTTATGTCGTTTCTTGGCGGTTTCCTTCTTACTTCTGTCGGTGGACCGATGAACCTCTGGATTAGGTCAAAATTTGCGGGAGTTTCAAAATTCATGAGTTTTTCTTTTTTGTTTTTTTGGATGTGGATTTTTTCCCAGACTGTGAGTTCCTTTAGTTTATCTGTTTGTTTGATTAGGCTAGCTTCTGTATCTATTAAATGTTTTTCAGACCAAGCATGGGCTGCTACTGCTGACTTGTCCACTTCCCCCTTTTTTACATTTCTAAGGTGTTCCTTCAATCTAGTTTTTAAATTTCTTTTTGTTTTTCCTATATAGATTTTGTCGCAATCTTGACATTTGATCTGATATATTCCTGATTTATATTCTTGTCCAATTTTTTTCATTTTTGTTGGTTTTAATTATCTTGTTTAGGCTGTATTCATTCTTTGGGGCCAATCGAATGTTAAACTTATTGAAAATTTTCTGGAACTTGTGGTGTTTTACAGGATGGTAAGTGAATTTTTTGAATCTTATGTTCTCTTCTGTTTGTTTTTAAGTGAAACTGCAGTATAGAAGAAAAAAAGATATGAGGTGAGGTAATAAAAACATTAATTTAATTATAGGTTTATTTCCTTAATTTATAAAGATGTTAATTTACTACAGGCCTTTCGAGACTAGTCTAAATTCCAGACATGGGAAACCACAGGAATAATTCTCTTTTAAGGAAAAAATGTGTGTGGTCTGACTACAAATCAAACCTGGGTCTCATGAATTATCTTGTGACCAAAGATTTTGACTACAGTTCATGAGGTTCCAGGTTCGTTTTCTGGTCAGACTACAGGAATTATATATAGAGTGTCCCAAATTGATGTATACACTCTTTGAAACGTCATTTCTCAGCAACGAAATGAGACAGAAATACAATTTTTGTTGTGTTTGATCCACAGGGCACTGGAAAAGCATAGCAACATGTTCATCGATCTTCATGTCTTTATAAACAACAATGGCGACGAGATTATCCCTTTTGTCACACTTCTGCAGGAACCACTCATAAAATTGCAATCGTCTATCTGGCCCCATAAAATTTGATGAACACTGCTTTCCTTGATACCAATCTCACGAGAGCATTGCCTCACTGACTTCTTTGGGAATCGTGCAAAAACCTGCATGACTGCAACAGTACTCTCGTTATCGTCTCTTTCTTCTGCACCGACCTTTCAACACATCTTGCATCTTCAAACTTGTCTCGGATTCTTCTTATTGTTACCCTTGTTGGTGGTGGTGTCCCAAATTTAACCATCCAACGTCGTTGCACTTCAACAACATTCTCCACTTTCCAATAACACTTCAGTATCCACTTACAATCATCAAATGATAATCTCGCTGCCATTGTTCTTTATAAAGACATGAAGATTGATGATTGTGTTGCTATGCTTTTCCAGTGCCTTGTGGATCATACACAACAAAAATTGTATATCTGTCTCATTTTGTTGATGAGAAATAATGTTTCAAAGAGTGTGTACATCAATTTGGGACACTCTGTATATATATTCCAAAGATTGCTAATTATGTTCCACAACAGTAATTTGTCCATTTTTAGTCTTTTTCTTTTTAATTAACATTACAGCATCATTTGCACTGCAATCCTCATATTTTTAAATTAATTTTTGTATATTTTAAATGTGTTTCTAGGCCCATAGAGCAGTTCTGTCAGCCAGCAGTCCTTACTTCCAGGCCATGTTTACAACAGGTTTGCTAGAAGTACAGAAGGATACAATAGAACTTCATGCCATTCCTCCACAAATACTAAACACTTTGATTGACTTCATATACACAGGTATATATTCGTGGAATTCAAACATCATTAGTAGAAACAATTAACCCGTCAGCGCCGACATCCATACGTGGTATAGACCCTCTCTTCTTCACTTATTGCCGACATCTATACGTGGTATAGACCTATGCAGGGGTGTTTTCTTTTTGTTCTGGATCGTACATTTTTGAAGCTACACATATGTAATTTATTTGTGTTGAACGTAGAAATTATGGGCTTTCAGGACATATGAATAAAAATAATATTTGTTTAAAATTTAATTTCATATTATTTTTTTAAAAATCAGATGAGATTGAAGTAATCGTAATTTTCTCTAAATGCGCGCGACCTTTTCATTTGTTTTTTTTACTGCTATATATTCTTATATTTGCGTATGAACAATATAATTTTGAAGCCTAAGATCTTAGCTTTCTTTCTAAGTGTATGAATCAGCTGTGATCACATTTTGTGCATGTGGTATTGAGGTTGAAGTAGTTTCTTACTTCAACACTCGATGGCAGACAGACCTAGCTTTGTGCTGCTTTCTGCAGGGCTTCTAATAAACTTATACACAATCTAATTTTTCAGGTCGATAAAATGATATACAAGCTATCGATTGATATATAAATCGACCTGTTTAGGGGAATACCTGATTTATTTTGCCTCTTTCAAATAGATGTTACTTACAAGGAATCAGTCTGAGGCGCAGTGTCGTGCGTTATATACGTAATTATGGCCAGTCGTAACCTAAAAGACACTTCATCAGAAAAATTACCCCTAAAAGTGATAAATTGAAACCTCAAAGGAGGTGTGTTGTTTGTACTAAACATGGGAGAAGAAAGACATCTGTTTATTGCTGCCAGGAATGTGATGTAGGTCTGTGTATTGAAGAGTGTTTCGAGCTGTATCACACCAAGCTCAACTACTAAGGTTATGTGATTTTTTATTTCTAAAATTAATAGTACTAAAATAAGAGAAACTTATTTTTATGGTCTGTTTAGTTGTAAATAACTGCTGTAGAATTTTTATACGAATCCAATCAATAATTCAGATTCTAAGTATAAACATTGCTAGTGCTTTGACACAAGATTGAGCTTGAGTTCACTCTTCTAAATATTCATTCTGATTTTAGTTATGTCAGCTGCTTTTGTATATACAAGTTACACATGAATCAGCACTATGCCACACAATATATATATATATATAGTGTCTCACAGAAAGAAACAGGGATGCCCAATGTGAGCAAATCAAATTATTTAGTAAAAATGTGTATCATGAGAGAGAAATTCAGATTTCAAAATTTTGTTTAATAGTTTATAAAGGCTACTGTACTCCATACGGTATGTATTAAATTTCTCATTTATTTCTGAGCTAACAAGTAAAAATTTCGTTCAAATCCATCAATATTTAAAAAAGTTATGATCGTTTATACAAATCAGTGTTCTAGGAATACTAAAATGTTAAAATGGCCTCCGTCCATGCAGTAGGAAAGCAAGTAAAAGGGTGCGTCACTGACGGGTTAATGGCATTTGTTTAGCATTCCTATGGAAAGGTTATTGTTTAAATCTATAATACTTGAAACCAGAAGTGAGTGTGATATAGATCTAGCAAGGTATCTTGAAGAATGACCTTGATGATCATTCCAGTAGGAGACAAATTTTTAAATTGAGTCGGTTAAATGTTTTTTCATCTCACGTCATAAAGTGTGTTTTCACAATAGCAGTTTCAAAGGCCTTCACCTCCATCATCAGTCAAACTCTGATTGTTGAAATTTTGGCGTTACCACTATCTACCAAACTGCCATCTGGTGTTGATTTTATGAGCTTGGAGATTAAATTTTGCTTGCTTGGGAATTTCAAAATTCGTAGATCTATATTTTTTCTCTACTGGAGGACAAATCTTTCATTCCTGATCTACCTAGGAGGAAGTTAGTGGCACTTTTCAGATTACTAATGGGACATGACTGTCTGGCTTCTCATCTTCATAGAATCAATATGTATCCCTCACCACACTGTACCCTTTGTAAAGATAATGCTTCCATCATGAATAAAGAACATTTGTTGAAATGTCCAGCAATTAAGAAGATTGGTGCTGACCTACCATCTCAGCTCATGTTATTGTTGGAATGCCCATAGGAGAATGGAGGAAGTCCAAGCTCCTTAAGCAATGGCAACAAACAACATATTTTTTCTGAATGAAGAACAAATGAAGAACCATGAAATTTGAATTCCCTGGTAAGCAAAATTTAATCTCCAAGTTCATAAAATCAGCATCAGATGGCAGTTTGGAAGATGGTGGTATAGCAAAATTTCAACAGTTGAAGTTTGACTGGAGATGAAGGCCTTTGAAACCGGTATTGTGAAATCATGGGACTTAATGAGATGAAGTGTAGAAACATTGTATCCAACTCAACTATAAATATAAAAACATGTTCAATGTTTTTATTATTAATTTCATACATCTCAATGATGGATAAATCATATTTGAAGAGAAAAATTATATGCTCAGACTGGGGCCAATACTCTACCAACTGATCTACCTGATATGATTTATCCATAATTGAGTTATATGAAATGAATAATATAAAAATCGATAGAAGCTGTACAGGCTTTATAATATAATGTAAAATTCCCAAATAAATGTCTTCTTAATAAAGAAGCCGTCATTTGCAAGATGGAAGCAAAGGTTTCATAGCATTTGGTGCACTGGAATTAACAACATATATAAGAGAAAAATCTGTGTTTAGATTGAAACTTGCTCAGGTAGCTCAGTCGGTAGAGTATTGGCCTAGAAAGCCAAAGATCTTGGGTTCAAGCCCCAGTCTGAGCATATAATTTTTCTCTTCAAATATGATGAAAACATGTTCACAGAAAATTACAATATTTATTTATACAAATGCAGGGGACTTGACAGAAGTCATTGTCCATAATTATGAGAAAACAAAAATATATACAATAAATTAAAACAATAGAATGTTATAGCAAAACAGAAAGTTTGGCTCTTGCTTCCCAGTATCTATCCTTCAGCGTAGCAGACACTGTAGCAGGTGGTTTCTGTCCATGTTGGTGTTTGTGGAGCACAGTGGGCAATGAGGATTTCTGTAGATTGCAATCCGATGTAGATGAGCTGCAAGACAATCATGTTTAGTCGAAAATATGCTACAGCTTCCTTTCGAGATGCATCTGGTGTAGTGTGTATGGTGTTTTTCCACTGTTTTTCTTGAATTCGGTTCTGAAGATTGGTTGAGAATATCAAAATAGAAAATTGGTTTTACATATTACAACCCATCCCATTTGCTTGTAATATATATAAATAACTTTTGTTTTGCAGGAGAAATAAATATAAATCAGGACAATGTACAGGAATTGATGATAGCAGCTGACATGTTGGAATTGAATGAAGTTGTAGTGGGATGTACAGAATTTCTTAAATATGAACTTCACGCTACAAATGCTATTGGTATATTCAGGTATGTTGTAGATTATTGAAATTATACATATTTTTTTCTCCACTTGCTGGAAATTACCTTTTGATATTCAAGATATTGTATTATTTTACAACTTATTGTACTCTTTTGTATAGGTTTGCTGAAGGGCACAACTGTGAAGAATTGGCAAATTCTGCTGTGGAGTTCATACAACTACATTTCCCCCAGATCTGCAATGAAGAAGAATTCTTTGAGCTTCCGAAGGACTTGTTAACCAAGTTCCTTTCCAGTGAACACTTGAGAGTTGACACTGAATTTCAGGTATTCATAATTTTATTTTTATTTTAATTAATATTGGGAAGTAAACATTATGATGTTATATCATTAATAGTGAGTGGAGAACATATTTTTAACGACTCACCTCATATTATTTCAAATTTCTTTGATACCGGCGGTTTCAGACAATACGAGGGTGAATTAAATGTAAACCGGAATTATTGTTTACAATTTTATTGAATTAACAAAAGAATATAAAACCACCACCTCATTTTTCTACATAGTCTCCTGCATTTCCAAAACACTTTTGCCATCGAGTTGGCAACTTTTTGATGCCGTCTTTGAAGAATGAGGAATGACGTATAGTCAACCAGTTGCCCACGAACTCCTCTACCGCTGCATTGTCACCAAACCGCCTTCCTCCCAGTCTTCTTTCAGTGGCCCAAACAAATGGTAGTCACAGGGTGACAAATCTGGACTGTAAGGAGGATGTTCCAGAGGTGTCCAATGCATTTTCGTCAAATTTTTTTTTGTTCCTGGCTGAGGAGCCGAGGAACCCACCTAGCAGACAATTTTCGGAATTTGAGTTTATCACTGATGATGGCTTGAACACTTCCAAAGCTTATTCCAACGTGTGAAGCAATTTCAGAAATTGTTACGCGCCGATCCTCCTCAATAAGGTCCCATACAGCACGAATGTTGTCTGCAATGATGCTTGCGCGTCTTTGGTAGGGCTCATTTTCCACTGAATCCTGGCCCGCTAAAATTTTTTTGCGCCAATCATAAACCTGCATCTTCAAAAGGGTTGCTTCCCCGAACTGCGCATGGAGCCTTCTCAAAATTTCAGAAAGTTTAGTGTTTCTTTCGCCAAAAACTTAACAATGCATTGTGCAACAGACGTGTGTAACTCTTGCTCGCTCATGGCGTACTGAAGCAGCGGCCGCTCTTCGGAGTGCGACACATCAAGATTCCTACTCCAGACACCCCCACCAACTTCCCCTCCAAACCGCAACCTTTGCAGTTTGCTACCAGAGCCTCTGGATACAAATTCCAGTTTATATTTGATCCACCCTCGTATCTTGTCCCTCTTCAGTCATGGAAGCCATTAATTATGAATAATTAATAGTGAATGGAGAACATATTTTTAAAGACTCACCTCATATAATTTCAAATTTCTTTGATACTGGCGGTATGACTGAAGAGGGGCAAGATATTGCCTGAAACCGCCGGTATCAAAGAAATTTGAAATTATATGAGGTGAGTCGTTAAAAATATGTTCTCCACTCACTATTAATTATTCATAGTTTACTAATTTAAATTTATTTTAAAGTGTGCATGTGTATGTAAACAAAACTCAGTTCCACTTTTGTGCTTTATTCATTTAGCTGATGGATGATGTTTATGTATTTTTTTAATATAATAAATTTGGGAATTTTTAACATTATGAGATTTTATTAATAAGATTAAATGAATCGTGAGTTCTTCTTACCTCATACTTCTATGTTCTTTAAACACAGCACTGCAGTATCAGCGACCATCGTGACCACCTCAGCTGTTTTCACGGCTGTCAATTTTTTCTTTTGAAGGAATTATTTTCTAAACTGCCATCTGGAGTTCTTTTGAAGGAATCATTTTCTAAACATTTTCTAAAAGAACACCAGATGGCAGTTTAGAAAATAATTCCTTCAAAAGAACACCAGATGGCAGTTTGGATAATTACTGGCAAAAGAAAAAATTGACAGTTGTGAAAACAGCTGAGAATGGTGACGATAGTCGCTGATACTGCAGTGCTGTGTTTAAAAAAACATAGAAGTATGAGGTAAGAAGAATTCACGATTCATTTAATTCTTAAAGATATTTATGTAGCCTATTTTAAAAAATTAACATAGTCTGGATAAAATTTTTGATATCTCATATGTCTGTGATGGCAGAGTTTAGAGGGATGAATGCAAAATATGTAAAAAAACTGCTAGCATTTTTTTTAATTTTCTCAGAATAATAAATATCAGATTAGGTTAAGGGGGGACCTACACCTTTGAGGGTCAAAAAAGTAATTTTTCAATTTTTTTTTTCATATAGATTGAAACTTCATCTTTAAATTAGTGAAAGATTCTCATTGATATCTCTATTACTTTTTGGGTTATGTTTAAAAATGTGCAATGCTGTCACTCGAGTGAGCCCTTTAATTTTAGAAGATACCTACATCTTCGGTAAATTTGTTGCTTGTTTTCCGTAATTTAATTTTTTCAATTTCCTTTGGCAATAAATAATATGATCTGGTTGCAGTGATGAACAAATTAAACGTAACAGTCATTTCTCATTTGTTTTGAAACATCACTGTTTACATTAAATATATAAATATTTTAAAATAACTGTAGTTAAATGAAATGATTTCTGAGTAAACAGCTTCAGTTATAAGAGAGACTATTTGGCAACAACTCCTGTTTCCACCAAATAGTAAACAGGCATAACAATCAAGAGAGATAACACACTTATAGTACGAGGGTGAATCAAATATAAACCGGAATTATTGTTTACAATTTTGAATTAACAAAAAAATACAAAACCACCACCTCATTTTTCTACATGGTCTCCTGCATTTCCAACACACTTTTGCCATCGAGTTGGCAACTTTTTGATGCCGTCCTTGAAGAATGAGGGATGATGTGTAGTCAGCCAGTTGCGCACGAACTCCTCTACCGCTGCATTGTCACCAAACCGCCATCCTCCCAGGTCTTCTTTCAGTGGCCCAAACAAATGGTAGTCACAGGGTGAGAAATCTGGACTGTAAGGAAGTTGTTCCAGAGGTGTCCAATGCATTTTTGTCAGTTTTTCTTGTGTCAACTGAGCAGTGTGTGGCCTTGCATTGTCATGCAGCACAATCACATTTCGGATTGGTTTCCGGCAGCGTTTGTTGCGATATGCTGCTTTCCGAGGCTTATTCCAACGTGTGAAGCAATTTCAGAAATTGTTACGTGCCGTTCCTCCTGAATAAGGTCCCGTACAGCACGAATGTTGTCTGCAGTGTTGCTTGTTCATTGCCATCTTTGGTGGGGCTCATTTTCCACTGAATCCCGGCCCGCTAAATTTTTTTTGCGCCAATCATACACCTGCGTCTTTGAAAGGGTTGCTTCCCTGAACTGCGCATGGAGCCTTCTCAAAATTTCAGAAGGTTTAGTGCCTTCTTTTGCCAAAAACTTAATAATAATGCGTTGTGCAACAGTCGTGTGTACCTCTTGCTCGCTCATGGCATACTGAAGCAGCGGCCGCTCTTCAGAGTGCGACACATCAAGATCCGTACTCCAGACACCCCCACCAACTTCCCCTCCAAACTGCAACCTTTGCAGTTTGCTACCAGAGCCTCTGGATACAAATTCCAGTTTATATTTGATCCACCCTCGTATCTTGTCCCTCTTCAGTCATGGAAGCCATTAATTATGAATAATTAATAGTGAGTGGAGAACATATTTTTAAAGACTCACCTCATATAATTTCAAATTTCTTTGATACTGGCGGTATGACTGAAGAGGGGCAAGATATTGCCTGAAACCGCCGGTATCAAAGAAATTTGAAATTATATGAGGTGAGTCGTTAAAAATATGTTCTCCACTCACTATTAATTATTCATAGTTTACTAATTTAAATTTATTTTAAAGTGTGCATGTGTATGTAAACAAAACTCAGTTCCCCTTTTGTGCTTTATTCATTTAGCTGATGGATGATGTTTATGTATTTTTTTAATATAATAAATTTGGGAATTTTTAACATTATGAGATTTTATTAATAAGATTAAATGAATCGTGAGTTCTTCTTACCTCATACTTCTATGTTTTTTAAACACAGCACTGCAGTATCAGCGACCACCCTCGTAACAAGGTGACTTTGAAATTGATAATGATACTGTTTTTTCAGGTATTTCAAGCAGCAATGAGATGGATTATGCATGATGTTACGCAGCGTCGACGTTATGTGTTTGAAATTTTGTCGCACGTTCGTCTCCCTCTGCTTTCTGTTTGTCTTCTTGAACGAGCAATTAACGACTGCGGTGATGGTAGTTTAAAAGTAGCTCTTCGCTCAGTTCGTAAAGATCTTGTGACTAAAAAAGGAAGTTTAGTACCTCTTTATGTTCACCCACGACTGTGCGCTAAAAAGGACATCTTTGTGATTGGAGGTTCTAAACGAGAACTTGTGAGCGCATGGACGCGATCATCAGAGTGTACATTTGAATCAGTAGAAAGATTTGATACTTTTCGTAGAGAATGGTGTCGTGCCTCCCCAATGGGAATTGGAAGAATACTTCCTGGTGTAGCGACTCTGAATGGGAGGATCTTTGTTGTTGGCGGAGAACAAGAGTCTCAGATTCTAGCAAACGGTGAATGTTACGATCCTCGTGAAGATACTTGGAGCAAAGTAGCAAGCATGGTGGTGCCTCGATGTGAATTTGGTTTATGTGCTTTATATGGAAACTTATACGCTGTTGGTGGATGGGTAGGAGAAGATATTGGAGGTTCTATTGAGAAATATGATCCGGCTCTAGATGAGTGGAGGTTGGAGGGAGATCTACCAGAACCCAGGTTCAGCATGGGTGTGGTCTCATATGATGGTGAGTGTTTTAATAATATAATCATTTTAAGTGATCTTTTTGATCATTGATGATCATTTCATCACACAAAATTTATAACTGTGTATCATTCCATCATAACAAACATATTTTTTCTGGAAATACAATAGGAAGTAACTAACATTATGAGGTTCTATTTAATAAGTAAGTTGGGTCAGCCGTCATCTTACCTCATATTTCGTTGTTTCAGAGTCTAGACTCTGTACCAACTGAAGATAAAGTAAAGATGCTTTGAAACATGTCTTACAAGAAACAACGAAATGTGAGGTAAGATGATGGCAGACCCAACTTATTTACATTTTCTTCATAGTTAAATATGGGAAATAACATTATGAGGTTTATATTCATTAAGAATAAGTAATTTTTTATATCTTACCTCATAGTTTGTTTTCTTAAACACAGGAACTGCAGTTTTCAAAAGGAAACATCCCTTCCATTTTCAATCGACATTATTTGTATTTTACGCCGTAGTGGTTAAGGCACTGAGCTACAAGCCGGAGGGTCGAGGGTTCAAGTCCCATTGGGGTAAGGATTTTTAAACTGACCCAAACCCTCTGGCGGGAATATGGGCCTGGGGTCGTCTCAGCTTCTAATGGAAATGAGTACCAGACGCTTGTTCTGGGGTAAAAGCGGCCATCACGCAGTTGTGTTCATCCTCAGCCATAACTCCGACTGACGAAATTCTTCGGTTGTCAACTGTTCTATTGTCACCATCTTCAGTGCTGCAATCTATGGTTGAATTTATGAACTTCGAAATCAAGTAATTTCATTTGGAATATCAAAATTCATTGATCTATCTTTATTATTATTTTTTTTAAAGATAGATCAATGAATTTTGATATTCCTAACGAAATTACTTTGATTTCAAAGTTCATAAATTCAACCATAGATTGCAGCACTGAAGATGGTGACAATAGAACAGTTGACAGCTGAATAATTTCGTCAGTCGGAGTTATGACTTAAGATGATCATGACTGTGTTTGAAACCGCGGTATCATGGAAGCATGAATCTTATGAGGCGAGTTGTTTAAACAAACTGTTCTCCGATGAATTTTAATATTAACATCATTCCTAGCTTTTGCCGTACATTTAAGGAAGACTCTATAATACTCAACCAGAAAATTCAGCCCATTTGAGAATCAAACCTTGATCTGCTATGTGACAGACAATTATATTACCGTTAGACACTATGGTTGTTAAAGTGCTATTGGCAACATTTCATCCTATTTTACTTTTTTAGGAATTCACATATTTATTTACTCGCCTCATATTCTTCTTCTTTTTTAAACTAGTTACAGAACAACGGTCACGAAATGACTGAAGATGGAACTGAAGTGTAAAGTTCTGAAACTAGTTTAAAAAAAAAGAAGAATATGATGTGATTCATAAAAATTTTACTAATAAATCACCCTATTTTGTAAATATATAAATCTATTAAGTTATGTAGGTAGGAAATAACACTATGAGGTTATTTTAATTTAGTTGAGTTGTTTCTTGACTCATCTCATACTTAACTCCCTCGCCATCCGGATTTTGTCACTTCACTTGTGACATTCTCAATGCTGTTCATGTTTACAACTGAGACCATTGGATGTCAGTTGTGAACGTGAACAGCATTGAGAATGTCACAAATGAAGTGACGAAATCCAGATCGCGAGAAGAAGTATGAGGTGAGTCAAGAAACAACTCAACTAAATTAAAATATGTCTATTTCCAGATTATGCAGAAGGTAAATTTAATATTTTTATTTTTATTAAAGGTCTCATATATATTGTGGGTGGTTGTACACATAGCAGACGCCATTTACAAGATCTGCTGAGCTTTAATCCTGTGACTGGTGAATGGACGACTCTGCCATCCATGCTGGTGCCTCGTAGTCAAATGGGTGTAGCTGTACTTGACGGATACCTATATGTTGTAGGTGGTACTAATCGACATAATGAGGTCCTTCAGTCAGTAGAAAGATATTCTTTTGAAGAGGTAATCTTATTATTTGTTTTAAACAGTGAATTATCTTATATTTGAGTTTGTATTTTTTAACATTCTTACCTCGTATGTTTATTTTGTTGGACGATCGTTTCAAAGCTATTGCTCCATCTTCAGCTTGTCCCAAACTGGTTTTTTCTTTTCTTCAAGTTGTCGGCCCTGGATCTGTGTTCCAAGGAACTTGGTAATGAGGCTCCTTTCTCCAGGAATTTCAAAGTTTTCATAATTTTCTCCTTGTTCTTCTGTATATATATTTTGGACAGAGAAACACAAAATAGATATAAATACAAAATTACTAAAACAGTTAGAAAATACCAATGAACTCACAATATGGGAAAAAATATATATACAGAAGAACAAGGAGAAAATTATGAACTTTAAAATTCCTGGGGAAAGGAGCCTCATTACCAAGTTCCTTGGAACACAGATCCAGGACCGACAACTTGAAGAAAAGAAAAAAGCAGTTTGGGACAAGCTGAAGATGGAGCAATAACTTTGAAATGATTGTCCAACAAAATGAACATATGAGGTAAGAATGCTAAAAAATTGTATTGTATTGTAAGCCTATGTTTTCCCTTTACAGAGATTTAGGCGCTCTCCCCCTACAGGGAAGAATTTGAACCATACTAATTTAGTTACACTTGTTTTCGTATAGATGTCATTTTTTGAGTGGTCCGTGGTCAGCGTTCCGCCTCATACTGACATCTAGAAAACCAAGGTAGTACTAGGACGGGAAAATTCGGTAAATTTTGCTTAGAGGCCTTTTCATTCAGGCTTAAGGGTTTTTTATGAGCCTGAAAATCTTCAGACTAGGCACCCACAGCTTAAAGTCCCTCCCGGAGAACTTGCTCCTTGGATTTATCCGTCCTAAAAAATCCATTGACCCCGGCCGGGTTTGAACCCACGACCCTCGGGACCAGAGGCAAGGAGCATAACCACTAGTCTACCGCGGCCGATATGTTAAAAAATACAAACTCAAATATTAAATTAAACCTCATAATGTAACTTCCTAATGATTTTAAAAGAATTATCTTATATATCGATGGTGGACAATGAAAACCTCATAACTCCATTTTGGTAAATTTTACAGGACAAACAAATAACTAATTATATTATTTTTGGTCTGGACATCTTACCTCAATATTAATGTTGATTTGTTCTTGGACATGTTTCAAAACAATTCTGTTTTATCGTCAGCTTTCCCAGTCCAGACCAAAAATAATATAATTAAAATAACCTCAAAATATAACTTCCTAAAATTAAAAACAAATAACTGTTTTAAATAATTATGAAAGTAGTTCCCAAATATTTTATTACAGAATTCAAGTCAAGTTATTAATATATTTGAAGTCTGTGTTCTCAACAGGTTATGCATCACATATTTCTGTGCTGGCTACTGGAGTTATGTGGTTTTCAATGACTGATGGAGTTACGAGGTTTTCATTGCTTACCGACAATATAGTCACTAATTACCCTCTTACTAATAATCCATATATAACTTTTATACAAGGTTTATAAACATCTCAGTTGAAAGTTTTTACTAATAAACACTGTATTAGCTTAATTAAGTTATGTAGATAGGAAATTTATATGAGGTGAGTGAAATAATAAAAAATAAACAATACTGTATTAGCTGTTCAGTATATAAGAGGTGTACAACTTTACATGGGAATCATTATACATGCCTCCAGCCTTGTTTAAGGATTGTATAACTAGACAAAATGTTGGACTTTAAGATCAACTGATTGTTTTCTTATGATATTGATGAACGTTTCCTTAAATTTAACGCAAAATGCAACACTTTAACAACTGTTTGATGGATGCACAGGACAAAAGTAGTATTAATAAAGCACTGGGTAGGAAAATAAAGCATCATAAAATGCCTTTGTTACACTCATTCTCAATTAGGCCTAATAATATTTTAAAATTAAACATTGATTCACAAAAGAATATGTTCTACAATAGTGAGAAAATATTTAACCTGAATGTAGTTTAAATGCTTCATAACATTATTTTAACAACTTTCTTGCATCATTAATACATAATGTACATACCGATATAAAAATTTATTTAATTATAAAGGTACTATTATTGCAGCAAACCATATATTAGCTTGATAGTCTTTTGGTAGAGCTTCTGACTACAGACTGTGAGGTCCTAGGTTCGATTCCCGATCGAACTGCAGATGATTTCTTTTTAGCTTAACGCGTTATTCTGTTGTCGCTAACATTTCCTACTATTTTGAACGTTTTCTAATGCATCTTAAAACACTGCATATAATTCATAAGTAATGGGAAAACTTTTATTAGTTTCCAAGAATTATTTGAAGTTCTTGACGTTAGACGGCATCACATTATCTGTAAAACTAATTCTACGATATATTTGACATAGCTTAAAGAAAAATGAAAATAAATTAAAACACACTTATTTTTTCTGTACCTTCCCAATTAGGGAATCTCAATTTATTCTTATCCATACTCATTTCTTATACAGTTAATCACTAGTTCATGTTGTTTTCTTTCTGTTACAAATTGTGTGTAATATGTTCTGAAGTCATAATGACGACGAATGTGTGACATATTGTATATAACAGTTGTATTGTTATATAGCTCCTGTACAATGTTTATTAGGAAGGAAATTATACATTATCTATATAAGGCTTATACATTGTATAACTAAACAACTAATGAAAGCCTATATAAGAGGTTTTTATTAGTAAGACTCTTAGATTAGAAATGAAAATTACGTTTGAACCGGGAGTCAAACCCCGGATCTCTGACTCTAATTTTGAATAGAGTAATGATTATCGTACTGACATACAGAATCAGAGATTTGGAGTTCGACTCTGATTTGAACGTAATTTTTCTTTCTAATGTAAAGCATAGAGTAACCTATCCTGAAATTGAGCCTCAGAATTGTTCTTCTATATTTGTACTTTTATTGCTCCATATTTATAGAGAGTCCTGCAGAAGTATTAGTAATTAACCCTTTAATATTGTTTAGTTGTTTCTTCACTTACCTCATACTTCTTAACTCCCACGCAGACTCGAGTTTCTTCACTTCATTTGTGACATTCTCAATGCTGTATTATGTTCACAACTGATGTCCAATGGCATCGAGGAGGTCGTTGGACATCAGTTTTGAACGTAATACAGCATTGAGAATGTCACAAATGAAGTGAAGAAACTCGAGTCTGCGTGGGAGTTAAGAAGTATGAGGTGAGTGAAGAAACAACTAAACAATATTAAAATAAACCTCATAGTGTTATTTCCTACCTACATAACTTAATTAACCCTTTAGTTGGTGATACTCTTCTACACAATTTGTTTTGGTGCCATAATAATTTGATTAAGTATATTTCTTGGATTGATAGCCCTTTTAATCACAAGTTAATTTAAGAAGTTTTGTACCTTGTGAATGTGTGATACCAGCTTCTGGCAGACTTTTTTTTGCTATTGGTTTGATATTCTCCTTACCTCATTTGTATTGAAACAATATCATTTAGTTTCTTCATTAAGTTTCCTGGAATAACAAGTGGTAAATGATTTAAGATAAATTAAAATTTTTCATACCTCTCCACATAACCAGTCTTCTAAGTAGTTCATGATTTCAAAGCCTTGGCAGCTTCATCTTCAGTACCATCTTGACGTCTGATGTCATGTCGATCAGATGTCTGTTGGTGGACCGATGAACCTCTGGATCAGGTCAGAATATGCAGGAATTTTGAAGTTCATAAGTTTTCTTTCTTGTTTTTCTGAATGTAGATTTTTTCTCAAACTGTGAGTTCCTTTTGTTTTTCTATTTGTTTAATTAGACTAGGTTTTGATTCAACTAGATATTTTTTGGACCAAGCATGAGCAGCTGCTGTTCATGCTTTGTCCAAAAAAAACATCTAATTGAATCAAAAACTTCTCATGCTTGGTCCGAAAAACACCTAATTGAATAAAAAACTGCTCATGCTTAGTCTGAAAAACATCTAATTGAATCATAAGCTAATCTAATTAAACAAAAGGAACTTACGGTTTGGGAAAAAATCTACATTCAGAAAAACAAGAAAGAAAAACTTATGAACTTCGAAATTCCCGTGGATTCTGACCTGATTCGGAGGTTTGTCGGTTCACCAATAGAGGCAAGAAGAAGTGGTTCTTCTGATTGACATAACATCAGTTGTCAAGATGTACTGAGGAGGGGTCTGACAATGCCCTGATATCGCGATCTACTTAGAAGACTGGTTATGTGGAGAGGTATGAAACATTTAAATTTATCTTAAATTAAACCTCATAGTGATTTATTTCTATAAAAGTTCAATAATAAATTATTGTTTTATATTTTAGAATAAATGGAGCAAACTTCCGTCCTTGAAAGTTGGTCGAGCAAGTCCAGCATGTGCATCTGCAGATGGCCTACTATATGTAATTGGAGGTGACCAAACACATGAAGTGAACTTCTACAGAGCACAGATAACAATAACATCCGTGGAATGTTACGATCCACTAGCTGACACCTGGCTCGATTGTCCTCCATTACCAGAAAGTCGTAGTGAAGCTGGTGCTGTTGTTGTATGATCATTTAGTTCTTCCCACGAGGTAAACCTAGATCTCCAAACTAAAGTACTTTAAAAACAGAAATGAAACATATGTTAGTTATGCATTAAATTATCATGTGATAACCAATAATGTAGGGAGTTTAATTTGGTATATCTACATCCTTGGAAAAAAGTCCCCCTCCGGAGATCCGAATGGAGGACTATTTTATCTCCAGATTTATATTTCTTTTTCCAAGGACTCATGTTCATATTGGAGTGCAATAAACTATTTAATGTATGTAGGAAATAACACTATGAGGTTTCGTAAATTAATGAGCCATTTTTACATCTTACCTCATATTTCATGAAATATGAGGTAAGATGTAAAATGACTCATTAATTTAATGAAATATGAGGTAAGATGTAAAAACGACTCATTAATTTACAAATTAAGAACCTCATAATGTTATTTCCCATATTTAACTATGAGATTTCTTTTAATTATTATGAGTTGATTATTTTGACTCACGTCATATTTCTTGATTTTTATGCAGACCTCGTTTCTCGTCGTTTTTGCACAACATTATCAATGCTTCCAACTGTCAAAAACGATTGGAAGCATCGACAATGTTACGCAAAAGCGACGAAACCAGGTCTGCCATAAAAATCAAGAAATATGAGGTGAGTGAAATTACCAAGTCATAATAATTAAAATAAACTAGTTGTAACCGTTTAATAGAAGGAACCACAAGTGACGGTTGCGTTACCTGTAGAGAGAATATAGATATAGGAAGGGAGGAGAAATGAATCCCTAGGCCTCGAATTTTCTAATACCATCAGGGTTGAAGAAAAAAAAGAGGTCTGTCAAGGAAGACTGGATAGGAAAGTTGAAAGAGAGGATTGGTATAGGAAAAAGAAGAAATATCAATTTGGACAAAAGTTCACCAAGATGACAAGTTCAAAGTTAAAATTGGGAAACACATTATGAGGTTCTTAATTAATAAATTAATGAGTCATTTTAACATCTTACCTCATATTTCATGTTTTTCAAACACGAAAAACATGAAATATGAGGTAAGATGTTAAAATGACTCATTAATTTATTAAGATGACAAGTGTTTATTGCTGGAGTAGCTCTTCTCTTTTGTTCATCATGTATAAGCATGATTTGTCTGATTCATCCGAGGCTTGGTTTGAGACTTGCTAAATTTATTGATAGCTGCTGATTTAAAAAAAAATCAAGAAATACTTAAATTCAATATTACATTATTGATATGTCTAAGATTTAAAATGAAATTCTCTACGCCTCACCTCATATGCAGTCGTATAATTAAACTGGTTTCAAAACTTAGCCAGATTCATCATCTGTAATTTCACAGAAATTATTGATGATGAAACTGCCTAGGTTTTGAAACAGGTTTAATTAGAAGACTGTATATGAGGTGAGGTGTAAAGAATTTTATTTTAAATCTTAAATTATACCTCGTAGTGGTATTTCCTATAATAGTTCAATTGATATGTTAATGTACATCCAAGATAGATAAATGAATATATTCTTTGCAGTATTTTCAAATAGTTAATTTCCCATTATAAAAGTATCCTGTAATGACTATGAAATTCTAGGAAAATCTTCCCTTACATTTTAGGATAGTGAATAATAGAGTCCGGATGTTAGGCACTTAAAAAATTCAAAATAGGTAGGAAAAATGGCACTAAAAATCATTAATATAGGCACTAAAATTTCAAAATAGGCTCTTACAAAAATTGACTACAACATAATTTTTTACAGCCTTACGTAAAGTATATAAACATATGCTAAATAACATACGAAAATATCGGAGATGATTTTGGAACTTTTTTGCATTTTTATAAAGAGCATACTTATGTTTTGCAGTGTGTACATGTTGCGAAATATGGAAATTTTTTCCGCAATTCACTAATATTTTATACACTTTGCAAAACAATATTGAATCATCACTTGAGAATATTTCTGCACCAAATTCTTTCACGAAATTGGTCAGTTTGTCTTACTGTTTACTGTTGTCCGTTCTTTAGGCATCGTAAAACAACTGTTCTAAAGAGAAAAAAAAGTTTCTATGCAATGACATGTGTCATAAAGTTTGTCCATATCAATTAATTTCAATTCAGTACTAAGTTAATTTTGAGAAAAAATGGCAAATAGGCATTTATAGGCATTGTAAGCTGAAATAGGCATTTATAGGCAAAATTAACTTAATGGAAAACAACTCTAGGGTCATCGGTATGAACTTATATGAAGTCACTTTTACAATATCTTTAATAAATAATTGTAGGCATTATCCCTAATATCCGGTCTCTAGTGATTAATTACATGGGTTTGTTCCAGTTTCTTACATATATGCTTCATCCAAAGTCACCAACTAGCCATATACCATTTTTTGTTTCAGATCACAGCGTTACGGTAAATTTATTAAAATAAAATGTAATCAGAAGGATTACTGTGCACGTCTTCTTTAATTGATTTTCATAACTTCCAGGCAGCATGTGACCAAAGTAAATAATTATTTAGGTAATTTTAAACCCTCATCTCATTCTTCTTATTTTATTTAAACTAGTTTTGGAGCTTCATTTTCAGCTCCATCATCGGTATCTCTGCAACTGGTGTTCTGTCGTCTGGAAGAGCCATCTTTCACTCCTTCTATTGCCAGACTGAAAAATCTCAAAACCCAGGAATTTCAAAGTTCATCAATTCCTCCTTTTCACTCCTTTGAATGTAGATCTTTTCCCAAACAGTGAGTTCTTTTGGTTTTTCTATTTGTTTTAATAATTTATTCTTCTTTTCGATAAGATGTTTTTCAGACCATGCATAGGCAGCAATTGCAGAATTTTTTACTTCCCCTTTCTTGACATTCCTGAGATGTTCTTTCACTCTAGTTTTCAAATTTCTCTTAATTTTTCCTGTGTAGAATTTTTCATATTCTTCACATTTAATTTCACAAATCTCTATAATTTATTTTATTAATAGAGTTTTAAAACCTTCATTAGTGCAAAAATCAACTCGTTCTTGTCTTTATCAAAATAATGGCTCGACCAGTCCTATGTTATGGGAGTGAAGCGTGGACTATAAGGACAAGAGATAAAAGCAGACTAACAGCTTGTGAGATGAAATGTATGCGCCGAACAGCTGGCTACTCCAAATGGGATCGAAAGAAAAATGTAGAAATCCTTCAAGAACTTAATGTGTCACCAATACTGGACTACATCTCCAGATATCAGCTAAACTGGAAGGAACATGTCTCAAGAATGGCTAGATCCAGGATCCCCAAGGCACTACTGTCCAAATGGGAAACGGTCACTTGGTCGACCTATGAAAAGATGGCACGAAAACCGCTTTCTCAGGCCGTAACAGTTCTTCTAGGACTAATACTTGGCAGGATGATGATGATGAAATCCCTAATTTGTTTTTCTATTTTCTCATTTTGTTAGGTCTAATCAATCTACTGATGCTATAGTCATTTTTTGGGTGCCAACCTTGTGTTGAAATTTAAAAAAAAATTTGAAACTTGTGGTGCTTCAATGGATGATATGTGAATTAAATTGTTATTTAGAGATCTAAACAGTTCACTGATGTTTTAAGTATTTTTGATTATTTAATGCATAACCTACTTGAAGTGTATTGCCGAAAAAAAAGTTACAAAAAATGTATTTACAAACAGCAGTAAGCTTTAACACAGAGAATTTTAAACCAGTATCTTGCCTAACATTTGAGAATTTAAATCTCAGTGCTGTATATTGTAATTTTTTTGTAAGAGTGATAATTCATCTGCATTTAAGTGTATAATACTGTATATGAAGAGGATAAGTAATTCGCGAAATAAATGTTTGCTAAATATGAATATTTCGTTTATTCATTTTGAAGTCTCCAATTAGACGACAAAACATGTTTGGAACAAATCTCTAGTTTCAATTCCATAGGGTTTCTCATTACATATGACAAAAACGTAACTAATAATCTAGCACACTTTCATAAAATCACAGGAATTATAGCTCGAATATTATAGAAAAGAAGACCAGAAAAGATAAGAGTTAAAAATTTTGAAGGGTTATGGCAGTACAACAGTGTTATATGGGACTGAAACTGGGGAAATGTAGATTGGAATAAAATACAGTCAGCAGAAATGAGAAAATTTTAAGATCTATTAAAGGATGTTCTAAATTAGATAAAATATCTGCAATCCCTCAACATGCTTTCTCCTTCACGAAAAAATTTTAGATTATAGAAGTAGAAAAAATCTCCATGTATTGAGGATGCCAACACTATGCATTGCAAGACAATCTTATGACTAATGTTTTATTTTAGTAAGTAATATTTTGAGGTTCTTTTAATTATTATTTTTGAGTCTATGATATCTTAATATTTAATTTTAGGAGGTGATGATTTGGAGGTTATTTTTATTAAATTTATTTTCAGTCCTGATTGTCTTAACCTCAATATTAATGTTGATTTGTTCTTGGACATGTACATGATCAGACTAAAAATAATTTAACTATGATATCTTACCTGAATATTAATGTTGCTTTGTTCTTAAACATGTTTCGATTATTCTTCTAATCATCTTCAGCATCTTGGCCAGACTGGTTGGATTTATGTTGTAAACTTGATGTCGATGTCAACTCCCTCCTGCGGTTGGCCAAAGAAAAACAATATAAATTCAGACACTAAATTATTAAAACAGTTAGAAGATACAAAAGAGCTGACTATTTGGGAAAAAAATCTATATTCAAAAGAACAAAAAGAGAGTTATGAATTTCGAAATACCGACGGAACGTGATCTCGTTTGGAGATTCTTTGGCCAACCGCAGAAGGGAGCTGACATCGACATCCAGGGTTTACAACATAAATCCAACCAGTCTAGCCATAATGCTGAAGATGACTAGAAGACAAATCGAAACATATTCAAGAACAAATCAACATTAATATGAGGTAAGATATCACAGACTCAAAATAATTTAATCTTATGACTACAAAGCAAGAGGAAGATGGAATTTTGGACGATCAATGACTCATTGGAAAGAATCCATTTAACTCTAATATAGACCGCAACAAGAGATTCGCCTAAACCTTGAAGTGGTGATGATGATGGTGAAATAGGCTCCAAAAAGCAATTACAAACTGTCATTTGTTTGTTACTTTTTATGGTTCTCATCATGTAAATTAATGGTGTTTCTTATTTGAGATAACAAGCAGATGGTACGTAAATTGAAAATAGATCACTTTAACACCATCTGTCACGTGGAAACTCGTTAATTGAGTTTTGGTACTGTTTACTGTTGTGAGAAGGATTCATTGTTTTTGATTTACTACAAAATATATCCTTAACTAGGTACGACAGTATTTTGTTCCATCTTCTGTCTCTTATCTGAAAATATATAGTGATTTTAGAGACATCTTGTATTTTTTTGTATATATTTTATTCTGTAATGTGGTTTTTGTTATGATTTTATAATAATCATATTAAGGCAAACATTTTCCCATGTTTTCTTATTCCTCTTTCATGTTCTTTTATTGAGCCTAGTAAATGTGACATGTGCATCCCGTGATTATTGGCCTCAAAAGTAACAATTGGAACAGATATTCAGGGATTATTATTGTATAAATAAGCTACATTTTGTTTATGGTGAACTTTATCAAGATATTCCAGAGTACCTTTTCGGCACTATTGCCATGTCTTGCAGTGTTGTCTTGATCCGAGCTGGCAACTGTTGTGAAATTACAATAAGAGTAATATTATGAGGTTCTCATTAGGTGAGTCTGTTGTCATCTTACCTCATTTGTTCATTTCTTATAGAACACATTTCAAAACATCTCTGTTTTAGCTTCATTTTGTCCAGAGTGATGATCTGTACATTGTCAGCCTTGGATGTTGATTCTTACTCTCTCTTTTTGTGGTCCAAAGAATTTGCATATCAAATCTCTCTCCCCGGAAATTTCAAACAAAGAGAGAATCAATATTTAATTTTAGGAAGAGATATTTTGAGGTTATTTTAATTAAATTATTTTCATATTGTTCATTTTTTCTTTCACTCACCTCATACTTCATAACTCCTCACAGACCCAGGTTTCATCACATCATTTGTGACATTCTCAATGCTATGTCAGGTTCACACAGCATTGAGAATGTCACAAATGATGTGACGAAACCTGGTCTGCGAGGAGTTATGAAGTATGAGGTGAGTGAAAAAAAAATTAAAAAACCTCATAGTGATGTTTTTATTATTGATTTAACATTTCTCAATGAAAGATAAATTAAATTTGAAGAGAGAAATTTTCGCCTAGACCGGGACTCGAACCCGTGACCCTTGCTTTCCGGGCCAAGTGCTCTACCAACTGAGCTACCGAGGCGAGTTACGATCTAGACGCAAATTTTTCTCTTATATACGTTGTAATTCCCTATCGCCAAATGCTTTTGAAACCATTGTTTCTATCTTTGCAAATGGCGGCTTCTTAGTTAAGAAGACATTTATTGGGAATTTAACATTACTTTATAAAGCCAGTAAGGCTTCTAATGATGTTTTTATTATTGATTTAACATTTCTCAAAATTTTTCTCTTCAAATTTAAACCTCATAGTGTTATTTCCTATCTACATAAATTATTTTCAGTCTGATCATCTTACCTCAATATTAATGTTGATTTGTTCTTGGATATGTTTCAAAACAATTCTGTTTTATCGTCAGCTTTTCCAGACTGTGTAAGAACAAATCAACATTAATATTGAGGTAAGATGATCAGACTGAAAATAATTTAATTTAAAGAGAGAGGGAGAGAGAGAGAGATTTGATATGCAAGTTCTTTGGACCACAAAAAAGAGAGAGTAGAAGTGACATCCAGGGCCGACAATGTAGAGATCACCAGTCTGGACAAGCCAAAAATAAAACAGAGGTGGTTTGAACGAGTCCTATAAGAAATCATCCAGCAACGGTCGATGGATTTTTTTTAGGATGGAAAAATCCAAGGAGCAAGTCCTCCTGGAGGGACTTTAAGCCGTGGGTCCCGAGTCTTGAAGATATTCAGGCTCGTAAAAGATCCTTAAACCTGAACAAAGAGCCTATAAGCAAAATTTACTGATCTCAAACATCCTAGTAATACCTTAGTTGCCTGCTAGATGTCTATTGAATTGATGTGTTGACCACATTCCACTCATGACATCTTTGGGCAAATAAGGTAACTAAAATAATATTTAATTTTAGGAAGTGATATTTTGAGGTTATTTTAATTATATTATTTTTAGTCTGATCAACTTACCTCAATATTAATGTTGATTTGTTCTTCTACATGTTTCAAAACAATTCTGTTTTATCGTCAGCTTGTCCAGACTGGTTTGATTTATGTTGCACACTCTGGATGTTGATGTCAGCTCCATCCTGTGGTTGGAGCGTGACCTTATTTGGAGGTTCTTTGGCCAACCACAAGATGGAACTGACATCGACATTCAGGGTGTGCAACATAAATCTAACCAGTCTGGACAAGCTGACGATAAAACAGAATAGTTTTGAAACATGTCCAAGAACAAATCAACATTAATATTGAGTTAAGATGATCAGACTAAAAATAATATAATGTAACTAAAATTAACTTGGTCTATTAACTGCTGACAAAGGAGATGCTATGGCTCAACAATGGGCTATGCCATTAATCATTTATAAGAAATCAAAGAATATGAGGTAAGATGACAGACTCAATTTATTTATTAACCATCAACTGTTCTCCATCTGCTGACTTCTGCTTCTCGACGTTTGTCTCCTCAAGATGTCACCCACAGTAGATGATGAAACGTTGAGAAGTAGAACAAAGAACTGAGGTCAGCAGATGAGAACATCTGCTGTCTTGGATCAAGACAACACTGCAAGACATGGCTAAAAATCCCAAGAAAAGATACTTGGAAATATATAATGATGGCCAAGAAAATGTAAGTCTAATAACACTGAGCAACAAAAAATAAACTTTTTTTTGTCTCAGAAAGAAAAATATGTGATTCTGATAGTATTTTTTCTCCTGAATTCAAATATGATATTGGTTTTTCTCAATGATGCAAGGTTTCCGAGAGACAGGAATTTATAATTTCAAACACTTTAATATTTTCTACATTCGTAACTACACAATATTCAAACATTTGGGCTCACCTAGAAAGTAAGAAATGACGATTTTCTGCTATATTTTGCCTGTGGAGCATCCCTCTTGATGGTCCAACAATAATCGGCCAGCATATTAGGATTCCATTTGTCTTGATATCTCTTTTCCATAGCTGAAATCTCCTGAGTTAGCTCATTTGGTTTTATTTTACAAATGACAAATGGACGAAAAAAACATTTATTAAAAAAATAATTTTTTAAATCCATTAATTGAAATTGAAATTAAAAAAAAAACTGTGGGTGATGGAGAAATTCTGAATACATATTTGAAAACTCAATAAAAAACTACATTAAGTACAACTCTTGGTACTCATGAGACAAAAATCATGTTGACCAGTGTAATTTGTCAAGATAACATTGAAAATCTTCATTTGGTCCCTAATAATTGAAATGAATATGTAGCATGTATGGTTTTTTATAGCAATGATCGTTGGCAATCATTGTTGGAGAAATTCATTTAAAGAAAAACACTCCATTTATGATAATATTGTAAAATTATACATGTGATGGCTCATTAATACATTGTGTACACTTGTCTTGTCCTTTCTGTGCACATTAAAAATAAGTCTGTCATGCAGGAACTGCATAAACTAAGCAAATTCCTCAGAAAGTCTAATTAATGTCCAATTTTGCTGGTTTATGAAACTTCTTTTGTTAATTTAATTAATATTACAGTGGGAGCAAACACTATGAGGTATTTACATTAATAAATGAGTTGGAGAAAATGTTTATAACATCTCACCTCACAAAGTTGCGTGTTTTCATGATACCTGTTTCCATCTTCAGTCAAATTCCAACTGTCGAAATTTCGTCGTTAACATCTTTTGAAGTATATTTGAAGAGAAAATTTTTTTTTTTGCCTAGACCGAGACTCGAACCCAGGACCTTTGGCTTGCCGGGCCAAATGCTCTAGCAACTGAGCTACCAAGGCGAGTTACGATCTAGACGTAAATTTTTCTCTTATATACGTTGTAATTCCCACTTGCCAAATGCTTTTGAAACCATTGCTTCTATCTTTGCAAATGGCGGGTTCTTAGTTAAGAAGACATTTATTGGGAATTTAACATTACTTTATAAAGCTAGTAAGGCTTCTAATCATGTTTTTATTATTGATTTAACATTTCTCACTGAAAGATAAATTATATTTGAAGAGAAAAAAATTTTCGCCTAGACCGAGACTCGAACCTTTGGCTTGCCGGGCCAAATGCTCTACCAACTGAGCTACCGAGGCGAGTTACGATCTAGATGCAAATTTTTCTCTTATATACGTTGTAATTCCCACTCGCCAAATGCTTTTGAAACCATTACTTCTATCTGGTGTAGATTTTATGAACTTGGAGATTAAATTATTCTCGTCAGGTTTATCGAAATTCATTGCTTTATATTTATTCTTCTGAATGTATATCTTCTCCCAAATTGTCAATTCTAAAGGTTTCTCTATATGTTTCAAAAGTTTAGTTTCTCTTCCGATTTTGTGATTCTGTAGCAAATTATGAGCTGCAATTGCCGATTTTTCAATTTCACAATTTTTAATGTTTCTAAAGTGTTCTTTTGTATGAATTTCTAAATTCCTTTTAGTTTTTTCTATATATTCCGATTGAGGGTCTTTCCACTTTTCAGCGGTTGCCCTTTACCAGCCGGCTGCTGGCCCTTCACATCCACATGTGTCAATCACAGAGGTAGATTATCAACAGCCAGTGTAGGGGTGACATGTGGTTAGCATGTCGAGTCCCCCAGCCGTTATAGCTGGTTCCTCAACCTGGAGCCGCTACTTATTGTAGCTACCCAATTGCCTCACGATGCTGGGTGGGCACCGGTCCCATACTGGCCGAAATACCATGAGAACATTTCTTCCCCCATGGAGACTCGAACCAGCGCAAGTCCCTTAGCTCTGCGCCAAGGCTTCCTACCTTAACCGCTCGGCTACGGCGCGGGACTTTTTTCTATATATACTTTTTCTATATATACTTTTGTTAAACTGGAGAAACTCCATTTCTGATCCAGCTTATTTAAAAATGTCAGACCGCAGTGAAAACAGTGTAATTTTTTATTTTGTGTCTCAGGTAAACACCTGCTTCTAATGGTCAGATTTTGATGATTTTTGTAGAATACCATTCTCTTTTTATTTTAATAACATATACTGAGCTTTGTTGCAATTCATTCCTAGAGCAACTTTAAAAATTTTGTTTTTTTAGTTGATTGCCATATGCCAAGTTTGGTTCTGATGAAACAAAAATTGTGGCTGCTAGAACAATACACGACTATTCATGAAGAAGTTACAGACTTTAAATATTTTTTTCTTCCAAACTACAAAAAATAGAATCATAATTCCAACGTTGCTGGAAAGAGAAAAGTTCAAATTTCACTATTTTATGCATTCAATATGAGCACCATGTGTTACACGACAAATATCAACGGTGACTCATTTCTTGCCACACAAGATTCAGCTGGTCTCTAGTTATCAAATTCACAGCTTCAACAATTCGATGTCGCAGATTCCGTGATTTTACTGAGTTGTTTACTAAAAAAAAATAAATGAATAACCTATAATATTGATTATAATATACTGTTTGATGTGTTTCATCATTTCTTCACTAGGGTGTATTCCTACAATATTGTGATCTTATTTGGCAATAAATAATATGATCAAATTGCAGTGAATATACATAACCTCACATTTCTGTTTTGTTCTCAAACATCGCCGTTTACATTAACTATATAAATATTGTGAATACTGGTAACTATATGTAAATAATGATTTTTGAGTGAACAGCTTAATTTTATTTGTTAAACAGTCCTAACAAATGCCACTCTTGATTTCCAAATCCTCTAGATGAATTTGGAAATGACTCATGACATTACTTATGAATACATCTCCAAAACGGGGTTTTTCCTCACCTGTAAGACAAATGTCAGGAAAACTTTAAGGCCCAAACGGTCCCCGAAATCATATGGCCATCATCCTTATCATTATCATCCTTACCATTATCATCATCATCCTTCACCGGTGTGGAAAGCAACGGGAAGCTACCACACCTACACAATTCCCTAGTAAAGCTGCAAGCATAGCATGAAAATGCTATGATTGCAGTGAAGGACCTGCCTTCAGGCAGAATTACTATGGATGGACATCTCCAGAAAACTCCAAGTGCGACTGGTCTAGAAGACCCTTGGCCTACCAGCTGGCTGCTGGCCTCACGTCCATATGTGTTAATCACAGTGGAAGATGATCATAAGCCAGTGTAGGGGTGACATGTGGTCAGCATGTCGGGTCCCCCAGCCGTTATAGCTGGTTTTCTCAACCTGGAGTCACTACTTATTGTAGCTACCAAAATGTCTCACGGTGCTGGTTGGACACCTGTCCCACACTGGCCAAAATTCCATGAGAAAAATTTCTTCCCCCATGGGGACTCGAATCAGCGCAAGTCCCGTAGCTCTGCACCAAGGCATCTTGCTTTAACCACTCAGCTACGAAGCGGAACTGAATACATCATCAATTCAAGTAATTAATGATAATTTTTTATTTAAAAATATTCTCAAATGATTGGATAAATCATATTTGAAGAGAAAAATTATACGCTCAGACCAGGGCTTGAACCTGGCACCCTTGGTTCTCTAGACCAAGTGCTCTACCACCTGAGCTACCTGAGCAAGTACCGATCTAAATGCAAATGTTTCTCTATATACGTTGTAATTCCCGCCCACCAAATGCTATGAAGCCTTTGCTTCTAGCTTTGCAAATGGTAGCTCCTTTATTAAGAAGACATATTTGGGAATTATACATTACATTATAAATGCCTGAACGGCTTTTTTCGATGTTTTTATTATTAATTTCCTACATTTCAATGATGGAGAAATCATATGTGAAGAGAAACATTATACGCTCAGACAGGGACCCTTGGCTTCTCTAGACCAAGTGCTCTACGACCTGAGCTTTTTCTTCAAATATGATTTATCCATCATTGAGATGTATGAAATGAATAATAAAAACATCTATATTCTCAAATAATTTGTGTCTCTCTTGATAGTCTGCTCTCTTGTTAACATTTACAATTACTGGATCAATTTGGCTTATCTTTCATCCTCTTAATGTCCTGTCTTTTATTGAATTTAATATCAGATAATTGAACATGTTGATGCTTTCCTGGCTCCTGAATGAGAAGAAATAGGTTAAATTAAGTTTTCTTTATTGAAATATTTGCAGTTAATTTGACTATTTAACTCATGCCCCAAATGGGAGTCAATGACCAATCACGTTTGAATGATTTCTGTTTTACACAGTCGTGTTTCCACGAAATATTTATCAGTGTTAAGTTTACCATATTAAAGAATGCTCCTCCTTTTTAATATTCTGAACAGGTCTGACCGTAATTTTGCAGTGACTGGGCCTGTGAGAAATACGGCTACCAGATTGTATATATAGTGCATAAATGTCAACACATAGCGCTTGCAGGAGTTAATATAAAAACATTTGTAGCAATTGATTATACCACCAAAAAAAGAAACCACTATTTGCACTTTCTTAAATGTATTTTTTCTCAGGTAATAATTAATCCAGAAAAATATAATTGCCATATTCACATCATACGACATCAGAAATGAATTAATATACAGTTTGATGTGTTTCATTTTTTCTCCACTAGAGAGCATTCTTACAATATTGCGTTCCTTTGGCAATACATAGTATGATCTGGTTGCAGTGATAAACAAAAGAAGCAGATGAAGCGTACCTATCGTTTCTCATTTATTTTCAAACATCGCCGTTTACATTAAATATATAAATATTGTAAAATAACTATAGTTAAATAATGTTTTATGAGTAAAACAGCTTAATTTTATTCGTTAAATAGTCCTAACAAATGCCACTCTTGATTTCCAAATTATCTAGATAAATTGGAAATCACTCGTGACATTACTTATGATAAATTTGAGATTTTTTATTGTCTGGGGTGTTAACTTTTTTATCAGTTAACAGAAGATTAATCATAAAAACATTTTCTCCAACTCGTATATATTGCAATTGTTTGAATGTATAGTAAACAATGACAATCTGTCAGACATTTTTTCATTAAGTATGACTTACTTTAAAATATGTACTTTCTTAAAATCTTAAAGCTATAAGCTGAACTCTGTACAGGTGAATTTCACATAAAATTTGACATAATGGATGAAAATTAAAGTTTCTTCCCAAAGTGGTAAGTTTGGCATCTGTCATTTTTAACAAGAATTCTTATTTATTTTAATTACATGTAGAAGCTTTATACCAGTTACCTTTGTTGTTACATCAGTTACCTTTATTTTGTATAATTAGTAACTTAAGTTTATTATGATGATCTTGATGAAGATTTCCGGGCTGTAGGCCGTGGTCGTGAGGCTTGTAGTTCCCCGATGTTTCGCGAGAGACTGCGTCTGGCATCCTCAAGGGTTGTCTTGAGACTGGAATTTCGGTCCACTGTCTATCCTATTTATACGTTCACCGCGATGTGTTTGTAAGTTATATCTGCCTTCTGATTGGTCAGCGTTAGGGACTTCCATTGCTTCAATGAGGTTGCTGTTAGCTGGTCTAGTCGACTGTACTTGTAGAGGTTTACATTTGCGTTTTTTTAGAACCGGTATCCATACTTTGTTGACTTTAATGATTCTTCTTTTCTATTGAAACTGTTTTTATGTTTGAATATTTCGATGGCTTCTCGTTGTAGACGGGTGAAATAGTGTGTGCAGTTAGATAATATGTCTGTATTCTGGTATTGTACTCTGTGGCCATCAAGTAAAGAGCGTACAGTCGACTAGACCAGCTAACAGCAACCTCATTGGAGCAATGGAAGTCCCTAATGCTGACCAATCAGAAGGCAGATATAACTTACAAACACATCACGGTGAACGTATAAATAGGACAGACAGTGGACTGAAATGCCAGTCTCAAGACAACCCTTGAGGATGCCAGATGCAGTCTCTGGCGAAACGTCGGGGAACTACAAGCCTCACGACCACGGTCTACAGCCCGAAAATCTTCATCAAGATCATCATAGCAACTCCGGCCGTGAAAGTCTATGTGAATACATTAAATTTACTAGAATATAAAACTCAAAACATGTATTTTGTACGAGTAACTCCTCCTATATGTATTACATCCACAATTGAGGGGTTCTGTGAACTAACAGCTTAAGTGCAAAACATAATTTTGAGTAAACTGAAGTTGAAAAATACAACTTTTTTTATATTTGAAGAGAAAAATTTTCACCTAGACCGATACTCGAACACGGGACCTTTGGCTTGCCAGGCCAAATGCTCTACCAACTGAGCTACCGAGGAGAGTTGCGATCTAGACGCAAATTTCTCTTATATACGTTGTAATTCTCTTGCACCAAATGCTTTGAAACCTTTGCTTCTATCTTTGCAAATGGCAGCCTCTTAGTTAAGAAGATATTTATTGGGAATTTCTTCTTCTTCGTCCTTCCAAGTATTAGGCCAAGGCCTGTTACAATCCTGTAGAAAATTTTCCCTCCAGCGTTTCATAGGACGGCCCAGACATTTTCTGGGAAATTCTCGTATATGACTTGAAAGTATAATAATAGTCCCTTCGATTGGTTGCTGGCCAAAGGAAGACAAGACCAGTTATGGGGCTGCCATCTTATTGCCTCTGGTCAGGCTTTTCTGGAGAAGAAAAGAAAATAAAGGAAAGAAGAAATGGAAGGAAGGAAAGACTCCCTAGCCCTCGGATGCCATAATAGCGTCGGGGTCGAAAAAAAAAACAAGAGTTAACCAAGAGAGGTTAGATTAGATAGTAAAGTTAAAAGAGTCTGGTATAAGTAAGTGGAAGAAAGGAAGAAAATACCAGATTGGTTAACAGTACTTTATAAAGCCAGTAGAGCATTTGGCTTCTTAATGCTTTATAGAAGCTGTACTGGCTGTATAAAGTAGTGTTTAAATTCCCAATAAATTTCTTAACTAAGAAGCTGCCATTTGCATAGATAAAAGCAAAGGTTTCAAAGCATTTGGCATGAGGGAATTACAACGTATATAAGAGAAAAATTTGCGTCTAGATCGCAACTCGCCTCGGTAGCTCAGTAGGTAGAGCATTTTGGCCTGGCAAGCCAAAGGTCCTGGGTTCGAGTCTTGGTCTAGGTGAAAATTTTTCTTTTCAAATATAATATATCCTTCAGTGAGAAGTGTTAAATCAATAATAAAAACAATAATATTTTTTGTTTGTTCCTATGACAATCCATCAAACTCTGAAAGTCTATATTATCAATATAACATTTGTTAGACACAAAAATGAAACAAATCAATGGCTGTTATGGAAATATAATATTTTTTAAAATGTTTATAGCGACTTTCTTTTAAGTTATTAATTCACAGAACATCAATAAATGGTTTTTTATTGATGAATATTATGTGAAATAAGAATACTGACACTTTTGTTAACTTTGTACTTTACTGCACAATAACACAAATGCAAAAGTTAAACTCTATCCATTCGTACTGTATTCTGAAAATAACATATAGTAAAATCATTAATTAATTTTGTATAAGTTAAGTTAAAGAAATATTAATATTGAGCTATGTTTATCTTTATTCATGTATTTTATGTCTTTTGGGCTAAATGACCGTGGTCTGGTTTTATTAACACTCAAAGTTTCATCTACTACTGCGGTAGACATCCTCAGGAGATTCTGCATGCTCTTTGACCTCCCAAATTTGAAGAGTTAGGAGGTCAAAGAGCACGCAGAATCTCCTGAGGATGTCTACCGCAGTAGTAGACGAAACGTCGAGTGTTAATAAAACCAGACCACGGCCATTTAGCCCCCGAAAGACATGAATCAAGACACCTGCAGTGAAAGTCTACAATTTTACATATGTTTATCTTTGTTCATATATCTTTATTACATTAAATAAAATTTTCTGTCTTCTTAAAATTGAAATTTAATATAAAAAAACATGTTTTCATTCATCTTCATCATTGCTCGTTTGAATCTGAGTAGGCCTATATCTGTCTAGAATTCTCTCTAGCCATATAGCATTATATTCCATATTTTTTTATCAATCTTCCATGGCCAATTTGTGTGTTTTATTAATTAAATAAAAATAAAACGTAGTTTTATTTGATTTTCATATTTATTATATAATTCAGTGACAGCTGTTTCGGTACACTGTACCTTCTTCAGACATGTTAACAAATTATGAATTGTGTTCCAACTGATCTAAGCAACAATAGAACAATATTTATTTAAATTTTTAAATTTAACAAAGGGATTCATTCAAATCAAGTTGAGAATTTAACAGTTTTTTTACTACTTTTAAACTTATTAATTTCTACAGCCTCCAAAAGATCTAACTTCTTACCCTTATCACAAACATGTAAAATTTCAAAATTTGGATCGAAACAATGATTAAATTGGAATAAGTGGTTAGCATAGTTTGAATTTTCTAAATTTCTGTTATATGCTCTCATGTGTTCCTTTATCCGAGATATAAAAGGTCTACCAGTTTGTCCTATATATAATAAATATGAAAATCAAATAAAACTACATTTTATTTTTATTTAATTAATAAATATGGATTTTCATCAAGTAAACACCAACTCAATTGATTATTGTGTGTTTTACACTATTTTCATTTTTAGTCCCCAATTTCAAAGCTTGTTGAAATGTTTTCATACGGGCTTCTGTAATTTCCAACAATTTTAGTAAATATGATGAAAGTTAAAAATTAAAATGTACCTGTTGGCAGGTGCCATCGTCCTCAACTTTGTTAAAATGTTGTATATAAAATTTACTGGAGTGCTTTCAGAAGTTATCTTCCATCTTCTGCAGGTTGAGCTTCTGCTACTCGTAGTTGTTGTGTACGGTGATGTATACTCCAACTGTTCGTAGCAGCAACTGACTTGTTTTTGACGATCTCGTATAGTGGGTTTGACTGGGGTCAAAAACAAGTCAGTTGCTGCTACAAACAGTTGGAGTATACATCACCGTACACAACAACAAGTAGTAGAAACTCAACCTGCAGAAGATGGAAGATAACTTCCGAAAGCGCTCCAGTTAATTATATATACAATATTTTAACAAAGTTGAGGATGACGGCACCTGCCAACACGTACAATTTAATTTTTAACTTTTATCTTATGACTATTCATCTCAATGGAATTTGATATAACTTTTATTAGTATTGATACTTTTAGTAAAATCCTTTATATACATTGGCATTAGTGCCATCTAATTTCACATTGTATACAAATGAATACTCATGATTTCTTCTATACGTAGTTTTTTATTTCAATGTAACCTAACAACATTATGTCCTGCAGTTGTTTTTCTCCAGTACTCCAAAATCCACTAAAAGACACACACACGTTGACAGACACTCATTAAGAACCAACTACAGGATGACGGATCTGCTACATCCTCATACGAATCTGCTTCTGCTGTCCTCCAGGAATAAGCTAGAGGAACAATATTTTGTTACAATGTAAAGCACCCAATATGGTGTTGGAAAATGTGATCTGTGAAATGACTTGAAGTCACTTAGGTTGCTAGTCCATGGAAGACCTCAATTGCTTGTTGAAATAAAATTGAAAACTTCAAAGAGATTATTTTTTACTTTCATTCTGTAAAACATATCATTATACAGTTACATCAGTTACCGATATAAAACCGTACATTTTAAGGGGGGGGGGTGATGGATGAAAAATTGACCATTTGAGAACAAAAATGAAATGTTTTTGTTTTTTGTACTAAAAAATAGCCTGTACTCTAATGTATATGTTGACAAAGTTTCAGAGGCCTATGGCACTTCTAAGTGCCCTAAATTGCGTCAGAGTTAAAAGGCTGCACGAGTTAAATGTCACCTGCATGCAAATCTTTAAACTTGTTTTTCCACACTTTTATTTTCACTGCATTTTTGTACATTCATAATTGAATGGAATTCAGATATTTTGTCCTAGAAGGTTCAAATTTTTACTGCGTGTCCTAAAGACATAGGGTAACAAAGTAGTGCATGGGTTTCATGATTGAAGTAGTATTTTAAGAAATAAAATGTATGCAATTATTAATTTTTTTTTGTAATTCCATGCATGAGGTACAACATTATTTTTTTTCTCCCTTTGTATTCACGTTATAAGAATTCTAATGCATGATGTTTTTCTAAACATTTTAGGGGTCTTGTAAAAAATCAGACAATTTTACTAAAAAATAATTGAACCCATTTAATTATAAAATATGCAAATTTTTAAAAATATAATGTTTAATAAACTGTAAAATAAATGTCTCACTAGAATTAAACTTAAACACATCATTATGTATCAAGCAGTGAATGTTTGTACAAAAAATCAAGTCTCTAGCTCGAAAAATGTGGAAAATATAAATTTCTAGGCAAAAATTTTTCTCTTCAAATATAATATAAATTTCACCCATCACCCCCCATAAGTACAGTTATTACAGATAAAAACTCCTATTTTCTGTTAAATAGATTGAAACACACACACACGTATATATATATATATATATAACGGGCTTCCAATATAAAACTGGACTGGTCTCACGGAGTTTCACCCGGCACGCAGTGCTGTCTCTTCCACCCGCAATTCACCCTGCCTGCCACCCGTCCTTAAAACTGTTTCTTACCTTATAGAAAATGCTGGAAATGTTGTCCTCCCGCACACGTGCTATGGGATCACCTTGGTTTAGACAATGAACACGTGTACACTTGTAAGGTTTGAGTTTTAACAATTTTGTTGCTGTATGTGCAGAAGATACTGAAATCCCAACTTGTTGTGCTAATTTTGGTAATGATTTTTGTAGTGAACGTTCCAAATTTTCGCCAATTTCGTCTAATTTTTCTTCGGTGAGAACCGTATGCCTTCGCGTGTGTTTCTTATTTTGTACTGAACCAGTGGTCTCATATTTAGTCACAAGATCGTGGATTGTCGATCTGGAAGGAGGTAATTGTCCAGGGCAGTTCCGAATAAATTCCTCGCGAATGCGACGAGCTGATTCATATTTATAACAACATTTACACATGTAAATGCGCAGCTCTAATGTCAGCTGATGTCTCATCTTGTCGAACAATAGTAAACTGACTAGTTCAAGGACGAGCAGCTGGCAGAGTGAAATGCGGACGAGGAGAGAGTGCTGCCTGACGGGTGAACCCCGTGAGGCCGGTCCGGGTTTATATTGGAAGCCCGGTATATATACTTTTTTGAAGAGAAAATTTAGTGTCCTGTTATCTGAAGGTTAAAAAAAATTAAAATGTTATTTTCTTTTATTGAAATTATTACGTCAGTTACCATGCAATTCACCTATGTTCAGATTGTGAATAAACTGAAGAAATAATGAATAGTTTGAAACAGGTTTTCAACTTACTTATGTTTATCCAGATTACATATAAAAAGACAGTTTTTATATTCCCGTCCATTTATAGTAATTCTGCCCGAAGGCAGGTCCTTCACTACAATCGTAGCATTTTCATGCTATGCTTGCAGCTTAACTAGGGAATTGTAGGTGTGGTAGCTTCCCGTTGCTTTCCACACTGGTGAAGGATGATGATGGCCATATGATTTCGGGGACCGTTTGGGCCTTAAAGTTTTCCTGACATTTGTCATATAGGCGAGGAAAACCCTCATCCAGAAAAACTGCCCCGGCCGGGAATCAAACCCGGGTCTGCTGCGTGACAAGGCAGCACGCTACCTTGAGACCACAGCGGTGGGCATTTTTATATTAGTAGACAAAATTTATTTCCTGTAATTCCTAAATGGAACATAGGGCAGCAGTAAAGTTCCTCCAGCGTATTCTGCTTCCAGCCAGTCATTTCATTTGTTTCCAGCTTTTCCCTCTTTCCTTTGCTTCCTCCTCTACTGATTGCTTCCAAGTTTTCCTAAGCTGTCCCCGCTTTCTTACTCCTTGCGAATTCCAATCTAGTGCAGTCTTCTCGATGGCTCTGTCTGGTTTTCTCAATGTATGTCCTATCCAATTCCACCTTCTTTGTTTTATTTGGTGACATATTGAAGATTGGTTGGTTTTTCTCCACAGTTCATTTGATATTATTTCTGCCCGTCTTATATTTAAAATACACCTCAGACATCTGTTTACAAAGGTCTGCAACATTATTTGCTGCTTCTGTAACTTTCCATGTTTTGCAACCATAGAGTAGGACTGATTTTACGTTGGTGTTGAACAGTCTTTTAAGTTTTTCCTTCAAAGAGATGTTCATAGTTTTTGATATGAGGTATAACCATGCAAAAGCTCCATTTGCTAGACAAATTCATCTTTTTATATCTTCTTCTGCTCCTCTGGGTTTTTGTAACCAAGTAACCAAATTCCAAAACTTATCTCCAGCCATGACTGCATAAACTCAAGTTATTCGATAAATATCGATAAAAAACTTATAAATACACCAGGTACACATGAACTAGAAGTAATGTATATTACTTTGTTGGGATGTTAGAGATGCTCAGTCATAGAAGTATGTTATTGAATTCTAATAATTATCCTAAAATTATTACTTTGATTTTACAAACTTTATCTATGAATGTTTTTATTATTGATTTAACACTTCTCACTGAAGGATAAATTATATTTGAAGAGAAAATTTTTTGCCTAGACCGAGACTCGAACCCGGGACCTTTGGCTTTCTGGGCCAAATGCTCTGCCAACTGAGCTACCAAGGTGAGTTGCGATCTAGACACAAATTTTTCTCTTCAAATATAATTTATCCTTCAGCGAGAAGTGTTAAATTAATAATAAAAACATCAATAGAAGCCCTACTGGCTTCATAAAGTAGTGTTAAATTCCCAATAAATTTCTTCTTAACTAAGAAGCTGCCATTTGCAAAGATTGAAGCAAAGGTTTCAAAGCATTTGGCATGAGGGAATTACAACATGAAATTCATTAAAATTGTGAAATTACTGAATTTTAATGTCCAGGATAACTTTTTCGGGTACTAATCTTATTATTTAACTTATCAGAGAATTATACTTTAGTATATACAGAATTTCAGTTCTATTTGATTCTCAGATACATGGATGTTACATCGAGAACTTTTAGTACCTGGATAGTTAGATCTTACAAACTTACAGAATCTTAATCATGCAAATAAAGGAAGGCTTCAGTTTGATAAATGCCATACAAACCTGACATAACCTATTCTACACAGATTTGACATTTTCTTTGCTAAGACTGAATATTAATGCATTTTAATAATAAGATAAATTATATTGTGATAAGAAAAAATACGTCTAAAGCCAAGGTCTCTGGTGCACTGGTTTATAAAACCAGAGACCTTGAGTTTGTCCCAGTTTAGGCTAAATTCTCTTCAAATATAATTTGTCATTCAGTGAGAAGTGATAATTTAAAATAAAAATATTATGATAAATTATATAGATGCATATATTTCAGTCTTGATTACAATTGTATGAAATGCCATTTCAATGCTGTTTACCATAGTGCAACATATCATGTTCCAAGTTATTGTAATTTGAAAAATACAAGCCAAAGACTTTTTATAATGATTTTAAAAATTGATGATATATTGTGAGATTTTAACTGCAAAATATATGGGATTAAAATTACAACTTATATTAAGCACTTAAAAGAAATAAACATTAAACACTGCAAAGGTTAGTTTGGGATTCTTTTGATGGCCTCATTATTTTATGTAAAGAATAATATTATGGTCTACCAAGTTCTAAACGTTAGAAGCAGAATACATCTAGTACAGTATTATAATTATTATGTTTGCTCTTAGATATAAATTGAAGATAAAGGCCTTGTTTTCAATAATTTATTAATGTTTTGAAATGGTGTGAACAGATGTGAAATATAGTGCCTTTCAATGTCAAGACGTCCCTTTGCATGGCATCCAGTAATAACAATTGATAACGAAACTTCTGGTACTGCAGCTGACTTGAATTCCCTTTATAGGAGCACAGGAGTCATTTAGTCAGTCTCACAGCAGCTTTGTTTCAGTGTGGTCATGCTTTGAAGTGCTTGTATGACATGTTAATTATATGTTAGTGCTACAAGTGTAATAGTGCTTGGTATTAATTTCTGTATTAGTGCTGCATAATAGTTTATATAATGCCTCAATGCTTATACATTGCAATAGAGAATTTTTATGTATGATTCATATGTGTTAATCAATTTTTTCAGGGGATTCGTGGGGTAATTTTAACTGAATATCCAGCTTTGCCTGCCTCGCATATAGATGCTGTATGAAAACTTGTCACTAAATTTAGAGAAATGGGGTCTATTCTTGATAAGAATTGATGGGTAAATAAATATGTGCTTACTGGAGAGAAACTAGATGAAGTGGGAGAAAGATTAGAGCATATTACACAGAAATCCCTCTGATGGCTTGCAAAGGAAACTAAAATTTTGATGACTTCAGCATGGCAAGCTACCAAACTCTTAAAATTTAAACCATACAAGCTCACAGTTCTTCAGGAAACTAAATAACAAATCATAGTTTAATTGATATAACTAACAACTTAACTAATTCACTTACCATGCATTCATATCTCTAGATTCTCTATCTAAAAGTAGAGATAACAACTTAACTAATTCACTTACCATGCATTCATATCTCTAGATTCTCTATCTAAAAGTAGAGATAACAACTTAACTAATTCACTTACCATGCATTCATATCTCTAGATTCTCTATCTAAAAGTAGAGATAACAACTTAACTAATTCACTTACCATGCATTCATATCTCTAGATTCTCTATCTAAAAGTAGAGATAACAACTTAACTAATTCACTTACCATGCATTCATATCTCTAGATTCTCTATCTAAAAGTAGAGATAACAACTTAACTAATTCACTTACCATGCATTCATATCTCTAGATTCTCTATCTAAAAGTAGAGATAACAACTTAACTAATTCACTTACCATGCATTCATATCTCTAGATTCTCTATCTAAAAGTAGAGATAACAACTTAACTAATTCACTTACCATGCATTCATATCTCTAGATTCTCTATCTAAAAGTAGAGATAACAACTTAACTAATTCACTTACCATGCATTCATATCTCTAGATTCTCTATCTAAAAGTAGAGATAACAAATGCAACAACTAAATGAGTTGATTTTCAGTTGTTTTTGTTATAAAAAATTATTAAATTCACTCTATTCTGGAAGATGCATTAATGCATATAAATGCATATTTCTGTGGCAATTGTGCAGCAGGGATTTTGCTGGACACATGCAATGGGGCGACTGAACAGTGAAAGGCCTTTATAAAGAAATGCTTGTTAACAGTGATGCAGTATTTGTTTTATGAAAGAATTGATTTATTTAATGTTAACCAAATATAATTGTAGGTTAAACATCTGTTTTTGGCCAGTGAAGTATACATAGAGAATTGAAAAAGAGTATATGTCAGCTTTCGGTATAAGTAATACATTTACTAATAGAGTCAAGTTCGCAGTTTTAAACTTGGTTCTGTTTATTAAATTAATATTGAGAAGCTAAAGCTATTACCCATGATTGAAATAAGTAAATTAATGAACACAATTAAATTATTGTAATGAATGGTAAAGAGAAAAATTTGTGCCTGAACCGGTAATCGAACCCCGAACCTTTAACTTTCCTTGCTAATGCTCTGACCACTAAGCTAATTCAGGCTTCATTCCCATCCAAACTAAAATCCCCTTACCTTACTTTACTGGCCCCACATTCAAATGCAATGAATCATCATTCACAAATACACAATGGCTTCTACATGAAGAAGATATGAAGGGACTCCACACAGCAGCTATAGCATTATTTATTAAATTAATATTGCATTAATATTACTATGATTGAAATAAGTAAATTAATGTATACACAATTAAATTATTGTAATCAATGGTAAAGAGAAAATTTTTTTGCCTGAACCGGGAATCGGACCCCAAACCTTTAGCTTTCCATGCTATATATAATACAATTATAATTGATTACAATAATTTAATTGGTTCTGTTTGTTAAATTTAAATTTCTAGAACTCACAATACATCAATATATATAAATACGAATATGTCTGTCACGTGTTTTATGCATTACTACTCCATTCATCTGAATGTGATGGGGCTTTTTGCAAAATGTTCTTGAGTTTCCCAGGAAAGTTTTAGGCTATAAGAGAGTTGTAATACACAATTCTTTCATCCTTAAAAATCACCCTTCTTCTTCTTCTTCCTTCCAAGTATTAGGCCAAGGCCTGTTATGATCCTATAGAAAATTTTCCCTCCAGCGTTTGAGGGAAATTCTCGTATAAGACTTGAAAGCATAATAATAGTCCCTTCGATTGGTTGCTGACCAAAGGAAGGCAAGACCAGTGATGGGACTACCATCTTATAGCCTCTGGTCAGGCTTTTCTGGAGAAGAAAAGAAAATAAAGGAAAGAAGAAATGGAAGAAAGGCCTAATAGCGTCGGCGTCAAAAAAACAAGAGTTAACCAAGAGAGGTTAGATAGTAAAGTTAAAAGAGTGCAAAACACAAGTAAGTGGAAGAAATGTTTTGCCACAGCTTGGGCACCTTGTGGTCGCCATCCACATATCCCCTAGACGAGGACCCCTGAGGGGAAATTGTAGTGAAAAACGTGTTTTTTAAAACTTTTTGGATGCTTAAATGACATATGCTGCCTAAACCATAACATATACACCAAACTAATGTACATATAATTGAATATCTTAAAAAGAATTTACAAAAAAGTCCACGACAGCATATGTCTTTTACGGATAACTCTCAATAACTATTTTTGTCTTTCAGCTAATTTATGCCAAAAAGATCGGGATAAGTAGATTCCCAGGCAATGTCGGGTAATCAGCACACGGTATCTAAAAATAATTACAATATAAATTTATAATTTTTTTCTTTTTTACTTATTCAGCTAAAAATAAAAATGCATTTAATTTATTTAGGTGCAGCAGTGCACACCTGTATTAGCCAGTATTAAATAATTAATGACAGAAACCTAATAGAAATTATTAAACAAACCTATAAAGATAACTCCGCTTATGTTAAAATGGGAAATATAATGTCTAATCCTATAAACACCTCAAAGGGATTGAAACAAGGGTGCAGTCTATCACCAATCTTATTTAATATTTATGTAGAATTTATATTAACGAAATGGAAACAAAGCTGTAAAGGTATGGGGATCCCAATAGGCAATATATTTTTGCTGACATTACAATTTGCCGATGATCAACTGGTTTTAGCGCAAGACAATTTTGATATGGAATTCATGATAAAAAGGTTGAAAAGCACATATGGATCATGGGGTCTCACAGTAAATTTACAAAAATCAGAATATCTGGCAATAAATAGCAATGAAAGAGAAAACTTAGTATTGGAAGATGGAATCCAAATAAAGCAAGTGAAACAAACTAAATATTTGGGAATGATTATGGATAACATCGAAGGTATAGGCAAAGAGAACATAAAACATAGAATTGAATTGAGTAGCAAAATAATATCATCATTAAATTCAATATGGTGGGAAGATAAGCATATTTGGAAAGACACAAAAAAATATATTGGTAAAACATTGGTGGAATCTGTTGCAATGTATGGAAGTGAGGTATGGACAATCAATAAGTACTACAAGAATAGACTAATAGCTCTAGAAATGGATTATTTACGAAGAAGTGCCAGAAAGTCTAAATTAGAACGTGTCACAAATAAGGAAATTAGAAACAAAATGGAAGCAGAAGAAAGCATAATTGAAAGAATTGAGGAAAAGGAATTAAAGTGGTTAGGACATGTTTTAAGAATGGAAGATGAGCGATGGCTGAAGCAACTATATGAATGGCATCCTAGCAGAAAGAAGAAAAGAGGAAGACCAAGGTTAACATGGAAGGAAAACATGAAGACAGTAATGCAAGCTAGAGGGCTAAGCATCGAAGATGCCCAAGACCGTAGGCTTTGGAGGTTTGGCACGGGAAGACGGCAGCAGCTGTAAAAACCCGAAGATAGAGAATTTTAAAAGAGATTAAAGTGAAAGTAAAGCTATTAACATTTGTAGGTAAGCTTATAAACAAAATATTGTTTAGTTGTTTCTTCACTCACCTCATACTTCTTAACTCCACTCGAATCTCTTCACTTCATTTGTGACATTCTCAATGCTGTATTACGTTCACAACTGATGTCCAACGGCTCCTCTCCTGCAGACTGACCTCCGTGCCATCTGATGGCTGACCGACAAACTTCCAAATCAATCCCCTCTCCTTATCACCAGGTATTTCAAAATTCATAGTTGTGTTTTTTTCCCAAATTGTGAGTTCCTTCGGTTTTTCTAATTGTTTAAGTAATTTTGTTTTGGTTTGTATTCTATGTTTTTCTGACCAGGCATGTGCAGATATTGCAGATTTTTCTGTTTCTCCATTTTTAACATTTCTGAGGTGTTCCTTTAATCTTGTATTTAAATTCCTTTTTGTTTTTCCTATGTATATCTTTTCACAATCTTTACAATTAATTACCTACATAACTTTATAAACAAAAGTTAGTATTTTTTTTGTATCAAACTCTCACAACTTCATGAAGATACTGGTTTAAAAAAGTATTTATGTTTACAATACACTATAAGAGAATCAATTAAAGCACAGATTATTACATAATCTAAAAGTAAACCAGAGAAATTTCATTGGCCAAAATCATTTGTTGAAAGTGGATTGAGGTATATCCTATAATTGTAGGAATAAATGGGAATTGTAATATGGATATTGTAGAGATGCTGATTTTCTGAATCCTTAAATCTTCAAAGGTTTGATCTTTTTAACTCTAAAATCTGCTAAATACATATTTGTTTCTGTGAAAATTATATTTCACCAATATTACTATGTAAGAATGGTACTTATTTAATTATATTTAAATTAATATTGGGAAGTAAATATTATGAGGTTATATCATTAATAGTGAGTGGAGAACATATTTTTAACGACTCACCTCATATAATTTCAAATTTCTTTGATACCGGCGGTTTCAGACAATATCTTGTCTCTCTTCAGCCATGACTGAAGAGGAACAAGATATTGTCTGAAACTGCCGGTATCAAAGAAATTTGAAATTATATGAGATGAGTCGTTAAAAATATGTTCTCTGCTCACTATTAACTTATTTAATTGTAGATTTAAGCGACCAGCCTCATGGGCTAGTGGTCCGCGTTTCTGACTACTGTTCATGAGGACACGGGTTCGATTCCTGGTCAAACCATAGGAATTTTTCCTTAAAGGGAATTATTCCTGTGGTTGCCCATGGTCTGGAATTTAGGTTAAGAACTCTCCTGGCACTTCATTATCATTTATCACCCATCATATCATTGTGGTAATGTAACTCCGCCTTCAAGGTGCCCCAACTTCAGAAGTGGGTTATAATTAAGCCAATGCCAGGAGACATCAGAAATGTCAAAATGACAACCTGGGGCATTGAATAAAAAAAAGTTTACATTTGTGGACTGCTTTAAAATCCTAATAAGACAAAGAATATGATTTTTTTAAAAACTTAATAGCCATGGGTTCGAGTCTCAGTCTAGGCGAAAATTTTTCTCTTTAAATATAATCAACTAGTAAAGTAATCCCACAACAGGCCTCAGGAGGCCCTTGGGGTAGTAGGAGGTTAAGGCTCCCATTTTTTCTAGACAATCGGCACTTAATGCCAGCCGGGTTGTCAGCCCTGCGTGACGGCCGCCTTTACCCCAGAACAAGCGTCTGGTACTCATTTCCATTAGAGGCTGAGTCGACCCCAGGACCATAGTGCCGCCAGAAGGTTTCGGTCAGTTTAAAAACCCTGACCCCACCGGGACTTGAACCCTCGACCTTCCAACTTGTAGCACAGTGCATAATTAACTAGTAATATCTAAAATAAACTTCATAATGTTACTTCCTTGAAATATTTATTTTTATTCAATGCCACATCGTTGTCATTTCGACATTCTGGTATTCTAAACAATTTTTTAAATTGATATATCAGGAGATAAACCTTAATAGAAACCTATGTTGTGTAAAGTTTACATTGTGGTAATCAAATTTTAATTTTTTTGACCTTTGAAGATTTTAGGTATAAGCTTCACATCTTTAAAGTTTGAAGAATGCAATTTGTGGACTAGCAATGAAGATTCCATGTATGTAGAAGTGATTGATGATGTTATAAACAGCATATTACATTGTGAATATACTATAACTTTCTTTTATCATAAAATATCTTATGACATATGTTAAAGGGATTATGAAATTTGAGATATCCATTATATTATTTTTAGTCTGATCATCTTACCTCAATATTAATGTTGATTTGTACTTGTCCAAGTACAAATCAACATTAATATTGAGGTAAGATGATCAGACTAAAAATAACCTCAAAATATCACTTCCTAAAATTAAATATTGAGATATCCATTCTAGATGTATTAATTATTTTATGTAGTACAGTCATAATTTTTTGTTATCTTGAAGATATTTAAGTTACTAATTTTTACTTCAAGAAATAATATTGTTACCTTTTAAAACTATTTGTAGTTGTATTTTATCTTTGTGGTTTGTGCTAAGGAAGGTGCTGTATTTCATTTTAATTAAAAATTCTTAGCTGCAGTTGCTAGAATTGTTAGCTCTTTAAAGAAACTGCTGGGAAATGAACTTAGAAATCACATCAGAGCTAATTAAAGAGCAGTTGTTTTAATTGTGAGCAGAGATTTACAGAAGTAATAGTTGTGATTAAATTGTAGAATCACTTGTGAACTAAAATAATAACTTGCTAGCCACATGTGTTAAGATTGGAATTTATTGTACTTTCACTTTATCTATTTTATATTTTTATTTAGTAGTTTATAATATCTATAAAACAAATTTGATTTCAGTTTGAATCAATAACACACAAACAGAATGGACCGAAATTAATAGGGGCATAAGACAAGGAAGTGACCTCTCGCCCTTGCTCTTTATCGTATACATGGGTAGAATACTCCAAGATTGGCGACAGATGAGACACGGTTCTATCCAAATTAATAGAAACCATAAAATAGACTCTTTGCTTTTTGCAGATGATTTGGTATTAATAGCGCCAACAGAAACAGATTTACAGTATTCTATACACAATTTTAATATAATTGCAAAAAGGTACAATATGGAAATCAATGCAAAGAAAACTAAAGTGATGGCCTTTTGTGGGAAATACCCTATACCTAGCAAAATTGTTTTGGATGATGAAATTTTAGAACTAGTAAATGAATTTAATTATTTGGGTTATAATTTAACATTTCAAGATGAAGCTGATATATCAAAGAAAATCACAAATTTTACGAAAACAACGGGGATAATTAACAGTATAATGAAACCATCTTTAGTACAGAAGAACACAAGATTACGGCTTTATAAGGTTCTCGCAAGACCAGTATTAAGATATGGTAGTGAAGCATGGACAATACGAAGAAGAGATGAAAGCTGAATAATAGCAAATGAGATGCGATTTATACACCGAACAGCAGGCTACACAAAGTGGGACCATAAAAGAAATGAGGGAATTATGGAAGAGTTGGATGTAGAACCCATTCTTCACCATATACAAAACTACCAGAACAACTGGAAAGCCCATCTTCAACAAATGCCGTCTCATAGAATTCCAAAAGCCATACTTCGCTGAGACGTCCAAAAAGCGCTGGATGGAAAATTCCTCTTTGGGACTGTAACAGGCCACATGGCCTAATACTTGCATGGATGATGATGATGATTTAATAGTTTATCTAATAAGGTGAGGGTCCGAGTTGGTTATAGTTGGTTTTGCTGAAACTTTGTGAGGTGCCTTTTTCAAGTTCCCAGAACATGTCATCAAATGATCTTGAATAATAAAAACATTGAAAGAAGCCGCACTGGCTTTATAATGTGATGTAAAATTGCCAAATAAATGTGTTCTCAATAAAGAAACCGCCATTTGCAAGATAGAAGCAAAGGTTTCATAGCATTTGGCACGTGAGAATTAATAGCGTATATAAGAGAAAAAATTGTGTTTAGATTGGAACTTGCTCATATAGCTCAGCCAGTAGAGTCTTGGCCTAGAAAGCCATAGGTCCTGGGTTCAAGGCTCAGTCTGAGTGTATAATTTTTCTCTTCATATGTGATTTATTCATCATTGAGACGTATGAAATGAATAATAAAAACATAGAAAAATTAATGCCTGATCTGGGATATGAAACCGGGAACTCTAGCTTTATACAGTAAAACTTGTTTAATCTGGAACTTGAATAACGCGGACATCTGTCTAATGTAAACAAATTTATTGGTCCTGGTGAAATAATAGTAATTTTACGTGTATTTATTTTGCTAAAACGGAATCTGTCCAACGCGGAAATGGAAGGATATTTCTACACAATTCATGAAAAAGATGTCTATAAAGTGGAAAGACAGAGAAATAAATTAGTTTCCAATTCATTGAATTCCCGTTAGGCAAAAAAAAAAAAAAAAAAAACAATAAGGAATGATTCCTGCTGCCAGGTAAAGTAGAGATTCTACCTGTACCTGAAATTTTATTTTGGCCTCACTGCACACCCGTTATGCGAAATACAGATACCTCTCTTACTAATAACCATTGCGCTGTAAAATATTAAATAAGTTCGGAGACCGATCTTTCACAGGTAGCGTTCTGAATTTACGGAATAAAGATGGCTAAAACGTATGCATTATTGTCATTAAAATGAAAGTGATTGAAGATAAATCTCCAAATTTCCGGACCGATACTCGAAAGTCAAGCTCTAGATGCTGCTAAATCCCTAGGGAATAATTTCAAGGCATCTTTAGGTTGACTGGACAGCTTTAAAGGAAGACACAATGCATTGTGAAAAAGGATGTGGACGAAAGTGTAGTTAGTGAGGAGAAACCGAAACTGCGTACTTTAATATCAGGATATGCACCTAAGAAACATTTTTAACGCTGTTTTTTGCGTGTTACCATCAAAGTCGCTCCTACATTCACTTTTCAACGGCAGCAGGACTACAATATTAGTCCAAGGTATGTAAAAAGACGTTCACGGTACTCTATAATCTTACTTACTTACTTACTTACTCACTGGCACTATCGAACCCGTAGGTTCATGGCCGCACGGACATAAGCTCTCCATACATCCCTATCCTGAGCTAATGCTTTCCAATCATTCCCTGTATAATCTACTTCCCTCAAATCATAGTTAATGTTGATCTCCCACCTCATTCTTGGTCTACCAACTGGGCGTTTTCCTTCTGGCTTTCCTACAAGAAGTTTCCATGCACGTCTTTCATTCCCCATACGCGCAACATGTCCTGCCCATCGCAGTCTACGGGACTTAACTGTTCTTATTACATCTGGCTTCCTATAAAGACCATGTAGTTCATTGTTATGTAGTCTTCTCCATTCACCTGTCTGTTCATCTCTCTTTGGTCCAAAAATTTTCCTAAGAACTTTATTCTCAAATACTCGTAATCTCCTTTCCTCCCTTAAAGTAAGAGTCCATGTTTCGCACCCATATAACTGGTAGAATAATAGTTTTATATATTTTCAGCTTAACGTTTTTTTAAAGGAGTTGGGACATCAAGAGTCTCTGCAATGCATAATAGCATGCATTTCCAGAATTGAGCCTATGTTTAATTTCTTTGTGCATCTCATTCCTATTTGTGATTATTGTTCCTAGGTATTTGAATTCAGCCACTTCCTCAAAATTTCCCTCAATAATCTAAGATTATTAATAAGTTTTAGTTGTTTTATAATGCAGAATTTTGTCTAATGTGGAAAAAAAAAGTTGGTCCCATCCGATTCTGTTTTGAGCAAGTTTTACTGTATACTAGTGCGCTACCAGATGATTCAGGCATCCCAGTGCAAACATTAGGCCTAATATTTTTCTATGATATACAATTCTCTTAATGTTTGAGGCATTTTCCTGATGTTTGCACCCTGGGTGACGCGAAGTCATTGCCAATACTTTATATTTTTAACAATTTATCTTTTGGCTTGTAAAAAAAAATTAAATTAAATTGTTGTATCCAGAAAGCTGTATGTTTTTGTTGTTGTGTGTGTCATGTTTTTTTGTTGAATTTCACTGATTTAATATTATGTTATGAAATTATGATTTGTAATGAAATAGCTCCTGGGGACCCCTGACCTTCAAAATCTTCTTCTTCTTCTTCTTCCTTCCAAGTATTAGGCCAAGGCCTGTTATGATCCTATAGAAAATTTTCCCTCCAGCATTTCATAGGACGGCTCAGAGATCTTCGTCCTCTTGGTATATAATTATAAACATCTTTGAGGATCCGATTTGAACTCATTCTTTCCAGATGGTTTCCAATTTAGTTGGTACTGTTTAATATATTCCAAAATTGGCGTAGTCTTCAATTCTTTTAAGATATCGGTGTTCCTTTTGAAAATACAAGTTTAAAAAGCTACTGTCTGAGGTAACTTCTGTAGTTAATTTTATTTATCACAGTACATTGCAACATTATGTACTCTACACACCATATCAGACTGTTGAAATTATTTTTTTTGTGGGGGTTACGAAACCCAAACCACGCTTCTTTTACCATTTGTGGCGTTTAAAAAACAAAACCACGGTCTGCCTACCATTTGTGGGTAAGTAGAACCACACTACTGCTACCATTTGTGGCTCTTTTGAAAACCACGCAGACTGCTACCTTTAATCCGGGATCGGGTTTTGTAATTGCTGTTTCTATTAATGTGGATCTGATTTCCAAAGAGGATATCTATCAGGAAATGGCTTACCTTGGGCCCATAGAAGGCAGCCGTTGATTCATCTTTCTTTCTCTGATAAATATATATATATATATATATATATAAGAATACTGATTATTAGATACATGCAGTGAGTGAACAAGATAATTGTGTTTCAAGAACGCTAAACAGTATGATAGTTGAGGAGCTCGGAATAGTTTCTTACTTGAGTGATTTTCATTACAGGATAGTAAACAACTACTTATACTTGAACAATGAAAGAGGGGCGTTGTTTAAAAGATAACTTTTAATATAAACAAGTTGGCTGAGTAAAAATAAATTAACAACAAAAATGATAGTCTTTGATCAAACGATCAAAATAGCCATACAGATAAATAAATGAATAACATACCATACATCACGCAACACTCATACATGCGTCCGAGTTTTGGGGATCACCTCTTCCCTAGACTGCCGGACTAACTCAAACAGGCCTCTTCTTGGCCTCAGATCAACTTGTCTATGTAGAGTTCCATTTTAACATTCCAGTCGCATCATGACCTGGAATCGGATTCCACTCTTGAATCCGTTTGAACAACAAAACGCCGATTGCTAGGATGATCGAATGATACTGTTCTGTAAGTGCACCACGTATATGAAGGTTCCGAGGTAGAGGGGAGATGCGCCGTAGACATGCGCGGCAGGAAGGATGAAGAGGGAGGGGGTAGCTACAAGGAGAACAGGATATTGGCATATTTCATAAATATTCCAGTGTAGGGAGGAGAACGAAGATACCATACTGAGCCGAAAAATGCACTTTCGGTTCATTTTCTCAAAATTTCTTATAGGAAATATTAAGATAAATCATAGGAAAAGTGAGATAGTATTTCAAACAACATAAAATCTTATTTGAAGAGAAAAATACGCTCAGACCGGGACTTGAACCCGGGATCCTTGGTTTTCTAGTCCAAGTGCTCTACCATTTGAGCTACCTGAGCAAGTACCGATCTAAACGCAAATTTTTCTCTATATACGTTGTAATTCCCGCCCACCAAATGCTTTGAAGCCTTTGCTTCTATCTTTGCAAATGGCGGCTCCTTTATTAAGAAGACATATTTGGGAATTATACATTACATTATAAATGCCAGTACGGCTTTTTTCAATGTTTTTGCTATTAATTTCATACATCTCAATGATTTTCTCTTCAAATATGATTTATCCATCATTGAGATGTATGAAATTAATAGTAAAAACATTGAACATAAAATCTGTTCACTATAAAAACAACTGCTCTGCATTTATATATGATCATATAGTAGCATATAATCAGTAGATATTAAGAGGCATTGGGCAGTTAAGCACTGAATATTTTTATGCGCCTAACTATCCAAGTCTTATTTTGTTATGCTAATAATGAGAAAAATATGTTGAAAGAATATTACAAGTAAAAAAAATATATTCCTTCAGTTGAGAAGATCTCTGTTTAATATTTGTAATAAATTAATTTGTAAAAATTAATATTAACTAATGTTCGACCATATATAACACTTCGCCACACAAGGGTCGCATGTTTGGACGCATTAGACAGTAAAATGCCTTCTCTGCTGAGCAAGTTGTATGCTAATACGATTTTGCTTACTCAGAAATCTGTTCATGCGATAATAATTGGTTAAATTTGTAAGCTACCTGCGGAGGTACCTTACATGAGCAACTCAAATTAAAATCCCGACGGGAACCGATGGTAATCGATGTACTTTGCTGCTTTATCCAACATTTATCCAAGATGTCGGACCTTGAAGACTTCGATCATGTTTTCGGTATACACGGAGAAGAGGAATTTGATAGAGTCTACCAAAGAATTCAACTGGAAGAACAGGAGAATCGGCGTAATATTGCGCGTCGCAGACGTGTTTGTATACGGTATTATTTGCGGGATGCAAGCATAAATGCATTCCTCTATAGCAGACGAAAATAACGGAAGTGGTTTTATCGCTGAGAATTCTGGGTAATTCGTTGCCAATATTACGAAAACGTCGACTCTCATGCATTACCGATAAGTCGGCCGTTAATTCGTTCTCAGCAATTGCTCACGGTGAATCAGCTCACTAGTGATTGGAAGTAATTTGAGTAGAGAGTAATGTTCTAACATACGACCCTTAGTATTTCACTTCATATTATATTAGACAATTTTAGTTTTAAATTGTATTTTATTTGACATTGTATTGGATATTTATTATTATCATATATATATATATATATATATATATAGTCCACCGCTGTGGTCTCGACGTAGCGTGCTGCCTTGTTATGCAGCGGGCCCGGGTTCGATCCCCGGTCGGGGCAGTTTTTCTGGGTGAGGTTTTTATCGGAGTTTTTCCTCACCTGTAAGACAAATGTCAGAAAACTTTAAGGCCCAAATGGTCCCCGAAATCATATGGCCATCATCATCCTTATCATCATAATCATCATCATCTTCATAACCGTTATCTATATATAATATGGTACACAAGAAAATAAATAAATTCAAAAGACAAAAATTAATAAATGAAAGCACACTTATAAAAGAAACAGAAAAAATAAAACAAGAAATTCACTTACCATCCATTGAAACACTATAAATTTCAAAAAAATTTCTAAAAGTTTAATATAAGATTAGCACCAAAGAATGAATACAGCCTTAATAGGATAATTAAAACCAATAAAAATGAAAAAATTGAAAACGAAAACAAATCAGGAATTTATAAGATCAAATGCAGTGATTGTGACAAAATTTATATTGGAAAAACGAAAAGAAATTTGAAAACAAGGATGAAAGAACATCTTAGAAACATCAAAAATGGAGAAGTGGAAAAGTCACCAGTAGCTGCTCATGCTTGGTCCGAAAAACATTTAATTGAATCAAAAGCCAGTCTAATTAAACAAATAGACAAACAAAAGGAACTCACGGTTTGGGAAAAGATCCACATTCAGAAAAACAAAAGAAAACTTATGAACTTCGAAATTTCCTGCAAATTTTGACCTGATCCAGAGGTTCATCGGTCCACCAACAGAGGGAAGAAGAAGAGTTTCTTCCGATCGACATAACACCAGTCGCCAACAAAGTTCTGATGATGAGACAGTTATAGTCTCGAAATCACGATTAATTTTAGAAAATATATATGAGGAGAGGTAAGAAACATTTAATTTCACCATAAATTAAACCTCATAGTGATTAATTCCTATAAAAGTTAAACATGTGGAAGCACTACTTTCATATAGTTTAGATGGGAGTGCCAGATTTTAGTGCCTGCTGTTATGACGTTACACAAAATTGTCTGATTTTGTCAGTTTTTATTTTAAAATATAGCATTAACTATACATCTTTTAATATTTCATTAAATACATTTCTTAAATTTGAAGAGAAAAATTTTCGCCTAGACCGGGACTCGAACCCCGGACCCTTGGCTTTCCGGGCCAAGTGCTCTACCAACTGAGCTACCGAGGCAAGTTACGATCTAGACGCAAATTTTTCTCTTATATACGTTGTAATTCCCTATTGCCAAATGCTTTTGAAACCAATGTTAAAATGTTAAATCAATAATAAAAAAATTCATTAGAAGCCTTACTTAGCTTTCAAAAGTACATGTTAAATTCCCAATGAAATGTCTTCTGAAACTAAGAAAGCCGCCATTTGACAAGATAGAAACAATGGTTTCCCCCCCCCAAGCATTTGGCAGTAGGGAATTACAACGTATATAAGAGAAAAATTTGCGTCTAGATCGTAACTCGCCTCGGTAGCTCAGTTGGTAGAGCACTTGGCCCGGAAAGCCAAGGGTCCCGGGTTCGAGTCCCGGTCTAGGCGAAAATTTTTCTCTTCAAATTTAATTTATCTTTCATTGAGAAATGTTAAATCAATAATAAAAACATAAATACATTTCTTATTTAAATAAATTACTCATATGATCTTCTTAACTGTAGGATTTAGAAATCAAGTCATTTTATTTCCTTATAAACAGAAATTAATAGATTTGGAATCAATTTATTATAATAAATGTTTATTTATATATGTTTTTTGATTATACAGAAAATAGTTTTGACCATAGAAAATTTAAATGTATAATTTCTGTAAAATTCTGTATCAAGAGAATCTGGTTAGAAAATTGTTGCCAATGTGTCTCAGCTATATGTGCTTTGAGCACAAACATACAAGACTTCTATTCTTATGTTAAAGCCAGACTTGCAAGATATATAAAAATAATATATATATTATATGGAATTTGCAAAAAAAAAAAAAAGAGAGAAATAAATTAATATATATACACATTCTCAAAATGTTTTATAAAATTTTACCAAATCATAATTCCAGATTTTAAAATTACAGAAATACATCCTTACCAAAAGACTGAATTAGAACAGTTAAATGAGATATATATCATAACTTGGCATTTTTTGTTAATACTTTAACAAAATTGAGACATTTTAATTCACTCTTCTATAGTTAAAAAGAAACATGACTTGGAATTTCAGGTGTTAATTTGTAAACAGTTATAAGTATTAAATTAATTTTTTCAATAGTAAGATTTTTACTAATTTATTGCTTATAAAAATGCAATTTTTTGATCCAAATTAAACTATTGCATCATATATGATAAGTTGAACTTTTAATTTTATCAAATATATTTAATTTAAATGTAGTTGTATATTAATTAATTAATGTTAACCATTATATTGAATTGAATTCATAAAGTTTTATGATGAACTTGAAGAAGATTTTCGGGCTGTAGGCCGTGGTCGTGAGGCTTGTAGTTCCCCGACGTTTCGCCAGAGACTGCGTCTGGCATCCTCAAGGATTGTCTTGAGACTGGCAATTCTGTCCGCTGTCTGTCTTATTTATACGTTCACCGCGATGTGTTCGTAAGTTGTATCTGCCTTCTGATTGGTCAGCGTTAGGGACTTCCATTGCTCCAATGAGATTGCTGTTTGATGGTCTAGTCGACTGTACGTTAGACCATCAAACAGCAATCTCATTGGAGCAATGGAAGTCCCTAACGCTGACCAATCAGAAGGCAGATACAACTTACGAACACATCGCGGTGAACGTATAAATAAGACAGACAGCGGACAGAATTGCCAGTCTCAAGACAATCCTTGAGGATGCCAGACGCAGTCTCTGGCGAAACGTCGGGGAACTACAAGCCTCACGACCACGGCCTACAGCCCGAAAATCTTCATCAAGATCATCATAGCAACTCCGGCCGTGAAAGTCTACGTGAATTCATAAAGTTTTATTTTTAAGGGGGTAGAATTTGAATTTATCTAAATTACAGTCTTAATTGATTGGACTTAATTGTATTAGGACTGGAAGATTTTTTATTTCCTCTTTAGTGATTCTTTATAGAGATGATTATTTACATATAAGTTATAAACTAGGCAATTCTTATAGCATATGTAAATTTTTCTTACATAAATTTTAAAAGCTGCAAAAAAAGTTTTATCTAAAGAAATACCTTAATAAAGACTTAAAATAAATTAAACACGTAAATAATATTTATATTTGAAGAGAAAGTAATAAAATAATTTTTTGAATTTTCTTTGTGAAGAGACATAATTTGAAATATTCAAATATTATAATTAAATAGCTTGTTTGTATGAACGTGCCATGGTCAATCTCTGACTATTCTAATAATGCCAAATTTTGATATTGTTTCTCATAACTGTTTATTGTGTAAAACATTATAGATAAAGTGAAGTTTGCTGGTGTGTATTTTATTGATATGATAAATGTTTATTTTCAGTGGAATTTGAAAACTGTGTTAAAGCAGGATGGTGAATCCACTTTGTATCTTCAATCAGTCGATACAGACAGAGAGGAAAGGCAGGAAATGCAGACAAGAAGAATTGATGTAATACAGGAATGTTGGAGTTGTGACCGTTGCACTGTTCGTCCACGCAGGCTCGGATGAACCTCAGGAGTCCAGTTGGAGTGTCGGAGTATTGAGACTCAACAGGTGTCATGTGTGGGAAGGTAGATTTCACTACATTTACCTATAATTAATAACATTAACAATTTAAGAAAATAAAAATAGGGCTCAACTGCACTTCTACTATCTCAAAATTTTTCTGTTTATATTGTTGTAAACTATAGCTTTTGTTCTGTACTTACCATCATTTTCTAATATTTTAAACGATTTTAAAACAATTTTTATAACATTATTAGACAATTTTAAAGTATTTATTTAAATATGCAAATCGCAATATTATGAGACTGTTAGACTGTTGACGCTAACTGCTATTTTCTCCACAGAGTATATTACTTAGTCTATGATTTTTCTATCGCTGTTTTGGGTTATCACTGGTTGGATCAGCGTTAGGGAGTGATAAGTAAGTGTACACCCATTTTTAATAAATGTTTGGTAACTCACTATGATGTTTGTGGGTTATCATTCAATGATAACATTATCACTGCTATTTCTAACTGCTACCGTGTATTCGCAGTTCTTTGCAGTTTTGAGATAGTGTAAGTGCAGTTTTTCCAAAAATAGAATTAATGTTGAGTTGTTTTTGACTCACCTCGTACTTCTTAACTCCCTTGCATATCCGGGTTTCATTACTACATTCGTGACATTCTCAATGCTGTATCACCTTCACAACTCCCTTGCATACCCGGGTTTCATCACTGCATTTGTGACATTCTCAATGCTGTATCACGCTGTGAACGTGAGTTAAGAAGTATGCAAGGGAGTTAAGAAGTATGCAAGGGAGTTAAGAAGTATGCAAGGGAGTTAAGAAGTATGCAAGGGAGTTAAGAAGTATGCAAGGGAGTTAAGAAGTATGCAAGGGAGTTAAGAAGTATGCAAGTGAGTTAAGAAGTATGCAAGTGAGTTAAGAAGTATGCAAGGGAGTTAAGAAGTATGCAAGGGAGTTAAGAAGTATGCAAGGGAGTTAAGAAGTATGCAAGGGAGTTAAGAAGTATGCAAGGGAGTTAAGAAGTATGCAAGGGAGTTAAGAAGTATGCAAGGGAGTTAAGAAGTATGCAAGTGAGTTAAGAAGTATGCAAGGGAGTTAAGAAGTATGCAAGGGAGTTAAGAAGCATGCAAGTGAGTTAAGAAGCATGCAAGGGAGTTAAGAAGCATGCAAGGGAGTTAAGAAGCATGCAAGGGAGTTAAGAAGCATGCAAGGGAGTTAAGAAGCATGCAAGGGAGTTAAGAAGCATGCAAGGGAGTTAAGAAGCATGCAAGGGAGTTAAGAAGCATGCAAGTGAGTTAAGAAGCATGCAAGTGAGTTAAGAAGTATGCAAGGGAGTTAAGAAGTATGCAAGGGAGTTAAGAAGTATGCAAGGGAGTTAAGAAGTATGCAAGGGAGTTAAGAAGTATGCAAGGGAGTTAAGAAGTATGCAAGGGAGTTAAGAAGTATGCAAGGGAGTTAAGAAGTATGCAAGGGAGTTAAGAAGTATGCAAGGGAGTTAAGAAGTATGCAAGGGAGTTAAGAAGTATGCAAGGGAGTTAAGAAGTATGCAAGGGAGTTAAGAAGTATGCAAGGGAGTTAAGAAGCATGCAAGTGAGTTAAGAAGCATGCAAGGGAGTTAAGAAGCATGCAAGGGAGTTAAGAAGCATGCAAGGGAGTTAAGAAACATGCAAGGGAGTTAAGAAGCATGCAAGGGAGTTAAGAAGCATGCAAGGGAGTTAAGAAGCATGCAAGTGAGTTAAGAAGCATGCAAGGGAGTTAAGAAGCATGCAAGGGAGTCAAAAATAACTCAGCATTAACACATTCAGTACCGTAAACCAGTTAAGGCGCTTAAAGAGACTATTGTGTATGTGACCGTCGGTCAGTTAACTCATTTTAGAGCGGGCGCGAACAAACCACATTTATATTCGGCGCCTAAATATTGTGTTGGCTTAGTATGTCTTGGAGATCATAGATGGCATGTAAATGTACATTTTCTATTCCCCTTTGACACGTTTAACCTTGATGAATCCCCTTTTATTTTTAAAACACATGGTCATTCACCCAAACTTATCTCCAGGCTCCAATGCAGTCGTATATGTTTCTCGTTATCACGCTGTTGTTTGTGTGTGAGTGAAACCATGGCGAAAGAAAAATATCTCACTGAAGGAGAATTAGTGAATATTTTGTATAATGATGACTCAGGTGACGAACTGACTCCTGAATTAGAAGATTCACAAAGTGAAAGTGAAGATGAACATCCACTTCCTGAAATTGATACACCGATAACATGTGATGTAAATCACCAATGTTATTTCACCATAAAATACTACTAGGATATCTCCTTTAGGTATGTACAAAATTTGAATTTTCTAGGACTAATGGTTTGTGAATAATGGTCCATTTTCTGAAGTGCCACGAAAAGGGTAGCTGGGGTATTTAAATGGCTGGCCTGTGGGTTTAAATGCCCTGCTCAGTGCCTGGTACTGAATGTGTTAATTAAAGAAACCTCATTGTGTTATTTCCTACCTACATAACTTAATAAAAATATAATTTTATTCCTGAATAATCTCGGCATCATGAAGAAAATTTTAACAAGATACGTACCCATTTTTGTGCTAAATTGGTTTCTAGGAAAAAATAAAATAAAAATAAGTTTTATGGAGGGTCCTGAAATGAGATTTTATCAATTATAATTTTGGATAAGGGATTCGTTAAATGTTTTATTCTAGGTACTAACAAATAAGCAAGTAAACCATTTTAGAATATTTCTCACTCTCACTATATTGCATCCAAGCTAAGTTTGAGTTATATTGAAAACTAACTTGCATAAGGTATTACTTCTCTGACTCCGTCTATTGGGGGAACTGTGGTACTACTTTTATCTGCCATATGACTGAATTGTCTATGGAAGTGTCCATGATAGAAAATTTTTTCTTAGTCTATGTCTCATTTTACGAGAAATAAGATAGAATACAAGATAAGATGGTACCAATAATTAGTAACTTCCTCCGTTTCTTATATATTTATAGGTTTACCTAATCAGATGTTTACATTCTTTCTACGAGGGCGGATCGGAAAGTAACGAACAATAATTTTTTTTAAAAAAGTTTAATAGTAAAAAAAGGAAAAAAAATCACAAATGAACTTACATCTTTTACCTACTTTTCGACATAGTCACCAACTTTCTCAACACATTTTTCCCATCGTGTTACCAGTTTCAATATGCCCTGTTCGTAGAAGTCCGTTTGGTTGGAGTGTAGCCATCTGCGCACTGCTGATTTCACTTCCACATCTGTCTCAAAGCGTTTGCCGGCCAGGAATTTCTTCATGGGACCAAACAGATGAAAGTCCGATGGTGCAAGATCCGGACTGTATGGTGGATGCTGGAGCACCTCCCAACCAAATTCGGCGATTTTCTGATGAACGACAGCAGCAACATGGGGGCGAGCATTGTCATGAAGTTTAACGTTAATGTTGTGAAGTTTGTCACGAATGGCACGACGCAACTTCACCAAAGTTTTAATGTAGGCCGCAGCATTCACAGTGGTCCCGTGTTCAGCAAAGTCCACCAATAAAACACCATGCATATCCCAGAACACTGTCACAAGCACTTTCCTGGCAGATTGAGTCACTTTGAATTTTTTCTTTACTGGGGAACCAGCATGTTTCCACTCCATTGATGCCTGCTTTGTTTCGGGCGTGTAGTGGTATGCCCACGACTCATCACCTGTGACGATTCCTTCCAGAAAGTCATGTCCTTGTGCGGTGTACCGCGTTAAGTGGTCCAAGCTTGCCATCATTCGCTGGCCCTTGTTGTCGTCTGTCAGGTTCTTAGGCACCCAGCGAGCACTAACTTTACGGAATTTCAAATTTTCATGAACAATATCGTACACCGCACCATAGGAAATGTTGAACTTCTGCGATAAGGCTCGCAGTTGCACACGCCGGTCGTTCAGAATTGCCGCCTCAATGCCTCTGCGGGATTGCTGCTGTTGTCGGCCGGCCGGAGCGTGGCGAATCACTAAGGTTCACGCGTCCCTCTTGGAAGAATGTGCATCACCTGGAGACATTGCTATGGTCCATACAATCATCCCCATACACGCCACGCATGTCCCTGTGAATTTCACTGGGTTTATGCCCTTTGGCCCACAAAAATCGAACAACACTTCTCTGTTCCTCACAGGTGGACGACTGTAGCATGCGCGCCATCTTTGTTGCATAGTTCAAGCTTCTCTCGCAAGAGGTGCACCTGAGAAAAAAATACCATCTGTAGGAAAACTTCAAAACTATATCTCTGTGAAATTTCAACATTCTAGCTGCAATACCAAGGCAGAAAAAAATTATTGTGCGTTACTTTCCGATCCGCCCTCGTATATGTCGATAGATATTCTTTATTAGCAATTTCATTAGAAATTATGAGCAGAATATATACTAAATGCTGACTCACCTGTAAATTCTGTTGTTATTTTCACAACATCCTCAATGACTAATGTGAAATATTTTTCAATAAACTGTTTGAAAACATTCAAATAATGGTTATTTTAAGAAGTCATATTTTGAGGTTCTTTTAATCAAATTTTTTTGAGACTGGAAACATCTTACCTCTATTTAATGTTGCTTTGATCTCAAACATGTTTTGATGTAATCTTCGATATCATCTTCAGCTTGCCCAATTCAATCTGGGCAAGCTGAAGATGATATAGAAGATTCTATCAAAACATGTTCGAGATCAAATCAACATTAAATTGAGGTAAGATGTTTCCAGTCTCAAAAAAACTTCATTGGAGTATACGTACCCAATCTCCTTTGACATTTACTACTATTGCTCTAGCATCAAGGTAGCTGTGGAACTCTGATGTACAAATTGGTAAATTTTTATAGTCAGGTGTTAATCCGGAGCATGCTAATAAGAATTCCCACTTCTTGTTCATATCCCAGAAATATACATGCCTGAAAAAATAAATTTTTCAAAATTAATCTATGGTATATTTATTTTTCAATAATTACCACTATAGTCAATTGCATATTAAAAAATAAAAATCAATTGAATCGTGAATTCTTCTTACCTCATACATCTATATTATTTAAGACAGAACCGTGGTCATCACTTCAATCCTTAGCTGTTGTCATGACTCACTTCTGTGTTATACAACATAGATGTATGAGGTAAGAAGAATTCACAATTCAATTGATTTTTATTAAGAATACGAAATAAAGAAATAAGGGAAATTATGGGTGTACAAGAGGAACCGGACATCATAGACATTATAGAAAAGAAAAGATTACAGTGGTATGGCCATGTCAAAAGAATGCCAGAACAAAGATTGCCTAAAATTGTTATGGAATGGATCCCAATGGAAAGGAGGAAGAGAGGAAGACCGAAGAAAACTTGGATAAAAGCAGTACAAGCAGCTATGAATATCAGAAGAACGGAGGAAGATCAATGGATGGACAGAGAGGAATGGCGTTTGGTTTCCAGAATACGGCGGCAGCTGCCATGATACCAGATGATGATGGGATCCTCATAATACACCATGTTCCAAAATGATGGACGGGGTTTTTAAGTAGTTGGTATAGCTTTACAAACGAAATTGGATGCGTGATTATTTGCTATAATGAAAGAAAAACTGTGAAAGTTTCATATCCTGTATGCAGTAATTTGTTTTTTGTTATTATTACATCGTCAGCGTTAAATTTGTGAAAATGGCAGAAGTCATTTACAGAAGTCCTGTACAGAAGTCATTTTATGTGTTGCAATTTGCGAGGTCTAGTTCCATTGTTGCAGTGCAGCGAGTTTTGATGACAATTTGGAATTGATCCTCTGACAGATAAAATTATCCATCGATGGTATAAACAGTTAGAAACAACTAGATGTATCTGTAAAAGGAAAAGTCCAGGACGTCCATGAACACCAAGTGACGCGTTGGTCCGGATGACATGATTCATTCCCATACCCTCCACGGTGTCTCCCGATCTCACACCTTGTGATTTCTTCCTGTGGGGGTATGTGAAGGACCATGTGTACGTACCACTACTTGTGGATGACCTTCTAGACTTGAGAAGAAGGATTGTTGCTGCTGTTGAATCCATTACTCCAAATATGCTGACCAAGGTTTGAGAGGAATTCGACTACCGGCTAGATGTGTACCGTGTGACGAAAGGTGCTCACATCGAGCACTTATAAAGTATGTTATGAAAACTTACAGTTTCTCTTTAATCCCACATAATTTGTTCTTATATATATCATGTTAGCCCTCCATGGTATCTTTACCTTGTCGTGGTGGAGTGGCTTGCATGCTTAAATGATGCACAAATAGGAATGAGATGCACAAAGAAATTAAACATAGGCTCAATTCTGGAAATGCGTGCTATTATGCATTGCAGAGACTCTTGATGTCTCAACTCCTTTCAAAAAACGTTAAACTGAAAATATATAAAACTATTATTTTACCAGTTATATTATATGGGTGTGAAACGTGGACTCTTACTTTAAGGGAGGAAAGGAGATTACAAGTATTTGAGAATAAAGTACTTAGGAAAATTTTTGGACCAAAGAGAGATGAACAGACAGGTGAATGGAGAAGACTACATAACAACGAACTACATGGTCTTTATAGGAAGCCAGATATAATAAGAACAGTTAAGTCTCGTAGACTGCGATGGGCAGGACATGTTGCACATATGGGGAATGAAAGACTAGCATGGAAGCTTCTTGTAGGAAAGCCAGAGGGAAAACGTCCAGTTGGTAGACCAAGAATGAGATGGGAGAATAACATTAACCATGATTTGAGGGAAGTAGATTATACAGGGAATGATTGGAAAGCATTAGCTCAGGATAGGGATGTATGGAGAGCTTATGTCCGCGCGGCCATGAACCTACGTGTTCGATAGTGCCAGTGAGTAAGTAAGTAAGTAAGTATATATCATGTTAGGGAAATTAAATAACTTTGAAACCCTGTCCATCATTTTGGAACACTCTGTATAAAATTCCCAACATGAATATATGAATTGCAATTAGTCTGCCACACTAGTTCAGCTAATGGTATAATGAGTTACAGCTCCTGTCTTAACTATTCTTAACCCTTAATTACTCACACGGGGTAATTTTTTTCCATTAGGTTGAAAGATGCTACTATTTAGTGACAATTACATTTACGAAATTCCCTGGAACTCACCTATTCTCAAATGACCTCTTCCAGCATGTGTTTCAGTTGTATTTAGTTTCTTGGAATAGCTAATGGCTCAATTATATTTATTTTATGTCATTGTTGCTGCCTGCGGAAATTTTTTACCCCGCGATGCCTAGCATCTGTAGAGAATTGTTTTCTATTCTCGTGCTTACAATTTGAAGTCTAAGGGTCGTATGCAAATACATTAGTCTCTACTCAAATTACTTCCAATCACTGGTGAGCTGAGATCGAATTAATGGCCGCCTTACCGGTCATGCATGAATGTTGACATTTTCGTAATATTGGCAACGAATTACCCAGAATTCTCAGCAATAAAACCACTTCCGTTATTTTCGTCTGCTATAGAGGAATGCATTTATGCTTGCATGCCGCAAATAATACCGTATACAAACACGTCTGCGATGCGCAATATTACGCCGATTCTCCTGTTCTTCCAGTTGAATTCTTTGGTAGACTCTATCAAATTCCTCTTCTCCGCGTATACCGAAAACATGATCGAAGTCTTCAAGGTCCGACATCTTGGATAAGTTTCAAACTACATCGGTTACCATCGGTTCCCTTCGGGATTTTCACATAAGTTTATATCTTGAGCTACGATCTTAAGGTACCTTGTCAGGTAGCTTACAATTATCACCGCGTCAATAGATTTCTGAGTAAGAAAAATGTGTTTGGATAAAACTTTATCAGCAGAGAACGCCTTTTACTGTCTAATGCGTTCAAACATTCGACCCTAAGAGTAAATATGAGTAGAAAAAGGAAAATATTGACAAAAGATGAAATTATAGAACTGTTGGAAGCATCAGATGATGAAATTGTTGGCGGATTTTCTTCTTCATCAGACGAAGACTGTGATCAGGATTCTAACTCTATACAGAGTCCTGAAAGTGATCAGGATGATATTATGTCAGAAGATGAAGATGTCCAATCGCTGGCCACTGACTATTTTTTACTTCCTGTTGAATGTTGGCAGCATCAAGCACATATAATTATACAAGAAAATGTGGGAAGAAAGATTGCTCGCCACGACTTCCTGAAAGACCTTGGTCGGAGTCTACTGGACAGCTATCTGAAGAAAAGAGCAACCATAAACACTTTGCTAAAACCTCTTCAGGCGAAAATAAGACATGTCACAGGACGTGTGGAGGAAGCTGAACCACTGATCATCAGAAAAGGAGGGAGGTGCCACTTCTGTCCCAGGGCCAAAGACCGGAAGACAAAAAAATGATGCGCCAATTGCAGCAAGCCGATCTGCAAAGATCATGTGGTGGAGACCAGTCCAGACTGCTTTTGTGTTGAGTGAGGTGTGTATATATATATATATTAATATTATTTTAAAAAATCATTAAACTTTGTAATAATGTGATAGGAAAGCCAGATGGAAAACGCCCAGTTGGTAGACCAAGAATGAGGTGGGAGAATAACATTAACTATGATTGGAGGGAAGTAGATTATACTGGGAATGATTGGAAAGCATTAGCTCAGGATACGGATGTATGGAGAGCTTATGTCGGACTAGTCAGTTGGAGTTATGGCTGAGGATGAACATGACTGTGTTTGAAACTGCGGTATCATGGAAGCATGAATCATATGAGGTGAGTTGTTTAAACAAAATGTTCTCCAATGAATTTTAATGATTATACCTCATAATTATATTTGAAAAGAAAAATATACGCCTAGACCGGGATTTGAACACAGGACCTCCTTTGACTCTCTATGTCAGTGCTCTTCCATCTGAGCTACCTAGGCCTCCAATCTAAACGCGTATTTTTCTCTTACACATAGTTAATTCCCTAACCCCAAATACTACGAGCTGTTTACTTCCCAACATTAATTTAATATAAATGCCTTATCTTACTTGAATATTTCTTCAATGCTGGGCCTTTCTTGTGGTTCGTACACAAGCATCCACGAGATGAGATCATTAACTTCACAACTTGTGGTTCTAAGAGAAGAACTTCCTTTTGTCACATTGTTCTGTATTTCCTTAGTGTACAGTCCAAAAGGATGCATTCCTCCGGTTAAAATGAAATGAACAAGCATACCAGCAACTTGAATGTCAGATTTAAGTGTGCAATGCATGAGCCATTGGTGTGCATAAACTTCTTGTGTTTCTCTTGACCACCATATCTGTGATGACATAGGAGGATACATGTATCTAAACAAAGCCTGGAACACACAGATATACAGAATGTTAGTGAAGTTGATTAAACACCTTTAATAGTTCAAGATCCGGCTGCAAGATTACTACGTTCATCGAGCGTATGAACAAAATCAATTTTTTTCATAAATTTGTGAATTACTGAATACATAATATTTAATTTTAGGAAGTAAAAATAACCTCTCTTGGTTAACTCTTGTTTTTTTTCGACCCCGACACTATTAGGGCATCCGAGGGCTAGGGAGTCTTTCCTTTCTTCCATTTCTTCTCCAGAAAAGCCTGACCAGAGGCTATATGATGGCAGCCCCATCACTGGTCTTGCCTTCCTTTGGCCAGCAACCAATCGAAGGGACTATTATTATGCTTTCAAGTCTTATATGAGAATTTCCTGGTTCTGGAGGGAAAATTTTCTATAGGATCGTAACAGGCCTTGGCCTAATACTTGGAAGGAAGAAGAAGAAGAATAATTTTGAGGTTATTTTAATTATATTATTTTTAGTCTGATCATCTTACCTCAATATTACATATTGAGGTAAGATGATCAGACTAAAAATAATTACATATTGAGATAAGATGATCAGACTAAAAATAATATAATTACTGTACATTTTTGCCGAGTTGCATATTAAAATTCGGCCGCCAGTACATTTAATAAAATAAATAAACTAGTTGTAACCGTTTAGTAGTAGGCACCACATGTGGTGGTTACGTCACCCATTGAGAGAAAGTAGGTATAGGAAGGAAGGAGAAATGAACCCCTAGGCCTCGAGTACTCTAATACCATCAGGGTCGAAAGAAACAAGAGGTCAGTCAAGGGAGACTGGATAGAAAAGTTGAAAGAGGGAATTGGTATGGGGAGGAGAAGTAATACCAATTCGGTCAAAAAAGAAAAACTCACCAAGCTGACCAGTGCTTGTTGTGAGTAGCCCTTCCCTTTCGTTCATCATGCATAAGCATGATTACTAACAGCTGCACCACGAGAAGGTGAGGGATTGTCCAGCTTTTGTAGAAGAGACCAGCCTTTCTGCTAAATATTGGAGTGCAAGAGAGCGAATGATTTCATTATCAAGTGCTCGACATTAGATACCAACCAACCACATTTAATAAAAATGTAATTTATTTATATTTAAATTAATATTGGGAAGTAAACATTATGAGGTTATATCATATGAGGTGAGTCGTTAAAAATATATTCTACACTCACTATTAATGTAATTTATTTATTTATTCAAAATAATTTGATTCACTTCTTATTAACATAAATTCTAATCCAGTTCACAAAATCAATGTATAGAGCTTGAAAAGTTTTGGTTGCCATTGCACACTTGTCCGTAAACCTCCTTGTGGCTACAACAGGCTGTGACACCAAACAGTAATAAAATGGCAGTACGTATTTATTGTTTTATATTGTTTCAAATAAATTTCAGTTCATTTAAAATGTAGTGATTTGTTTCGTATAATGTATATTAACACTAGCTTTTGGATATATTTTTGTATATACATTGTACATAGTATACATAAAGGGCAGTGGTTTTACTTCCCGCTGCGAGGGAACAATATAAAATAATAAATACGTACTTACTGCCATTTTATTACTGATTGGTGTCACAGGCTGCTGTAGCCGTGAGGTGGTTTACGGCAAAGTGTGCAATGGCAACCAAAACTTTTCAAGCTCTATACATCGATTTCTGTGAACTGGATTATAATTTATTTTAATAACAAGTGAATCAAATTATTTCGAATAAATAAATAAATTACCATTATCATCATCATCCTGCCAGGTATTAGTCCTAGAAGAACTGTTACGGCCTGAGAAAGCGGTTTTTGTGCCATCTTTTCATAGGTCGACCGAGTGACCGTTTCCCATTTGAACAGTAGTTCATTATTGCCTTGGGGATCCTGGATCTAGCTATTCTTGAGAGACATGTTCCTTCCAGTTTAGCTGATATCTGGAGATATAGTCCAGTATTGGTGACACATTAAGTTCTTGAAGGATTTCTAAATTTTTTTTCGATCCCATTTGGTGTAGCCAGCTGTTCGGCCTATAAATTTCATCTCACAAGCTGTTAGTCTGCTTTCATCTCTCGTCCTTATAGTCCATGCTTCACTCCCATAACATAGGACTGGTCGAGCCATTATTTCATAAAGATGAGTACGAGTTGATTTTTGCATAGATAAATAAATTACATTTTAATTAAACATACAGGCGGCCAAATTTTAATAGGCAACTCGACAAAAATTGTATTCATTCACAATTTTATGAAAAAAATAGATTTTGTTCATACACTCGATGAACGTAGTAATCTTGCAGCCGGATCTCGGACTATAAAGTGACTAGCGGTTACCATACTTGCCTCTGGTTTGTGAATTTAAACACAGTTAGGGTCAGTGGATTTGTTTAAGCATATCAAAATCTTGAGGAGGGAAGTAAAGCTATGAATCCTGTGTTATTGATTTATGGCATGTAAACAACTAGCCTTAAATCTTGTTTCGTAAGCCCTTGTTTCCCTCAAGGGGGGTTATGGGTGAAATTTCTATTTTCTACAGTGTTTAAGCTACATACTTGATTTTTTGTACACACATTCACGCCATAATAGGTGATATTATATTAAAGTTTCATCCTTCTAGGCTTAAAGGGTTTTGAGTTATTGAAGAAAATCCATTTAAAAATTTGCATATTTAAATTTTTAATAAGTCCCATAATTTTTTAGTAAAATTTTTAAATTTTTTTCTACACGACCACTGACTTATTTAGAACAACACTGTGCATTAACTTTTCTATATCATTATAATAAATGAAGAAAAAAATATATACATCCTCTGCATATGATTTTTTTAAAAAATTACTACACATATTTTATTTTTTATTTAAAAAACTATCAATGTGTTTCAAAATCCATGCATAGAATTATTATCCATAGTGTGTGGGACATGCAGTTAAAATTTCGTGCTTCTATCATTAAATTTGTCAATGCTATTTTGATTTGAATGTATTGAAATGCAATGAAAATAAAAGTGTGGAAAAGCCAATTTGAAAGTTTGCATGCAGTTAAATTAGAATGTAGCATACATGCCCTCCTACAGTCATTAGGGAGACTTACAAGCGCCATAGCACACTCAAACTTCACCAACTTATACTTTAAGGTATGTAGTATTTTTTAATACAAAAAACAAAAATTGCTAAATTTGACCAAAAATGTCAAAAATTTCACCCATCACCCCCCTGAAGGAGATTTAGGCACTCTGCACCTACAGGGAACCGTACTAATTTAGTTACACTTGTTTTCGTATAGATATCACTGGAATGGCCCATGGTCAGCGTTCTGCCTCATGCTAACATCTAAGAAACCAAGGTAGTACTAGGACAGGAAAATTCGGTAAATTTTGCTTAGAGGCCTTTTTAACGAGCCTGAAAATCTTCAGACTCAGGACCCTTGCCTTAAAGTCCCTCCTGGAGAACTTGCTTCTTGGATTTTTCCATCCTAAAAAAACCATCCATTCTGGCCGGGTTTGAACCTGCGACCCTCGGGCCCAGAGGCAAGGAGCATAACCACTAGTCCACCACGGCCAAAGAGGCCTATGAATAAAATTAATTGGCCATTTTATTTTAATTTATTTGATTATTTTAATTTATTTAATTGCAATTTTAATTAAATGGCCATTTTATGTCCATATTTGAATTGCAATGCTGTAACATGATGCTATTTTAGCAATTGATATATATATATATATATATATTAATCACAGTGTATTAATAATAGAAAGTATCATCATCATCATCATAGTACATTCACGAATTTAGGCCATTTGTTGACCTGTTTCGGCCTCAAGAGAAACACCATCCAAAAGTCTTTTGAGTGGACGTCCTGGTCTTCTTCTTCCTGCAGGTTGATATCTTAACATTTGTTTGGGTATTCTGTGATCTTCCATTCGATGAACATGTTGCATCCATCTTGACTTATAATCTGAAATTTTGTTTTCTAAAGGTTCCATGTGTAATTCTCCTAAGATGTCTTCATTTTTTTTGTGATCTAGTAGTGTGTATCCTGCAGTCCTCCGAAGGTATCTCATTTCAGCAGATCTAAGTCTCTGTATATCCTTCTGTTTCAACATCCATACCTCTCTACCATAAAAAATTATAGAAAGTAACAAATATTTAATTAGTTAATGCTATAAGATAAATATATCTTACTAGCTAATACCTGGTGTGGGATGCTGCTCTTATATAAATGAAATATTAAATGCTAATTAAATTATTATGATATACGCTGAGACAAAACAAACATGGCAGTTGCTAGTCAGTTTTAATTTTGGATTTCAGGTAAACCTCCACTTCTAATTGTCGGATTTCGCTCATTTTTTGGACAATACCTACTTCGGTTTATTTTAATAGGATATACCAAGTTTCATTTTGAAACATCGACAAACGTGACCGCTAGAGCGATTTTTCAGTTTTTACTTCAGGTGAACTCCTATACCTAATGGTTTTTGATAGTCCAATTGTGAGTCTAAACCAATGATGGACCCAATCAAACAAAAAATTTAATCAAAATCGGTCTGGTTGTTTAGGAGGAGTTCAGTGAGAAGAATTATATATATATATATAATTCTTCTGTACGTGTGTTTATCACTGAACACCTAAATGACTCGATTGATTTTGATGAAATTTTTTGTGTGTGTTTGATTGCTTCCCTCAATGGTTTAGATTCACAATTGGACCCTCTAAAACCAATAGGGATATGAGTTCACCTGAAGTGAAAATTGAAAAATTGCTCTATCGGTCACATTTTTTGATGTTTCATAACAAAAACTTAGAATATTGTATTCAAATAAACCAAGGTAGGTATTGTCCAAAAATGAGTGAAATCCAACAATTAGAAGAGGAGGTTTACCTGAAATCTGAAATTAAAAACTGCCTAAATGACTGGTCCCATTTTGATGAATTTTTTTGTGTGTGTTTTGAGTGGGTATCTGGATGGTTTAGATTCACATTTGGACCCAGTAGGTGGCGCTGCAATCGGGTTATAGGAATTTTTTTATACATAGATAGTGCTGATGTCGTGGTATTTGACTTTCACCACTTATGTCATAGCTTAGCATTGCCAAATCAATTTAACCTGCAACTTTTTAAAAGTCCAAATAATATTTTTTAAAATGAAAAAAAAAATTGTTATTGATTGTTAAAACCTTTTCAGAAGTTCATGAATAATAATTTGAAACTTTTCATTTTCAGTGCTTATTTGTGTCAGTGATTCTATAAAATTTACAGAGTGTTGAATGGCTCATCGAAAATATATAACATTTGGACAAGACAATGTCTGTCAGGTCTGCTAGTTATATATATCTTAATATATAAAAATTTTGTGTCATGTTGTTTGTCCACTATGGAATCTTAAACTACTGAACCGATTTTAATAAAATTTTGCACACTGTGTGCAGTTTGATCCAACTTGAGACTTAGGGTGGTTTATAACTAAATTTATAGTCACATTATTTTTTATTGCAAATTATTTGTTTATTATTTAACAAAGAGTTATAATTATCTATGAGTTCCATATGATTCTAACAGATGGCGGTGTAAGGTAATTTGGTAAGGTAATTGGTTTATTATTTAACAAAGAGAGATCCAGATGGCTGTGCTTTTTGTTGCTACTGCGAATTTCAATTGAATTACAAATATTGATTATTTCATAATTTAAGTGTGTTCAGTGTTTATTTTATTTTCAATATTATTAATTTCGTGTGTAAGTATTAGTTTTAAGCAATCTGGCTGAAAGACAGCAACTTAATTAAAATTTTTAATGTATACCTTAGCCACAGCAATGCGTGGCCGGGACTTCGGGTAATTCTGCCTGTAGGCAGGTCCTTCACTGCAATCATAGCATTTTCATGCTATGCTTGCAGCTTTACTAGGGATTTGTAGGTGTGGTAGCTTCCCGTTGCTTTCCACACCGGTGAAGGATGATGATGATGATGATAATGATAAGGATGATGATGATGGTCATATGATTTTGGGGACCGTTTGGGCCTTAAAATTTTCCTGACATTTGTCTTACAGGTGAGGAAAAATCCCGATAAAAACCTCACCCAGAAAAACTGCCCCGACCGGGGATCGAACCCGGGCCTGCTGCGTGACAAGGCAGCACGCTACCTCGAGACCACAGCAGTGGACATACATATAATCATGATTGAATAAATAATTAATTGAATTAATTTAAGGGTTAACAAAATAAATCTATTTTCATTAATGTTTAAAGGAAATGACACTATGAGGTTTATTTTAATTAATAAATTGAGTTAACCTTTATGACTCACCTCATAAGTGTAGATATTCTTGAAGACTAGTTTCAATACACTATGTGTCATTCTAAATTCCATCTAACTAAGAATTAAATTAATGTTTTTATTACCTCACCTCATATCCTTTTTCTTCTATACTGCAGTTTCGGAGCTTATCTCCATCTTCAGTAGCCTCTGGTCGACCTGTGTTATGTCATTTCTTGGCGGTTTTTTCTTCTTACTTCTATCAGTGGAACCGATGAATCTCTGGATCATGTCAAAATTTGCAGGAGTTTCGAAATTCATGAGTTTTATCTATCTTATTGTTTTTGTATGTGGATTTTTTTCCCATACTCGTTGCAGTTCTGTTTGTTTATCTGTGTGTTTGATCAGGCTAAGCTTCTGTATCTATTAAATACTTTTCAGACCAAGGATGGGCCTGCTACAGCTGACCTTTGTCCGCACGTCACCCTTTTTAACATTTTTACGGTGGTCCTTTCAACAATCTAGGTTTTTAAAATAACAAATTAATTTCATCGGGCGACTAAGACATGGGGAGAACCGCGCCTCGCCCTTTTTGTTTTCTATATATATTTTGTCGCAAATCCTTACATTTGATCTGATATATTCATGATTTATATTCTTCTATTCTTCTTCCTCCTGCTCCAAGGTTTAAATTTTTGTTGGTTTTAATTACTCTTGTTTAGGCTGTATTCATTCTTTGGGACCAATCGAATGTTAAACTTATTGAAAATTTTTCCATCTAACTGTTGAATTGGTGGTTGGCAATCTTGTAGGTTGCTTCCTGCTCTCTCTGTTGGCTGACTGATGAACTTCCAAATTATAACCTTTTTTTTAATTTAATAAATTTGGGAATTTTTAACATTATGAGGTTTTATTGATAAGAATCAAATGAATTGTGAATTCTTTTTACCTCATACTTCTATGTTTTTTTAAACACAGCACCGCAGTATCGGCAACCATCGTCAAGACTGTCAATTTCTTCTTTTGCTGGTAATTATCCAAACTGCCATCTGGTGTTCTTTTGAAGGAGTCATTTTCTAAACTGGCATTTGTTGTATTTTTGAAGAACTTTGTAATCAAGTTTGGTTTGTCTGGAATCTCGAAGTTCATGGTTCTAGTATATATTTTTTTAAATATATATATTTTCCCAAACTGTTAAACCCAAAGGTTTAGATAGATGTTTCAAAAGTTTTGCTTTTTTTTTTTTCAATTCTATGATTCTCTAATAAACTATGTGCTGCTATAGCTGATTTTTCAATTTCTCCATTCTTTATGTTTCTAAAGTGTTCTTTTTTTATGAGTTTCCAAGTTCCTTTTTGTTTTTCCTATATACATCCTATTGCAATCTTTGCAATCAATTTGATAAATTCCAGATTTTTGTTTATATTCATTTTCAGTTTATAATGTTTTTTGAGAGGAGTTGGGATGACAAGAGTCCCTCTAATACATAATAGCATGCATTTCCAAAATTGAGTTCATGCTTAATTTCTTTGTGCATCTCATTCTATTTATAATTATTGTTCAGTACCGGTACCAGTATATATTTAAAACAATACTTTACCTGAGTTAGTCCAAAATCAGCCAATTTAACAACTCCTTTACGATCAATTAAAATATTGCCTGGTTTCAGATTACCATGAACAATTGGCGTATCTTTATATGTATGAAGGAATTTGAGACCTTCCAGAAACTGTGGGAATTAAGAAAACATCAATACTACTTAGTTATTTATGTAAATGTTGTCAAAATTGATAGTTCTCTGTACAATTTATTAAAGATAATAACTGACACCATGATGTTCCGATTGAGGGTCTTTCCACTTTTCAGCGGTTGCCCTTTTACCAGCCGGCTGCTGGCCCTTCACATCCACATGTGTCAATCACAGAGGTAGATGATCAACAGCCAGTGTAGGGGTGACATGTGGTTAGCATGTCGAGTCCCCCAGCCGTTATAGCTGGTTCCTCAACCTGGAGCCGCTACTTATTGTAGCTACCCAATTGCCTCGCGATGCTGGGTGGGCACCGGTCCCATACTGGCCGAAATACCATGAGAAAATTTCTTCCCCCATGGAGACTCGAACCAGCACAAGTCCCGTAGCTCTGCGCCAAGGCTTCCTACCTTAACCGCTCAGCTACGGCGCGGGACACACCATGATGTAAACATCAATAAAGTTAAAACAGGAATCAAAAAGTTTACAGCTCATCTTATAAAATAAGATGTTTTCAAGAACATCACTCCTGTTCTCAACAAAATATGTTAGAAACTTGTTTTACCTGTCTGACAAGATGTGCTGCCTGAGATTCTAGCTTGTTGTATAATTTAAGATACAAAATATATTCTCCAAGATTAAATTCACAGAGAGGTGTCGTTATAACAATCTTATTTTTCAACAAAACACAATGAAGAAATTCAAGAATATGTTCATTTTTAATCCCAATTAGTGGAGTAATGGCTGTCTGGAGAAGCACAGTTAGTGGGGGTTTGCATACAGAGGAATATTGATAGCATCGTTTGACTGCTAAGGGAAAGCCATCTCCACTCATGCCTAGTTCTACGTCGCCAAAGTTGACTCCTTTTGAAATTTTGTATAAGTTATGTTTATTTTCTGAGCACAAGATCAGATTTCCATTGTTAAATTTGTGATGTTCTTGCTGTGGCAAGGATTGGAATGATACTATTAGAGGTGTCCATCTGCTGACAGCATTGAAATCAGAGTTATATTTTACAGTATGGCATAACCTGTAAAAAAGAAATATTATGGTCCAGTTTAATCGACTGTTAAGATTAAATTAAAATACATCATACATCATACTTAAATTACTGTTGGGAAGTAAACATTATGAGGTTATATCATTAATAGTGAGTGGAGAACATATTTTTAATGACTCACCTCATACAATTTCAAATTTCTTTCTTCTTCTTCTTCCTTCCAAGTATTAGGCCAAGGCCTGTTACGATCCTATAGAAAATTTTGCCTCCAGCGTTTCATAGGACGGCCGTGATCTTCGTCCTCTTGATATATAATTATAAACAGCTTTGGGGATCCGATTTGAACTCATTCTTTCAAGATGGTGTTTCCAATTTAGTTGGTACCGTTTAATATATTCCAAAATTGGCGTAGTCTTCAATTCTTTTAAGATATCGGTGTTCCTTTTCCGATCCCATCTGGTGTAACCCGCTGTTCTGCGCATGAATCTCATTTCACAAGCCGTTATTCTGCTTTCATGTTGTTTTCTTAGTGTCCATGCTTCACTACCATAGGTCAACACTGGTCTAGCCAAAGTGTTATATAAACGTAATCTGGTGTTTTTTTTGTACAAGGGATGGTTTCATAACTTGATTAATAATTCCTAAACTTTTATTATAACTAGTAACTTTTTCAGGGATATCCTTTTCATCCCAGATAGAGAGATAATATCCAAGATATTTAAATTGATTAGATCTCTTTAATACCAAGAAGATGTCTGAAACCGTCGGTATGAAAGAAATTTGAAATTATATGAGGTGAGTTGTTAAAAATATGTTCTCCACTCACTATTGACTTCTTACCTCACCTCATATCTAGTCTTCTAATTATACTGCAGTTTCAAAACCTTGGCGCCTTCATCTTCAGTAATATTTTGTCGACTGATGTTATGTCAATCAGAAGAACATCTTCTTCCTACTGTTGGTGGACTGATAAACCTCTGGATCCAATCAGAATTCGTGGGAGTTTCAAAGTTCATAACTTTTCCTTTCTTAAAATTCATCGGAGAACATATTGTTTAAACAACTCATCTCATAGGATTCATGCTTCCATGATATCGCGATTTCAAACATAATCATGTTCATCGTCAGCCATAACTCCGACTGATGAAATTCTTCGGCCGTCAACTATTCTATTGTCGCCATCTTCAGTGCTGCCATCTATGGTTGAATTTATGAACTTCGAAATCAATGTAATTTCGTTAGGGATATCAAAATTCATTGATCTATTTTTGTTTTTCTGAATGTATATTTTTTCCCAAACTGTCAATTCCAAAGGTTTCTCTACTTGTTTTAAAAGTTTAGCTTCTCTTCCAATTTTATGATGTTCTAATAAACTATGTGGCAGCAATTGCAGATTTTTCAATTTCACAATTTTTAATATTTCTGAAATGTTCTTTTGTCCGAATTTCCAAATTCCTTTTTGTTTTTCCTATATAAACTTTATTGCAATCTTCACAATTTTGTTTTTTTTTTAATGTGGATTTTTTTCTCAAAATGTGAGTTCCTTTTGTTTTTCTATTTGTTTAATTAGACTAGGTTTTGAAGCTGCAGTCTAGTTAGAAGACTGGATATGAGGTGAGGTATGAAGTATTTTAATTTAATCTTAAATTAAACCTCAAAGTGATTTTTCCTATAAAAGTTCAATTAAACAACTGTTTTTTTTATGTTAATTTCAAATATAACATCAAAATATATAGCTTTAACCACATAAAAATTAATGTTTAAATTTTCAATAAAAATACTTCGAAAAGAAGTCATCAGATGGCGTTGTTGATAGCAATGGATATCGGCCTTTGGATGAAAGGAGAATTAATTGTATAAGTGGAAAGAAATTTGACGTTCCTATTGGAAGTTCGAATGGCATAACAGTTACTGCACTGATGTACAGAGTCAGCCAGGATTCGATTCCCATTTCCAATATAATTTTCATCTTCTTCTTCTTCTTCTTCTTCCTTCCAAGTATTAGACCAAGGCCTGTTACGATCCTATAGAAAATTTTCCCTCCAGTGTTTCATAGGATGGCCTTCCGGGAAATTCTCGTATAAGATTTGAAAGCATAATAATAGTCCCTTCGTTTGGTTGCTGGCCAAAGGAAGGCAAGACCAGTGATGGGGCTGCCATCTAATAGCCTCTGGTCAGGCTTTCCTGGAGAAGAAAAGAAAATAATAAAGGAAAGAAGAAATGGAAGAAAGGAAAGACTCCATAGCCCTCGGATGCCCTAATAGCGTCAGGGTCGAAAAACAAGAGTTAACCAAGAAAGGTTAGATAGTAAAGTTAAAAGAGTCTGGTATAAGTAAGTGGAAGAAAGGAAGAAATACCAGATCGGTTAAAGATAAAAGTAAGTAGCAAAACACAAGTAAGTGAAAGCAATGTTTTGCTCAGTTTGGGCACCTTGTGGTCGCCATCCACATATCCCCTAGATGGGGATATTACTTATTTTAGGAATTCACACTATGAGGTATATTCGTTTAGGTAGAATTTTTTATCACTTGCCGTCCTTCGAAGAACGACTCTTCAAGGCGACAGAACAATGGTCGTGATGATACTGAGGATGGAACAGAAACTATGTTCCAAAACTAGTTTAATAAATAAGTTGGTAAGAGGCACTCGAAAGAGCATTAAGTTATAAGTTTATGATTTGTCTTTTATGAGTTCGTTCAGTGATCCTGTCCATATTCTGCATTGTTTGTAATGGTATCGCTCACACTTTTGGTCGCATATCTTGCATTCACACGAATCACTCGGTTGGTGGAATTTTGTATTTTTGCACTCAAAACTAGTTTATAGTCCAGATAAGAAGAACAATATGAGGTGAGTGATAAAAAATTCTATCTGACTAAATAATTTTTCTTTCTAAAATAAACAGCTGTTGTTAAAGTATAACTCCTTGTTAAAATAATTTAACATAAACTTAACAGTTTTTTAAATTCAATCAACACTAGTTAACACTATGTATAAGCGAAAAATATGTGTTTAGATTGGAGGCCTAGGTAGCTCAAATGGAAGAGCATTGACATAGAGAGTCAAAGGTCCTGGGTTCAAACCCCAGTCTAGGCATATATTTTTCTTTTCAAATATAATTTGTCCATCATTAAGATGTTTAAAAATGAATAATATTAACTAACAATCTGTTAAGACTCACAGTTAAACCTTGTAACTATTTGTTAGCTGAAATTAAAATGGCTGATACATTAGATACATTCAATGAACATGCAGAAATTAATCAACATGCAATGAAGCAAATAAAACAACTTTATTAAAATATGAAAAGGAATGCAAAGAAATAAATTGCAAACTCTGTGCGAAGCCTCACCTATAGCTTTCAACAATACTCTTTTAGATTCCTTATTTTCAATAACTGTTTTATGTTTGGAAATAATTTCCAAAAGGAGGCTTCTTTCAAAAGAAGAGTAATTGGGGCTACACATTATTTTATTCCCAGCGTTTTCCATCTTGCTATTTGTATTCATAATTACCGAATGAAAATGCCCCAGGTTGTCCTTTTGGACATTTCAGGTGTTGTCTCCTGGCATTGGCGTAATTGTAACCCACTTCTGAGGTTGGGGCACCTGAAAGGCAGGGTTACATTGCCCCGATGATATGATGGGTGATGATGATGATAGTGGTGCGCCAGGAGAGTCCTTAATCCTAAGCTTAATCAAAGATGAATATGAATGATGATGATTGCGATGGCCACATGATGTTCGGGAACCGTTTTGGGAATTAAAGTTTCCTGACATTTGTCTTACAGGTGAGGAAAAACTCCAATAAAAACTTCACCCAGGAAACTATCCCAACTGGGGATCGAACCCAGGCCCGCTGCGTGACAAGGCAGCATGTTACCTCGAGACCACAGCGGTGGGCACTTTGTAATATATATATAATTTTAATTATTTTAATTTCCATTATTTTAAGTGGTTGAGAACAAACTACATTTTCTTACATGCTTAAAGGTAAAACCATTATTTGACCAATGAAAATGCAGTCATACATCCTTCCAATTGCTGATTAGCTCAAATTCGAGCTTTGGCCTCCCTTAACTTCTGCCTCCAATCATTTCTATTTTGCGCAACAAGCCTCCAGTTGCGACACTTAAGTAGGTTTGCAGCATCTTCCTTAATACCATCCTCTCATCGTTTTTTCGTCTTCCAACCCGTCTATTCCCCATAAAACTTGCTGTAAGCACCTTTTTTGGTGCTCGGTCTGTTAAGAGCCTTTGTACATGGCCAGCCTATTCTAATTTCTTTAACTTAATAAAATTGACGTCCCGCGCCGTAGCCGAGTGGTTAAGGCAGGAAGCCTTGGCACAGAGCTACGGGACTTGCGCTGGTTCGAGTCTCCATGGGGGAAGACATTTTCTCGTGGTATTTCGGCCAGTAAGGGACCGGTGCCCACCCAGCATCGTGATGCATTTGGGTAGCTACAATAAGTAGCGGCTCCAGGTTGAGAAAACAGCTATAACGGCTGGGGGGACTCGACATGCTGACCACATGTCACCCCTACACTAGCTGATTATCATCTACCTCTGTGATTGACACATTTGGATGTGAGGCCAGCAGCGGCTGGTAGGCTAAGGGCCTTGTAGGCCTGTTGCGCCAGGAGTTTTTTTAATAAAATTGACAAGGTCAGGTTCATTGTATTTGTCATTCAGTTCTTTGTTGTATTGTATTCTCCACTGACCATTAATATTTATTGGTCCAAATATTTTCCTGAGTACTTTTTTTTTCAAAATTATTTAGGGCTACCTATGAAAATGCAGTCATACATCTAGTTTTGAACTTTTATAGGAAAATCACTGTGAGATTTAATTAAATGAATTAATTTAATCTTATACATCCAGTTTGTTTACATTACAACTGTAACTTGGCTCAGAAGAAGTATAGTTGCACTAAAGAGGATAAGGTGTGGAAAAAGAAAGTGAAATTAAGAAACTTACCTGTCAGTGTCAGGAATTGCGAATACATCTGCAGATGTAATAGGTAACCACATGTGCAGTAAACTGGAGATGTTGGAGTTACTTGTGTTTTTCATTACGTTTCCAAATCCCCCATCACAAAGAGTTAAACTGCCACTAGACGTATATGAATTAGTAATTTCAACCTTTTCTTTTGAAGTATCATCCTTTTCAAAATGATACTCAAGCGCAGGGTATTCAACATTTGACGAGGAAATACACATTTTCTGATCATTAACAGAATCTCCAGAACTAATTTCTTTTAATTTTGAATTTTTTTCATAAAAATGCTGAGAATTATTGGTAGTTGACGATGCATTAAAGATGCTATTTCTATCTTTGTCTTCATCAAAATGTTTTATAATTGCCTTAGAAGTTTTCAAATCTTCATAAGATGTAGAAATATTGCTTTTGAAAGGTTCTTCGTACATTTTTGTATCTTTTGACAAAGACTCTGCATCATGTTGGGTTTTCACATTGTCTTGAGAATTATTTATTTGATTGATACGTGCCACAATACAATCCTGTAAGGTCATATTAACATATGTTTTGTCATATTTTTGGCAGACGGTGGCATTATCTAATATCCCATAGTCAGAAAAAATACTAGATTCTTCAAACAAACAATTGTTGTCTTGAATTTTTGAATCAGTAATATCAACATCATCATCATCCTGAAGAAGTTTCGTTATACCATGCCGGAAATGAAGACTGCCAACTTGTGAAAAATCACTTCTATGTTTTTCTTCAGATTGTGTAATCAATTCAGTTTGTAAATTATTCATCTTGAAAATGGAGTTGAATCCATGTGAACTGTTACAGGATTCATCTGAAAAATATGTAGATTTATGTGTTCTAAGTTTCTGTAATTTATTTTCAGCTTTAGATATTAATGTGAGGAATCTGTTCTTCAGTCTGTGAGCAGCAGAATTGAACTGTTCTGTGTTTGTGCTATTTTGAAGGTATGGACGAAGGGAATTCCATGCTGAATTAAGACGTTCAATGTATTCTTTTTCAGTCTTTGGAAGTATAATTTTTAATATTTTTAAAACTTCATCTCTAGTTTGACATAAGTATCTATTGCCATCATATTCACATCTATGGCCTGGGTAATCATTTTCTCTTTGTTCTTTCCATAGTTCTAAATATTTTGATATATGTTCTTTATAGAGTGCTTCCAATGTAGAAAAATTTATATTTTTTTCATCAAATAATTCATTTTTCTCTTTTGTATTGAATTCCACGCAGTTACTTTCCAGAATGATTGAATCGTAATCCATTTTTTCTTCTTTAGTTTGATCTTTTTGTGTATTATTATCGTGTTTAATTATTGTGCTACTGGTGTTTGAAAAAAGTGGCAATGTTGAATTTCCTGATTTTTTTGTGCAAATACCAATGTTATCATCACTCTCAAATTTTTGTTTTTCTAACTTTCCTTCAGAGTATTTATTTTCAACAGATGTTACTGAACTTCTAGACTTAGAAGTATTGCTCAAATCATGTTGAGAATCGAGTTCACCTTCTTCATTGCTGTTTGAGTCACTTAGATTCTGACTTTCACTTTTTCGTAATGGTCTGTAAATATAAATAGTTTCCGTTGTATCCCCATTATTTTTAGATGGATTGCTTGTAACATTTGAAGGTGTTATGTTTTTCTTTAAAAAATTTGACTTGTTTTTTATTTCATCAACTGATTCTTTCTTTTCAGTGACATTTCTATTCTTATTTTCTGATTTCTTTCTGAATGTATGCCACTGTTCTGATGATTCAACATTGTCTTGAGGTTGGAAATTCATTTTCAAGTACTGATCAACGCCAGAAGTTGAAGATGTAATTTTGAAGTCAGGTACACTACTGTGGGTGTTAGAATTACCTGCAAGTAATGCATTAAACTTAGCAATGTCATCATTACATAGATTGTTTGTCATTTTGAGTGATTTTACAAATTTACGTCGCATTTTCTTAGAACATGTTGCTAAACAGGCAGTTACATCTTCAAAATTCTTTTCTCCAATTGGAGTCTTATATAGAATTTTTTCTCCTTGTGACTTTGACTTGATGACCTTATTATTGGAATTGCGATAATGGTGACTTCCAGGATCTCCAAATCCCCTTTTTATAAGAGCTTTCTTCTTTATAATAATTTTTTCACCATTTTCTAGTTTTGTAATCAAACCATGAAATATTTTGATTTTTCTTTTAACTAATTGAATGTGATATTCATCAGCATTAAAGTTATATGTGATTGTTTTCATCTTCAGGTATTGATGGTAAAATGGCTGAATTTCTTTGTAATGAAATTGTAACCATATGTGGCCTTTCCCCTGTGAGGAACATGCAGCAAACAATGGCATAAGTGCAGCAGCTAGTAACCAATTTAATGACTTTGTTTTGACATGGCTGTAAAAAGAGAATTATATCATCAGGTTTATAAAAAACTAACCAACTACTTCTACTTTTATTTAAATTAATATTGGGAAGTAAACATTATGAGGTTATATCATTAATAGTGAGTGGAGAACATATTTTAATCGACTCACCTCATACATTTTCAAACTTCTTTGATACCGACGGTTTCAGACAATATCATGTCCTTCATCAGCCATGGCATCCACTGATGAAATTCTGTGATTGTTGATTTCTTTAGTGACATCACCTCTTGTGCTGCCATCTTTCGTTGGGATTATAAACTTTGTAATTAAAGTTTTATCCACCGGAATATCGAAATTCATAGATTGATATTTATTCTTCTGAATGATCTATGAATTTCGATATTCCAGTGGATAAAAATTTAATTACAAAGTTTATAATCCCAACGAAAGATGGCAGCACAAGAGGTGATGTCACTGAAGAAATCAACAATCACGGAATTTCATCAGTGGATGCCATGACTGATGAAGGACATGATATTGTCTGAAACCGTCGGTATCAAAGAAGTTTGAAAATGTATGAGGTGAGTCGATTAAAATATGTTCTCCACTCATTATTAATACTACTACTTTCACCAGATTCTTTTAAAGTGCTAAATAATGTTCTGATATGATCAATGTTCTTTATTTAAATTTGTCACTTATATTAACCTTTAAGCGCCCAAGTTTAAATGGCCAGGTAGCGGCAGGCTGCCCGGGTTTAAATGTCCACCTAGCTTTTAAACTCCTGGCTTTTGACTATAACTTCGCTAATTTTATTAACTTATATTTTAAAATCTGTGGGGGTCACTAACATCAAACAACATTTATAGTAAGAATTAATTGAATCGTGAATTCTTCTTACCTCATACTTCTATGTTTTTTTTTAACACAGCACTGCAGTATCAGCGACCATCGTCACCATCCTCAGCTGTTTTCACGACTGATGATGGTGACGATGGTCGCTGATACTGTAGTGCTGTATTTAAAAAAAACATAGAAATATGAGGTAAGAAGAATTCACGATTCAATTAATTCTTATAAATAAAACCTCATAACGTTAAAAATTCCCAAATTTATTATATTAAATGTTTATAGTATGGGTGCGAAACATGGACTCTTACTTTAAGGGAGGAAAGGAGATTACGAGTATTTGAGAATAAAGTTCTTAGGAAAATTTTTGGACCAAAGAGAGATGAACAGACAGGTGAATGGAGAAGACTACATAACAATGAACTACATGGTCTTTATAGGAAGCCAGATATAATAAGAACAGTGAAGTCTCATAGACTGCAATGGGCAGGACATGTTGCACGTATAGGGAATGAAAGACGTGCATGGAAACTTCTTGTAGGAAAGCCAGAAGGAAAACGCCCAGTTGGTAGACCAAGAATGAGGTGGGAGAACAACATTAACTATGATTTGAGGGAAGTGGATTATACAGGGAATGATTGGAAAGCATTAGCTCAGGATAGGGATGTATGGAGAGTTATGTCCGTGCGGCCATGAACCTACGGGTTCGATAGTACCAGTGAGTAAGTAAGTAAGTAAGTAAGTATAGTGTTAAATATTATTGTAAAATCAGTGGTATTTACAGCAAAAACCTATAGTGATATTTTATACCATAGAGAGAATTTTTAAATTCACGATAGTTACCAAATAACTTTAGGGGTTTTAGAGTGTTGTGAATCAGGTTAGAAGTGAAAAACTATATATATTTAGGTATATTCCAACCCTCTTGCATTCTGTTGTTTAGAATTGATTTTATGTTGCATCCGGTCAGTTTTCCTCCAAAGCAGAAAATCTTTGAAAAAAAAAAAAACAGGTCACATTCCAACACAACCCATATTCATTCATAGTTTTGTGATATGTCTGGTACAAAATCACTAAGTTCTGCTGAAATACAAGAAATTCTCGGACTGTGACAATGACGAAGACAATAAGAATGAGAATCACGAGTTACAACCAACTGACACTTCTACCTGCGAGACACCTCATGTACGGGTAGGGTCTTGGGTTCGTGAAACTAGAATTAACAGTGAAGAAAACTGTACTCTTGCCCCTGACGTGACAGAATCAGAAATGTACCTTTTTCTTGGCCTAATTATTCAAATAGGATATGACGTACACAACTGTCTTAGGGACTATTGGCCTACAATGGAACAGTTTCATACGCCTTTTTTTAGTAATACAGTGCCTCGTAATAGATTTCTATGTCCGCGCGGCCATGAATCTATGGGTTTGATAATGCCAGTGAGTGAGTGAAAAAAAAAATTATTGTCTTGGTGATGGTAACTATGTATTATAAACAACCAATGGATACCTGCACATTGTGGATTTGCTGGAAATGACACTGCTGATTTTCTTGCCAAAAAAGGCTCCGATTTAATTCAGAATACTACTAAAAACTTACCTTTTGCATCCATAAAAAGAATAATTAAAAACAAATATAAAATCAAACAAAACCAAGACCTATGTAATAAAGCCAAAGACAAAAAATGGAATATTTTAGTAAAGAAGCCAGATATTATTCCAGAAATTCCACATAAAACTACAGTAGCAAAATTTAGACTGCTTACAGAACATGACTATTTGGCCAAACATTTATAATATAAAATAGGAATGTACACGAATCCAAATTGTCCTCTATGCAACAAAGACGAAGAAATGAACGAAGAACATCTACAAACCTGTGAAGTATTACCTGTTGGATCCACCATAGAGAAATATTGGAGAGCAAGAACGCTAATGGCTGCGTTGCCAAGACCCAGCACAACAACATTATAAACAACCATGTCTTGAAAATGATTTCACACAAGGAGATTGAAACGTCGACTTAATAAATAAATTTTCTGACTGAGGTAACAATTAATTCTTGTTATTATTATTATTATTATTATTATTATTATTATTATTATTATTATAATAAAGATTTTGCAGATGACCAGGTATTAATAGCACAGGACCACAATGACATAGAATATATGGCTAAAAAACTAAAAGAAGAATATGAAAAATGGGGACTTTATATAAACATTGAGAAAACTAAATATCTGTGTATAGGAGAAGAAATGGAAAATATAAATTTCAACAATGGAGAAGAACTAAAACCTAGTATTGAATGCACTTATTTAGGAACAAAATTAGACCATTCAGGCGATAACACAGTGGAAATTAAAAATAGAATCGCACAAACAAAACAAGCAATAAATGCTTTAAACTCTGTTTGGTGGAGCAAAAATATTACAAAAAATAGAAAATTACAAATATATCAAACCATAATTCAGAGCATTTTAACATATGGTGCTGAAGTCTGGCAAATTCCTACCAGAGAGATGAAAAGAATTTTAAGTACAGAAATGGATGTTTTAAGAAGATCAGCTGGAAAATTTAGAATGGGTAGAATACGAAATAAAGAAATAAGGGAAATTATGGGTGTACAAGAGGAGCCGGACATCATAGACATCATAGAAAAGAAAATATTGCAGTGGTATGGTCATGTCAAACGAATGCCAGAGCAAAGATTGCCAAAAATTGTTATGGAATGGATCTCAATGGAAAGGAGGAAGAGAGGAAGACCGAAGAAAACTTGGATAGAAGGGGTACAAGCAGCTATGAATATCAGAGGAATGGAGGAAGATCAATGGATGGATAGAGAGGAATGGCGTTTGGTTTCCGGAAGACGGCGGCAGCTGCCATGATACTGGATGATGATGATGATGATTATAATAAAGGTGAACAATTGATATTGGCTCAAGAATTTGAAGATATAGAATACCTCACTAGAAAATTAATACAAGAATATAGTTTATGGGGTTTAAAGATCAATATGGATAAATCTAGATATATGACAATAGGGGATCTTCCTCAAGATTTAATACTAGAAGAAAATTTAGGGACAATTAAATACACTGAAGAATATAAGTATTTGGGAATTAAAATTACTAAAGATGGAAAACAAGAAACAGGATCAATATAGGAAAGTATGCTATATCTGCCCTAAATGGAATGGTATGGGACAAACATATCTTCAAAGAAACAAAAAAAAAACTATTTTTAATACAATAATCAGAAGCATTATTACCTGTGGAGCTGATGTGTGGGCTTTAAATGCACAAATGAAAAAAAAAAAATTACTCGCCACTGAAATGGACTACTGGAGACGCGCTGCAAGAATATCCAGGAAGGATATAATAAGAAATTCATATATAAAAGAAAAAATGCAGGTACAATATTCAATATTAGATTTTATAAAGAAGAAACAATTAAATTGGTATGGACACATTAGAAGGATGGAAGAAGGAAGACTACCTAAGATAATCATTGGGAACCACAGGGAAGGAAAAAGAAGGGTAGACCAAATATTACGTGGATTCAGGGAATCAATGAAACTAAGAGGGAATGGGAAAACAATGAAACTAAGAGGGAATGGGAAATAGAAGAAGATATATGGATGAACAGACAAGAATGGAAAAATGTGTTGAAACAAATGTGTAGTTAACTGTGAACATGGGTACCGGAAAAATGTATATTCATTGTAAAAGCCGGAAAAAAAAAATTATAAAGATAACAGTAAGATTGTTGACTATATTTATTACTTACATTTTAAGAACTTTGAGACAAGCGTCTGCACATCCTCCTTCAAAAAATGCATCCATGAGTTGAGTTTCAGAAATAGCGCTCTCTCCACCACCAATGCAGCAGTCACAGTAGCGGACTAACTCAAACATAACTCCAATGATTGCATGAATATAGTCTGTATCATCCATGTGTTGTAATGTTGCCTGCAAACAAAGAAATAAAGGAAAAAAGTTTAGTTTACCTCTACCAAGAATTTTTCTAAATTTTACAGAATACTAATGCACATGTGCGAATGCTTAAATAAATTGAACTTTTATAGGAATAAATCACTATGAGGTTTAATTTAAGATAAATTAAAATTTAACTTTTACAGGAATTAATCACTATGAGGCCCCTCAGGGGTCATCATCTAGGGGATATGTGGATGGCCAAGGTGCCCAAGCTGTGCAAAACATTTCTTCCACTTACTTGTGTTTTGCACTCTTTTAACTTTACTATCTAACCTCTCTTGGTTAACACTTGTTTTTTCGACCCCGACGCTATTAGGGCATCCGAGGGCTAGGGAGTCTTTCCTTTCTTCCATTTCTTCTTTCCTTTATTTTCTTTCCTTCTCCAGAAAAGCCTGATCAGAGGCTATAAGATGGCAGCCCCATCACTGGTCTTGCCTTCCTATGGCCAGCAACCAATCGAAGGGACTATTATTATGCTTTCAAATCTTATATTTTCTATAGGATCGTAACAGGCCTTGGCCTAATACTTGGAAGGAAGAAGAAGAAGAATCATCATGAGGTTTAATTTATGGTAAAATCAAACGTTTATGGTAAAATCAAATATTGGCGACTGATGTTATGTCGATCAGAAGAAACTCTTTTGGAATTTATTGTGTACTCAAAAATAACTATAGTTTAAATAAACTAATAAAAACTAGGATGTCCGCAAGATAACGAGGCTTAAAGACGTAACAACATCAGCAATGGGGTTGAAATGGAAGTGGGGGGGGGGGTCACGTCCTTCGAATGGATCCTAAAAAGTGGAGTTATACAGTGACTATGTGGGAACCCAGACTAGGGAAAGGAAAGTAGGAAGACAAAAAAAGAAGCCATTCTATATGTACATGTGAATGATGGTTCATTGCATTAGATGTGGCTGAAGAGAGTAAGGTAAAGGAGAATTTGTGCTTGGATGGGAAGGAAGCTTAAATTAGCTCAGTGTTCTAGAGCATCAGCACATAAATCTAAAAGTGTGGGGTTCGATTCCTTATTCAGGTGTACATTTTTCTTTCTACCATTAATTACAATATTTATTTTTTTGAAGAAAAAAATCAAAACTATTGTGGGAAATAACACTATGATTTAATTTTCAATCTATAATTAATTTGGATAAAGTGTTTTTACATATCACTTTGTAAAGTTCCATGTTTTCAATCTATAATTAATTTGGATAAAGTGTTTTTACATATCACTTTGTAAAGTTCCATGTTTTCATGATACCGATTTCAAAAGCCATTTTGCCTTCATTTTCAATCAAACTCCAACTATTGAAATTTTGCCATTACCACCATCTTCTGAACTGCAATTTGGTGCCGATTTTATGAACTTGGAGAATACATTTTTTAAAAATTGTTAAAAAAAATTAATATCCAAGTTTATAAAATCGGCACCAGATGGCAGTTTAAAAGATGATGGTGATAACAACATTTCAACAGTTGGAGTTTGACTGATAACACTGGTCAACATGATTTTTGTCTCTTTTTTTTTAGGATGGAAAAATCCAAGGAGCAAGTCCTCTGGGAGGGACTTTAAGCCATGGGTCCCAAGTCTGAAGATTTTCAGGCTCATAAAAGATTCTTAAGCCTGAATGAAAAGGCCTCTAAGCAAAATTTACCGAATTTTCCCATCCTAGTACTATCTTTGTTTTCCTAGATGTCAGTATGAGGCAGAACACTGACCACTGACCACTCAAATGGGATATATACGAAAACAAGTGTAACTAAATTAGTATGGTTGAAATTCTTCCCTGTAGGGGGAGAGCGCCTAAATCTCTGTTAAGGGAAACATGGGCTTACAAGAAGAAGAGCACCAATAGTTGTACTTAATGCAGTTTTTATCGTGCTTTCAAATATGCATTCGGAATTTCTCCATAACCCACAGTTTTTTATTTCAATTTTAATTAATGGATTTAAATAATTATTTTTTAAATTTCTGCTTAACAAACATTAAAGGCATTACGTCAAAATCAAGTGGTGTACCCTTACTTGCAATCTGCAATGAGACCAGAATTGCCCATACCAAAGCCTCCAGAACATGTGACATTAGATGTAGAGAGCTCAGATTCTGATGGAAGCAAGGAAGAAGAAGAAACAGATTTTGGTGATACAACTTTTGAACAAAGCTGTTCATCTGAGCCTCATTTATTGACTCAAGAAGATCTTAACGATCTCATACGAGATTTAAAGTTATCCAAAAACCAGTCTGAAATGCTTGGTTCCCGGCTAAAAGGATGGAATCTCTCAGAAACCTTGCGTGATGGAGAAAAACCGATATTATATTTGAATTCAGGAGAAAAAATACTATCAGAATCACATATTTTTCTTTCTGAGACAAAAAAGTTTATTTTTTGTTGCTCAGTGTAATGAAGGCAAAATGGCCTTTGAAACCGGTATAGTGAAAACATGGAACTTTATGAAGTGAGATGTAAGAACTATTTATCCAATTCAATTATAAATTTAAAAAAAATTGCCTGAACTGACTGGGATTTGAGCTAATTCAGGCTTCCTTCCCAAGCACAAATTCTCCTTTTAACTTACTGTCTTGATCTCACATCCAATGCAATGGCTAGACAACTATTTTTGTATTCTTGTTTACCTCAGTTACTTTACTGAATACTTGAAGTTGTAACAGAATTTCAACACCAGTTTCAACGAAACGTAGAAAAAATTCTACGATTGATAAAATGACAGTGGCTATGATATCAGCAAAATCTGATGTTTTTTCTGGAGGTTTTATCATTAAGTGTAGTCGTCTCTGAAAAAAAGAAAAGTGTTAGATCAGTGCTACAACTATTTCATTTCAACTATCGTAAACTTTAACAGTAAGAATGATACCAGACTTTAAACTAGAATTTCCATCAAAACTAAAATGTATATAATCAATTTGGGAATTTTTAATATTATGAGGTTCAATTCATAAAGATTAAATGAATCGTGATTTCTTCTTACCTCATACTTCTATGTTTTTTTTTAAACATAGCACTGCAGTATCAGCGACCATTGTCACCATCTTCAGCTGTTTTCACGAGAACATTTTTCTGGGCGAAAATTTTTCTCTTCAAATATAATTTATCCTTCAGCGAGAAGTGTAAATTAATAATAAAAACATCAATTGAAGTCCTACTGGCTTTATAAAGTAGTGTTTAAGTTCCCAATAAATGTCTTCTTAACTAAGAAGCTGCCATTTACAAAGATAGAAGCAAATGCTTCATAGCATTTGGTGCTGGGAATTACAAAGTATATAAGAGAAAAATTTGCTTCTAGATTGGAACTCGCCCCAATAGCTCAGATGATAGAGCATTGGCCTAGAAAGCCGAAGGTCCCAGGTTTGAGTCTCAGTCTGGGCGAAAATTTTTCTCTTCAAATATAAAGATGTTATTATTTTACTATTATTTATTATTTTGAAAACACCATCGTGCAAAAAATAATGTACAACGCACATTTGGGAAGTGTTTCACAGAATGTTGGAAATTTTTCCTCAATTCTGTAAAATCCACTTCCCAACCTTGCATCGTAATATACTATTATGAATGATCTCAGAAACTACTAACAGCAACTATAATAGTAATAGGATACTTGTATGTTTACCTTGAGATATTCCTCCATATTTACACATTTGGAGTTTTCATTTATGGCAGAAATGATGATTTCAAGTGATGAATTTGTTGTATTTAATCTCTTCTGGATTATGAATGCAATAGAATAACACAGAGCAGTGCAGCCTCGCTGAAAATTAATTATATTCATTACATATGATGTTGGCAATAATTTTTTTTTGTTCATAATACTTTTGTGTTTAGAGGAATATTTCATGTGAATTTTTTTATAATGTCACTGATTACACTGGTCAACATGATTTTTGTCTCATGAGTACCAATAGTTGTATTTAATTTTAGGAAGTTATATTTTGAGGTTATTTTAATTATATTACTTTTAGTCTGAACATCTTACCTCAATATTAATGTTGAGTCTGGAAAAGCTGACGATAAAACATAATTGTTTTGAAACATGTAAAAAACAAATCAACATTAATATTGAGGTAAGATGTTCAGACTAAAAATAATATAACCAATAGTTGTACTTAATGCAGTTTTTTATCGTGTTTTCAAATATGTATTCGGAATTTATCCATCACCCACAGTTTTTTATTTCAATTTCAATTAATGGATTTAAATAATTATTTTTTTGAATAAACGTTTTTTCGTCCATTTGTCCATTGTAAAATAAAACCAAATGAGCTAACTCAAATGGTTTCAGCTATGGAAAAGAGATATCAAGGCAAATGGAATCCTAATATGCTGGCCGATTATTGTTGGACCATCAAGGGGGATGCTCCACAGGTGAAATATAGCAGAAAATCATCATTTCTCACTTTCTAGGCGAGTCCGAATGTTCGAATATTGTGTAGTTACGAATGTAGAAAATATTAAAGTGTTTGAAATTATAAATTCCTGTCTCTTGGAAATCTTGTGTGATGAAGAAAAACCGATATGAAATTTGAATTCAGGAGAAAAAATACTATCAGAATCACATATTTTTCTTTCTGAGACAAAAAAAAAGTTTATTTTTTGTTGCTCAGTGTTATTGTGCGATTTCCATTCAGACTGAGATGTCTAAGTAGCTCTGTGGCAGAACACTGGTGTATAAAACCAGAGACCATGGGTTCAAATCCCAGTTTAGGTGTAAATTTTTCTCTTCAAATATAATAAGAAATGTACTGAAGTACTAACCTTATCTTCTAAGGTAACATCAGCACCGTATCTGAGAAGTGCTTTTACCATATCACAGTGATTACGAGAACCCGCCATCATGAGAGGTGTTACACCTTTCTTTGTTGCACAGTTGACATCAACACCTTTTTCTAATAATGATTCTAACACAACTTCCCATTGGTTCTTTACAGTATAATGTAACATTGTATATCCAGCCTGTAACAAACATTTAATAATGTATGTTATTTAACTTAAACAAATCAGGAATTTATCAGATCAAATGCAGGGATTGTGACAAAATTTATATTGGAGAAACAAAAAGAAATTTGAAAACAAGGGTGAAAGAACATCTTAGAAACATAAAAAATGGAGAAGTGGAAAAGTCACCAGTAGCTGCTCATGCTTCTTCTTCTTCTTCTTCCTTGCAAGTATTAGGCCAAGGCCTGTTACGATCCTATAGAAAATTTTCCTCCAGCGTTTCATAGGACGGCCCAGAGATCTTCTACCTCTTGGTATATAATTATAAACAGCTTTGGGGATCCGATTTGAACTCATTCTTTCAAGATGGTGTTTCCAATTTAGTTGGTACTGTTTAATATATTCCAAAATTGGCTGCTCATGCTTGGTCCGAAAAACATTTAATTGAATCAAAAGCCAGTCTAATTAAACAAATAGATAAACAAAAGGTACTCACAGTTTGGGAAAAAATCCACATTCAGAAAAACAAAGGAAAACTTATGAACTTAGAAATTCCTGCAAATTCTGACTTGATCCAGAGGTTCATCGGTCCACCAACAGAGGGAAGAAGAAGAGTTTTTTGCGATCGACATAACATCAGTCGCCAAGATAGTACTGAAGATGAGACTGTTATGGTCTCGAAATCGCGATCTACGTAGAAGATTTATATGAGGAGAGATAAGAAACATTTGATTTTTACCATAATGTATGTTATTCTAAATTATGAAATTTTATTTTAGAAAGAAAAATTAATGTTCAAACCGAGACTCAAACCCTGGATCACTGACTCTGCGCCTCAGTATGATACCAGTTAGACCATCCATGCCCGATAGAAATGTCAACAATTCTTTCCATTTATACAATTCTCTTTCATCTGATGGCCGATAGCTTTCATTACGAACAATGCCATCTGATGACTTGTATTTGAAATATTTTATTGAGAATTTATACATTGCTTTTAAGTGATAAAGTTTCATATTTTGGTGTTACATTTTAATTAACACTTTCAAGAATTGGTCATAGTTTTATTTTAGAAAGAAAAATTAATGCTCAAACTGGGACTCAAACTCTGGATCTCTGACTCCATCAACAGAGGGAAGAAGAGTTTCTTCTGATCGACATAACATCAGTCACCAATATAGTACTGAAGATGAGACCGTTATTGTCTTGAAATCCCGATCTACTTAGAAGATTTGTATGAGGAGAGGTAAGAAACATTTGATTTTACCATAAATTAAACCTCATAGTGATTGATTCCTGTAAAAGTTAAATATATGTATGTATTCAATGACCGGTTCGAAACGTAGTTCCTTCAAAATATCATCATTGCATTTGTGATCCCATTTGGTATATCCTGCTGATATCCCACGAGTCTCATTTAACTAGAAGTTATCCTGCTCTCTTCTCCTTTCCTCAAAGTCAATGCCTCACTGCCGTAGCAAAGTGCAGCTCTTGCTAAGGTTTTGTATAACCATACTCTGGTATCTCTCTGGACTAGCGAAGGTTTCATTACTGAATTTATTATTTCCATGATTTTATTAAAATTAATAATTTTATTTGCTATGTCTACTTCATCCAAATATGTTAAAGTATATCCGAGGTAGGTAACCGAATTTACTCTTTCCAATATTTTTTGAATCTGTACAAATTTTGCTACATACAGGGTATTTTCCTTGACTATTTAACTCATGCCCCAAATGGGAGTCAATGACCAATCACGTTTCAATGATTTCTGTTTTACAACCAATCAGAGTCGTGTTTCACGAAATATTTATCAGTGTTAGGATTATCATATATTAAACAAAGCTCCTCCTTTTTAATATTCTGAACAGGTCTGACCGTTATTTTGCAGTGACTGAGCCTATAACAAATACGGCTACCAGATTGTATATAATAGTGCTTACATGTCAACATTTGTAGCAATTGATTATACCACCAAAAAAAGAAACCACTGTTTGCACTTTCTTAAATGTATTTTTTCCCAGGTAATAATCGAGAAAAATATAATTGTCATATTTACATCATACGACATCAAAAATGAATTAATATACAGATTGATGTGTTTCATTTTTTCTCCACTAGAGAGCATTCTTACAATATTGCGTTCCTTTGGCAATAAATAGTATGATCTGGTTGCAGTGATAAACAAAAGAAGCAGTAGAAGCGTACCTATCGTTTCTCATTTGTTTTCAAACATCGCCGTTTACATTAAATATATAAATATTTTAAAATAACTATAGTTAAATAATGATTTGTGAGTAAACAGCTTAATTTTATTCGTTAAATAGTCCTAACAAATGCCACTCTTGATTTCCAAATTCTCTAGATAAATTCACTCCTCACTTCGTGAGTCGTGAATTTATCGATAATTTGGAAATCACTCGTGGCATTACTTATGAAAAGCCATTACTTTTGTTTTCTCTTCATTGATTTTCATGTTATATTTGATTGCAATTTTATTAAAATTACATACTGAATATTGTAATTCGTCCTCTGAGGGTGACACTAATGCTACATCATCTGCGAAAATTAACGTAACTAATTTCATATTTGTGTTCAATTGTATATGTCCATGACATTGTCCATATTATTTTCTAGAAATGAAAAACCCTATAGATAGATAAATTGGGCGATAGTGAGGAGATACTAAAGGACAACATGCACACACTATTGAGTAACACTAAGAAATTAGGACTGGAAGTAAATATCAATAAAACTAAATATATGGCCACACGTAGAAATGCATTATATAATGGAAATGGACAGCTAATGATAAATGAGGGAAATTTTGAGGAAGTGCTGAATTCAAATACCTAGGAACAATAATCACAAATAGGAATGAAATGCACAAAGAAATTAAACATAGGCTCAATTCTGGAAATGCGTGCTATTAGGCATTGCAGAGACTTTTGATGTCCCAACTCCTTTCAAAAAACGTTAAACTGAAAATATATAAAACTATTATTCTACCAGTTATATTATATGGGTGCGAAACATGGACTCTCACTTTAAGGGAGGAAAATTTTTGGACCAAAGAGAGATGAACAGACAGGTGAATGGAGAAGACTACATAACAATGAACTACATGGTCTTTATAGGAAGCCAGATATAATAAGAACAGTTAAGTCTCGTAGACTGCGATGGGCAGGACATGTTCCACATATGGGGAGTGAAAGACTTGCATGGAAGCTTCTTCTAGGAAAGCCAGAGCAAAAACGCTCAGTTGGTAGTCCAAGAATGAGGTGGGAGAATAACATTAACTATGATTTGAGAGAAGTAGATTATACAGGGAATGATTGGAAAGCATTAGCTCAGGATAGGGATGTATGGAGAGCTTACCTACGGGTTCGATAGTGCCAGTGAGTAAGTAAGTATAGATAGATAAATAAGGATGATTCATACCAATAAATCACCAATAGAAAATGATTTTGAATTTTAATGGTTTTATAGGCCTACCTCATTTGCATGATTGGGGTCTAATTGTTCATTATCTTTAACTGAATTCCACAAATCGAGGAATGTATCTTGATCCCATGTTGGAGTCTGAAGAGCAATTAATAAAGCATTGTTATTCTTCTCATCACCCAGTGAAATACTGGCTCCTCTTCGTATCAGCAGGTCGATCATTTCAATGTTTTTATTCTTTGCAGCACAGATCAGTGGAGTTGATCCATTCTAAAAAAAAAAAATTGAATGTTTTCTATGAATAAAATTCATGATAAAATTCAGTTGAGGTATTAGTCACAAAATTAGAATTATAATATAAAATTGTTAATATTTAATTTTAGGAAGTGATATTTTGAGGTTCTTTTAATTATATTGTTTTTAGTCTGATCATCTTACCTCAATATTAATGTTGATTTGTTCTTGGACATGTTTGAAAACAATTCTGTTTTATCATCAGCTTGTCCAGAATTAAGTTATGTAGATAGGAAATAACACTATGAGGTTCTTTAATATTGTTTATTTTTTATTATTTCACTCACCTCATACTTCATATGAAGTATGAGGTGAGTGAAATAATAAAAAATAAACAATATTGTCCAGAATTGTTTTGAAACATGTCCAAGAACAAATCAACATTAATATTGAGGTAAGATGATCAGACTAAAAATAATATAATTATAAAATTGTTACCTAATAGGTTTGTCTCCTCAACTTTGTAAACTGTTAATTCTCTGTAGGCCTTTCGGGACTAGTCCCATCATCAGCAGTAGGAGCAGGAGATAGGTCTGTATTTACTTATTTTAGGAATTCTCACTATGAGGTATATTCATTAAGGTAGAATTTTTTATCTCCTCCTGGCACGACAGGCCTACAAGGCCCTTAGCCTACCAGCCGGCTGCTGGCATCACATCCACATGTGTCAATCACAGAGTTAGACAATAATCAGCCAGTGTAGGGGTGACATGTGGTCAGCATGTCGAGTCCCCCAGCCGTTATAGCTGGTTTCCTCAACCTGGAGCCGCTACTTATTGTAGCTACCCAAATGCATCACAATGCTGGGTGGGCACCGGTCCCATACTGGCCGAAATACCATGAGAAAATTTCTTCCCCCATGGAGACTCGAACCAGCGCAAGTCCCGTAGCTCTGCGCCAAGGCTTCCTGCCTTAACCACTCGGCTACGGCGCGGGACAGAATTTTTTATCACTCACCTTATATTGTTCTTCTTATTTGACTATAAACTAGTTTCGGAACATAGTTTCTGTTCCATCTTCAGTATCGTCACAACCGTTGTTCTGTCGTCTTGAAGAGCCACCCTTCGCTCCTTCCATTGGCAGACTGAAAATCCTCGAAACCAGGTCAATCTCCCTGGGTATTTCGAAGTTTATCAATTTCTTCTTTTTGCTCTTTTGAATGCAGATCTTTTCCCAAACAGTAAGTTTTTTGGTTTTTCTATTTGTTTTAATAATTTAGCTTCTTTCTTGATAAGATGTTTTTCAGACCATGCATGGGCAGCCACTGCAGTTTTTTCTAATTCCCCTTTCTTGACATTCCTGAGATGTTCTTTCACTCTTGTTTTCAAATTTCTCTTAGAACATCTCAGGAATGTCAAGAAAGGGGAAGTAGAAAGATCTGCAGTGGCTGCCCATGCATGGTCTAAAAAACATCTTATTGAGAAAGAAGCTTAATTATTAAAACAAATAGAAAAACCAAAATAACTTACTGCTTGGGAAAAGATCTACATTCAAAAGAGTGAAAAGAAGAAATTGATGAACTTTGAAATTCCCGGTGAGAATGATCTGGTTTCGAGGTTTTTGAGTCAGCCAATGGAAGGAGCGAAGGACGGCTTTCAAGACGACAGAACAGCGGTCGTGACGATAGGCATACTGAGGATGGAACAGAAACTATGTTCCGAAACTAGTTTATAGTCAAATAAGAAGAACAATATGAGGTGACAGATAAAAATTCTACCTAAATCCAATCCTATGTTCAAAATGATCACTAGTGTACAAGTATTGCCTTATATCTCCTGCTCCTTCTGCTGATGATAAGACTAGTCCCGAAAGGCCTACAGAGAATTAATACGAAGTTGAGGAGGATGATATCCATCCATAGTAATTCTGCCTGAGGGCAGGTCTTTCACTACAATCATAGCATTTTCATGCTATGCTTTGCAGCTTTACTAGGGAATTGTAGATGTGGTAGCTTCCCATTGCTTTCCACAAGAGGATGATATATAAGGTGATAATTTATAATTTTATATTATATTTTTTCAATGAATTCAGTACAACCCAAATTTTAGCTATACTAATTCCATGTTATGTTCCAGTTGTATTGTAAACAAACTTATATAAGATATTACTCTGCCAACTCTGTCTATGAAAATGCTATGATTGCAGTGAAAGACCTGCCTTCAGGCAGAATTACTATGGATGGATATAGTTGAGTCTCTTGTACTCTTGGTCCTCCTGCGTTGGGAATGGACCAAACTCATCTTCAAACCTGCTCCAGGTTACAATACTCAACAAGAGACCTAGCATTAATGGTAAAAAAAGAAAATTAATGAGTCACTGATATTTTTATCATTGTGCTTGCCATTTGTGAAATAAAATAAATGTATATTTTTAGATATTTTTAAACTTTGAGTTAAATCAAAATATTTTATATAAAATTGTCTTACTTTTCCAGTGCAGTCTATATCATGACCATCTCTCAGAAGACGTTTCACAATTTCAAATTTTCCAAGTGCAACTGCTCCAAGAAGAAGTGGCATATCAGCCTGAAAATAAATTAACTAATGATGGGTGACATCTTAATTTTAGTTTTAAATAATACATAATACATTTGGGTACATTTACTGATATATTACCATTTTACATTCACATTTTGGAGGTCTTAGGTCCAAATCATAGGACCAACAACTCCATTTCACTAGTGAGGAAAGCAACGGGAAGCTATCACACCTATAATTCCCTAGTATACTGCAAAGCATAGCATGAAAATGCTATGGTTGCAATGAAAGGCTTGCCATCGGGCAGAACACTATAGATAGATGTAATCATGAGAATCTTCTGATGACAGAATGCATTATATTAACATTTATTTCAAATGTATTAAAAGTATTGGAATTTAGTGGAGATGCTTGGTGGAACAACCTAACAAGTGCAGCTCAGAATCATTATCCTATGGCAGCGATAACTTTTGGCTTATAAAATGTTTGATAAAAATATGAGGACTAAGCCATTTAAAATGAATAATCTATCTACAATGACATAACAGTCCAATGTTGGGCCTTGACCTCTCCTTTGTTAGGAGTTAATACATCAAGTTAATTTAGTTATGCATATTTCACCATAGATGTCATGGATGGTGTGTGGTCAACATACTGACCGTATGAGACATCAAATAGGCAACTAAGGTGTTACTAAGGATGAAGAAGATTGGTAAATTTTGCTTAGAGGCCTCTTTTTTCAGGCTTAAGGATCTTTTGCGAGCATTACAAATATTCTGACTCGGGACCCATGGTGTAAAGTCCCCTCCTTGAGGACTTGCCCCTTGAATTTTTTTCTATCTAAAAATACATTCTATATATATATATATATATATATATATATATATATGACATGATAAGAAAAATAAATGCATGAACGGAATTTGAACCCGGACCTCTGGGTTGGTACCCCAGCGTGCTCCATTACACCACCAGGCAAATCCAATGCAAGCACTTATTTTTCTTATATATATACTCGTATAATCCATTATTACTAGATGTCTCGAAAACTCGGTCTTCACTGCCACCTAGTAGCTGACTATAACAAAGAAGCAAATTAAAGAGAATATTTCTACTTTATAGCAGTAACAGTTTATATATTATATATATAGTCCACCGCTGTGGTCTCGAGATAGCGTGCTGCCTTGTCACGCAGCGGGCCCGGGTTCGATCCCCGATCGGGGCAGTTTTTCTGGGTGAGGTTTTTATCGGGGTTTTTCCTCACCTGTAAGACAAATGTGAGGAGAACTTTAAGGCCCAAACGGTCCCCGAAATCATACGGCCATCATCATCATTATCAACCTTATCATTATCATCATCATCATCATCCTTATCATTATCATCCTTCACCGGTGTGGAAAGCAACGGAAAGCTACCACACATACAATTCCCTAGTAAAGCTGCAAGCATAGCATGAAAATGCTATGATTGCAGTGAAGGACCTGCCTTCGGGCAGAATTACTATGGATGGATATATATATATATATATATATATATATGAGGGTATGCCATTGCATAGTGTTTAAGGCAGTGTGTTACAAACCGGAAGGTCAAGGGTTCGATTCCCAGTGGGATAAGGATTTTTAAACTGACCCAAACTTTCCGGCCCTGTGGTCGGCTCAGTCTCTAACAGAAATGAGTATCAGGTGCTTTTTCAGGGGGTAAAGGCGGCCGTCACGCAGAGCTGACAACCCGGCTGACATCAAGTGCCGATTGTCTAATAAGTGGGAGCCTTAACCTCCTACTACACCAAGAGTCTCCTATACCTTATATATATATATATATATATATATATATATATATATATATATATATTCATTCCAGTTTAAAAGTTGACCCTTCAATTAAATTCTGACAAAATTCAGAGTAGTTGACTTAAATCTACTCGAAAGGATAAAACTACTGTACTCCCAGCAAAAGAATGTCGGTCTAGTGCGGAACTGGGGGTGTTGAGATTAAATGAAGGAGGATTCCTCGAATACCATTGGCTAGTGATGACGTGGCGATTGTTGTACCGTTGTACTACACATAACAAATTAGATTCCTGGTGTCGAGCAATGTTAATTGTGGTAATTTTACTATATTCACTCACTAGTTTTTAACTGTTATATTAGTTTTTATAGGAGAGTTCTGGTACTCAACTCCTACACCCTTAAAAATAACCCTATGTAGTGAAAAACGTGAAAAAGTCCCTTTTTTTACACTTAAATGGCTTACGCTGCCTAAACCATAACAAATACACAAAATTATTGCACACAGAATTGAATATCTCAAAAAAAAAAAAACTCTACAAAAAAAGTCCGCGACAGCATATGTTTATCTTTTAAGGATAACTCACAATAGCCATTTTTGTCTTTCATTGATGCTACGAAAATCGGGATAAGTAGATTCCTGGGCAAGCATATCAGCGCATGGCGGGCATTCGTTTATGGATAACTCAAAATAATGAATTTTGTCTTTCAGCTCATTTATGTCAAGTACATCGGGATGCGTAGATTCCCGGGTACGCCGGGTAATCAGCATCGGGATCTAAAAATAATTACGATATGGTTTTACTCATAGTGATTGCTTGAATATTAAATTTTGGAAGATTACATTTTATTTACTACTTGGATTGTATGAAAGACAGTTTGGAAATATAATTAATTATTTTATTGGTTGTTTTAGCTGCAATTACGAAGAGAGCGAATTTATAATATTATTTTCCTTTCTACTTATTCAACTACACATAAAAACACAATTTTCGTCTTTCAGCTAATTTATGCCAAGAAGATAGGAGTAAGTAGATTCTTCAGCAACGCCGGGTAATCAACATGGGACATCTAAAATTAAGTATAGAAACACTTACCCTTGGTTTTTCAGTTTATTGTTGTGAATTATAACTCTTCTGTATTTAGTAAATTTACAGTACATTTTTAAATATTTAAAACAGTTTTTATAACTTAATTTTAGAACTTTTAAGTATTTATTCAAATACACATATTGTGATGGTGACTTATTATTTTCTCCAGAGAGTATATTACATAGTTAGAACCAGTGGGTTATCGATGGTTGGGATTATTAAGGGATGAAAAAAAAGTTTGTTTCATGGGATCCACCCTAGGTTTGAGTAATTGAATTAGGTTAAGTGTGAGTTAGTTAGTTAGCTTTTACGTTCGTTACATTTTAAATGTGTATAAATACATAAAACAAAACAAAAAAATCGAAACAATGAAAATAATCTATATGTGGTTCGATGGTGGGTTATCGCTGGCTCTATAAACTCCGGCGCATGCGCACTGTTGTTCTATAGGACTTTGAAAATATTTATCAGGTAAGTTAAAGTGGACTATCCCCATTTTTCCATTTACTTATTCAACTAAATGCAAAAACACATAATTTATTTAGGCGTAGCAGCGCATGCCGGGTATTAGCTAGTTAATACATAAATATATAACCCCATAGTTTATTATGTGCCGGTAATGGAATGCTAAAATAAGTGATTGGTTCTTACCAGATCCGACTTTTGAAGAATCTTGCTGAATTCCTGCAGTTCGTTATTTCTGAAAAAGCAAGTTCGATTTTCGACATTTTCAGAAGAGGTTTGATCTTTTTGTCTTTCATTTTCTTGTCGACGTTTTGGCTCCCTCTCTCTCCTTTTAATCTTTTTGCCTCTTGGCATAGTTTTTCCTCTGCTTTAATATTAATAAAATATCTGTATTATGATTTATTAACTTCCTTCAGTCTTATGATAAGTTAATTCTTTCCAGTTTGCTCTTAAAAGAAGCAAAATTCACGTTCTGTTGAATAGTAAAAAAATTCGAACATCCGATTATCCGTTATCTGGATTTTTTTCAACAATTACAAATCAAAGATAATATGATAACAATCAACGAGCTTTCGTATAAATATCGTTTCTTTGAAAATAAAAACGTATTTTTATAAAATAAATTTAAAAATCATGTTGGCCATGATTCAGAGTACTTAGTTAATTTACATGGATACATTCTTATGATCATAAATAGGGATAATATAGGAAAAATCTTTATTATTTCTTATGCAGTTGCATTTCTATAAATATCAAGATTTGAAATATTATAAATATTTTTAATGTAATATTTTTTATTTACAGTTTTATATCATAAATATACATAAATCTCAAAAGTATTAGGCTCATATTTTTATAAATTATAAATTTAATTTTTCAGATTAATTAAAAGTGATGCCTTTATGTTAAATTCAATTCATTCTTTGAAAGGGATTTTTTTTCCCACTGATTAGCATTTTCCTGATTATAGTACCGTTGCCTTCGTTATTTATCCATCCATAGTAATTCTGCTCGAAGGCAGGTCCTTCACTGCAATCATAGCATTTTCATGCTATTCTTGCAGCTTTACTAGGGAATTGTAGGTGTGGTAGCTTCCCGTTGCTTTCCACACCGGTGAAGGATGATGATGGTGATAATGATAAGGATGATGGCCATATGGTTTCGGGGACCGTTTGGACCTTAAAGTTTTCCTGACATTTGTCTTACAGGCGAGGAAAAACCCCGATAACAACCTCACCCAGAAAAACTGCCCCGACCGGGGATCGAACCCGAGCCCGCTGCGTGACAAGGCAGCACGCTACCTCGAGACCACAGCGGTGGACTTCGTTATGAGGAAAAACCCCGATAAAAACCTCACCCAGAAAAACTGCCCAAAAAAAAAATATATATATATATAATATATATATATATATATTCCATTAAAGATAGCTGGCGATACGACATATTACATATTAACTACAATAAAAAAAAAATTCGCCTACAATCTAAAAGGCTACAGAGTTGTGGGTTGTCCTAGAACAAGAAGGAAGGTTTATTTCTGAGCCTGAACGGACTATCATGAAGAAGAAGAAGAAGAAAAGTAAAGAAGGAGAAGAAAAGAAGAATATTATAAGGAAATGTTACCGGAGAGTTACCAACTTAATATTTATCTTATTATTATACAGCTCTTTAAACTGCATATCCATGCCAAAAATTATTCTCCTATCTTTCATAGTTTTAGAGAAAAGTGCATCAAAATATGAAATAATGCAAGTTGTGCTTGAACTGCCAAAAAAAAAAAAAAAGTTGCACTTTGACAGAGAACCACAGGAGGACCGCCCATTTTAAAAATCAATTTTTTATGGGTTTGTGTTAAATGTCCAAAATTGACAAATAAATTTACCAATCGATTAATGTTTAAAACAGACCTTCCTGGACTTTTCATAAAAAGAACGGATTTTTTTAACCAAAGTACAGTACTGGGTGCCCCTAAACACCGGAGAAACATGAGATGAGGTAAAAGGTGGTGGTAGGTAGTATTTTATTTAACGACGCTATTTAACATATATTCAAATCTGGGCATGAAAGACCAATACATTTTGCCAGAGGGCTTTTAATTCAGACTTGGGGTTCTTTTACATGTCATAAATCTCCGACACTAGACCTATGACTTTACAGGAAGCTATGCTTAGGATTTTATGCCCTTAAAAACCCATCGACTCCGGTCGGGTTTGAACCTGTAATTTTGGGGACCAAAGACGTGCATGATAACCACACGAAGTCCACCAAAAATGATGGAAATTATTTTAGAATCTATGGATAGTGATAGTATAATAAGAACAGTTAAGTCTCGTAGACTGCGATGGGAAGGGCATGTTGCACGTATGGGGAATGAAGGACGTGCATAGAAACTTCTTCTAGGAAAGCCAGAAGGAAAAGCCCAGTTGGTAGACCAAGAATGAGGTGGGAGAACAACATTAACTATGATTTGAGGAAAGTAGTTTATACAGGGAATGATTGGAAAGCATTAGCTCAGATAGGGATGTATGGAGAGCTTATGTCCGCGCGGCCATGAACCTACGGGTTCGATAGTGCCAGTGAGTAAGTAAGTAAGTATGGATAGTGATAGTAAAGTGTACATTATAGCGTTATTAAAAATATTTGCAGATTTATAATCAAGGTTTATTGAAACAATAAATAGTAGGATATTGCATAAAAAAATATAAATTACAAATAATGCTATCTGTTCTTTAACTGTTTTTATAAAAATTGATGATTTGGAAACAGTATCGGGAAGTTTATACCAAGGTCATGACTGTCATGAGATTTGACTGTCCCATGAATATTCTGCGCATGCTCACTTACATTCTGCGCATGCTCACTTACAATCAGTAGTAATCTAAAATGGCGCGAGTTGAGTAGAAGTTTAGTGTTAATAAAATTAAAAACAGTGATTTTGTTTGAATTAAAATGTGTGGTTTAATTTTATATATTTGTGGATTATCTGTGTTTATAATTAGTTGCCAAATACGTGTGTTTGAAGAGGAGACGAACATTGGAAACAGCCAGTTTGAAACAGTCCGGTGTGAGATTGAGGTAGGCTTATTTATTAGCAATGTAATTGTAGAAAATTTAATTTAATTTCATGATCATGCCTTAATAATTATTGTAATAATTGCAAAAACAAATGAAGGGTGTTTTATAGATGTTCAGAAACATGTGTTGAAGTGTTTTGATGAAAACTCACATTTCAGTAAAGCCTATAGTTAAATAGGTAGAGGATTCTATACAAGGAGTGTGTCTACATAAATTGACATAAAAGAATCGAACAATATATATATATATATAGCCATCGCAATCATCATCATTCATATTCATCTTAGATTAAGCTTAGGATTAGGGACTCTCTTGGTGTACCACTATCATCATCATCACCCATCATATCATCGGGGCAAAGTAACCCCGCCTTCCAGGCGCCCCAACCTCAGAAGTGGGTTACAAGTACGCCATGCCAGGAGAGAACACCAGGAGTGTCGAAAGACAACCTGGGGCATTTGTAATATATATATATATATATATAATATGTGTGTGTGTGTCTACCACTGTGGTCTCGAGGTAGCGTGCTGCCTTGTCACTCAGCGGGCCCGGGTTCGATTCCCGGTCGGGACAGGTTCCTGAGTGAGGTTTTTTCGGGGTTTTTCCTCACCTGTAAGACAAATGTCAGAAAGCTTAGGGCCCTACGGTCCCAGAAAATCATCCGGCCATCATCATCATCCTTATCATTATCATCACCATCCTTCACCGGTGTGGAAAGTAACGGGAAGCTACCACACATAGAATTCCCTAGTAAAGCTGCAAAACATAGCATGAAAATGCTATGATTGCAGTGAAAGACCTGTCCTCGGGCAGAATTACGATGGATATATATATATATATATATATATATATATATATATATATATATATATATACTATTTGCCGTCCGTGCCTTGTCCCGATTAATTCCACTCTTACTCATGCAGGAACTGCATCTGCTCCGTACAGTGGATTGCCATTGCTGGATTCTAGATTCTGCAAGACATTTTTGCAGTTAAAAACGACAGATAGTTTTTGGACACTGCTTTGGTACATCCCAACTCTTGTCTACGAGAAATTTCAATATACACATATCCATCCATCCATAGTAATTCTGCCCGAGGGCAGGTCTTTCACTGTCCATCTCTTGGCTGGTCTTCCTCTTGTTCTTAATAATAATAATAATAATAATAATAATAATAATAATAATAATAATAATAATAATAATAATAATAGCTTTATTTTACCTGGCAGAGTTAAGGCCTTAAGGCCTTGTCTACCACTCTTCTCCCGTCCATTGGTCTATCTTCTTTAGCTCTTTTTGCAAGTCGGTTTTTTTCCATATTTTCTATATGACCCTTCCAATATTTTCGTCTATCTATAATAAATTTGGTTATGTCTTGAATATGATACTTGTCCCTAATTTCTGTGTTGTGTATTTTCCGAAATCCTTGTTGTTGTTCTTTAGTATGGATTAATGCATTTAATTTATTGTTTAATATTTTTGTGAATACTTTTAGAGAACTATTAAATAGAGTAATACCACGATAATTTTCTGGTTTAGTTGTATCACCCTTTTTAAGTATTGGAATAGTTATACTCGATTTCCAATCTTATTATGGTATTTTGGAATAGCTTCTGTAGTTCATTTATCAGTTGTATTCCTCCATATTTCAACATTTCATTTGTTATCGTATCAGGACGTGCAGCCTTTCGATTTTTCAATCTCTGTACTGTGTCAGTTACTTACTTACTTACTCACTGGCACTATCGAACCCGTAGGTTCATGGCCGCACGGACATAAGCCCTCCATACATCCCTATCCTGTGCTAATGTTTTCCAATCATTCCCTGTACAATCTACTTCCCTCAAATCATAGTTAATGTTGTTCTCCCACCTCATTCTTGGTCTACCAACTGGGCGTTTTCCTTCTGGCTTTCCTACAAGAAGTTTCCATGCACGTCTTTCATTCCCCATACGCGCAACATGTCCTGCCCATCGCAGTCTACGGGACTTAACTGTTCTTATTATATCTGGCCTCCTATAAAGACCATGTAGTTCATTGTTATGTAGTCTTCTCCATTCACCTGTCTGTTCATCTCTCTTTGGTCCAAAAATTTTCCTAAGAACTTTATTCTCAAATACTCGTAATCTCCTTTCCTCCCTTAAAGTAAGAGTCCATGTTTCGCATCCATATAATATAACTGGTAGAATAATAGTTTTATATATTTTCAGCTTAACTTTTTTTGAAAGGAGTTGGGACATCAAAAGTCTCTGCAATGCATAATAGCATGCAATATTGGAAGGGTCATATAGAAAATATGCAAGCTGTGTCAGTTACTTCATCTATTGTTATTTCAATTAATTGATTTTGATATTCATAAACATCTTGATTATTTTCCTGATTATTTTCTTCTTGTTTATATAGTTGTTGGAAATAATTATTCCATTCTGGCATTGTCAATTTGTTTGTTTGTTTATATACTATCCCTAATTTTCATTTTATTTCTTCTTAATGTTCCCCATATTTTTCGTTGGCCTCCATATTTATAAAATTCGGGTGTGCTATACGAACCGTCGCACAAAATTTTCAATCTTATTTCTTATGCCACTGATGCACTAAACACTTTCAAACACGTTTAAAACATTTTGCAACACTTTTAAACATCCCAATGTTGCAACGATCTTTTTTTTTTATTTATATATTTACGTAAAACATGGTCGTGCTACATTGCTTACTTGCTACTTTCTGCTATTTTCCCTCCTCTTCCTATGTTGTTCCAACGTTGCCACCATCAACAACGCAAAATACTCCAGATGTTGCCAACATAACTTCCACGTTCCCTGGATTTCACCTACGTTAGAGCAATTGAGTCCACCGCTGTGGTCTCGAGGTAGCGTGCTGCCTTGTCACGCAGCGGGCCCGGGTTCGATCCCCGGTCGGGGCAGTTTTTCTGGGTGAGGTTTTTATCGGGATTTTTCCTCACCTGTAAGACAACTTTAATACCCAAACGGTCCCCGAAATCATATGGCCATCATCATCATCCTTATAATTATCATCATCATCATCCTTCACCGGTGTGGAAAGCAACGGGAAGCTACCACACCTACAATTCCCTAGTAAAGCTGCAAGCACAGCATGAAAATGCTATGATTGCAGTGAAGGACCTGCCTTCGGGCATAATTACTATATATATTAAAAAGAGTGGGCGATAGACTACATCCTTGTCTAACTCTCTGATTTATTAAAATTTCTTCTCTCCTTTTTTTCCATCAGTTTTTATCACTACTTTAGTTTCTTCATATGAGCCTTGGCCTGATTTTATTAGATGGAAAATTGCATGTTTATGCGCAATATGATTGAAACCTGAACTACGAAAAAGACACACCGAGTTTAATTGCAGAATCTGTACTAAACAAATAATAGTGTTGTTATTTATTCGCTGTGCATCGGTTGAATGAATAACTTTGTTGGAATACTGAGCAGTGAAACGATCTCTGTTCCAATGCCTGTTTTAGTTTTAATGAGCGCTATTCAGGTGTCTCTGGTGAAGTGCATGCCGGGTAGTAAATTGTAAACCACTAGTCTTGTTGGTTGTATATCGTAATTTGCCTTCCACAAATAGAACTCACGTTACAGTTTCAGGGATGAAATCTGTAGCTATCAAATTACACAATACACCGTATTCCGTTTATAAGTACGATAAAATATTCTATGTCATCGTGCCATCTGTGAATATTCGGAGAACAAGTGACTGCTAGCGTCATTTTAGCCAATGTGATCAAACGCATTCCAGGTAGAGCCAATCGCCAACATGTTTATTCACATATACGGGGATTATATCCCAGGAGTCCAGATATGTTAGTGGGCAAGTTAGGGTGAGAAAATGGCGAGATTAATTTAGCGTTCACTTGTTTGTTTGCGGTTTTTTTGATAAGTTGTCTAAACTGTCTGAGCAATGACTAATACAATTTCTCACTCCATTTTAAGTAAGGCATTTCACACATTTTTTTTTGGAAAAACTCAAGATATATATATTTTTTTTTTCTCATAAGTAATGCCACGAGTGATTTTCAATTTATCTAGAGGATTTGGAAATCAAGAGTGGCATTTGTTAGGACTATTTAACGAATAAAATTAAGCCGTTTACTCAAAAATCATTATTTAAATACAGTTATTTAAAAATATTTATATATTTAATAGGTAGCGTGCTGCCTTGTCATGCAGCGGGCTCGGGTTCGATCCCCGGTCGTGGCAGTTTTTCTGGGTGAGGTTTTTATCGGAGGTTTTCCTCACCTGTAAGACAAATGTCAGGACAACTTCAAGGCCCAAACGGTCCCTGAAATTATACGGCCATCATCATCATCTTTATCGTTATCATCATCATCCTTCACCGGTGTGGAAAACAACGGGATGCTACCACACCTACAATTCACTAGTAAAGCTGCAAGCATAGCATGAAAATGCCATGATTGCAGTGAAGGACCTGCCTTCGGATAGAATTACTATGGATGGATATGTTTGGTTATGTTTCATTTGTTCATCACTGCAACTGGATCATACTATTTATTGGCAGATAGTATCGCAATATTGTAAGAATGCACCCTAGTGGAGAGAAAATGAAACATTTCAAACCAACATTATAGGTTATTAATTCATTTTTAGTAAAATCTGAGTAAAATAATTATTTAAAACACAATTATTGAATACAAAGTTACCAAGTATGTAGGTGGAAGGAATCTGTTCATTATTTGCTATATTCAACGTATTTGTTAAAGAGTCAGTAACTGCAAAATAATGCTCTCACCTGTTCAGAATATTAAAAAGGAGGAGCTTTGTTTTATTTTGGTAATCAAAAGCTGCTGAAATGAAATTCCTCAGACCAATAGCAGGATATCAAAGAACAGACAAAAAAACATAATACAGAAATAAGACAACTAAAAGTAGAGGAATTAAACACAACAACAGAGAAATACAGAACAAACTGGAAAAGAACACTTGGCAAGGAAGACTGAGAATAGAATACCAAAAGCAGCTACAACTATTCACCACGAGGAAGAAGAAGTTTGGGAAGACCAAAGAAAAGATGGAAAGAGCAGCAATTTGGAGCCGGAACAGGCTAGTAAATAAGCCCAAACCGTGAAGAAGAAGAAGAAGGTAATCAAAATTCAATAATTATCGAGGTGAAACACGACTGTGATTGGTTGTAAAACAACATTAATTGAAACGTGATTGGTCATTGACTCCCATTTGGGACGTGAGTTAAAATAGTCTCAGGTAATTACTCACTCATCCCTGAAAAAAAGAACTAGTTAAGTCCAAAACTGGCACAAACAAGGTAAGTCAATATATCTTCTTTTTCCCAGCGAACTTTCTCCATTTGATCTAAAACAAAGATTGTATATTATAGCTAATAGAATGAAGAATAGACCTACCTTGTTTCTACCATATAAAGCGGTACATAGAACAGTAACCTATCTAGGCCTATTAAGGATAAAAGAAAAATTGGAAAAAATTGACATATCTGTTTTTTTCCCCCAGGGATGAGTGTATTCACACACTGCAACAATAAATTGTGGTTGTAGGCTTTCACGGCCGGCATCTTGATCCATATTTGGTTCGTCTTCCGGGCTTATAGGCCGTGGTCTGGTCCAAATTTAGATCCCAGCACTGCATAACACGACAACGAAGCCTATGACTTCTGCAAACTGCACTACAGCGCATAACTCGGTCCGCGCAGAAAACCCCCCCCCCTCCACCCGGGGCTTAGCTATAAACAGAGAGACAGTTTCCAACGACCAGCCAGTCTGCAGCGGACTGTTGAGGAGTTCACAGAGAGCACGCAGTATCTCCTGATGATGTCTACCGCAGCAGTAGACGAAACGTCGAATATGAAGACAACGAGACCACGGCCTATAAGCCCGGAAGACGAACCAAATATGGATCAATAAATTGTGGACCAGCCTCGTGGGCTAGTGGTCAGCGTTTCTCACTATTCTTCATTAGGTCCCGGGTTCGATTCCCGGTCAAATCATAGGATTTTTTCTTAAAGGAAATTATTCCTATAGTTGGTCATGGTCTGGAATTTAGGTTAGGTTTAGTTAAGAACTCTTCTGGGGCTTCATTATCATTTATCAGCTATCATTTCATCGGAGTCCACCGCTGTGGCCTCGAGGTAGCGTGCTGCCTTGTCACGCAGCGGGCCCGGGTTAGATTCCCGGTCGGGGCAGTTTTTCTGGGTGAGGTTTTTATCGGGGTTTTTCCTCACCTGTAAGACAAATGTCAGGAAAACTTTTAAGGCCCAAACGGCCCCCGAAATCATATGGCCATCATCATCATCATCATCCTTATCATTATCATCACCATCCTTCACCGGTGTGGAAAGCAACGGAAAGCTACCACACCTACAATTCCCTAGTAAAGCTGCAAGCATAGCATGAAAATTCTATGATTGCAGTGAAGGATCTGCCTTGGGGCAGAATTACTATGGATGGATATCATCGGGGTAACGTAACTCCGCCTTCTAGGAGCCCCAACTTCAGAAGTGGGTTACAATTAGGGAAATGCCAGGAGAGAACACTAGAAATGTCGAAATGACAACCTGGGGCATTGAATTAAAAATAGAATAAATTGTGTGTTTTTCAATTTTTAACTGAATTTATATAAGTGCAATAGTGGCATTCAATCGCCAAAAAACAGTTTTAAATTCAAAACTAAAAATTACAAAATTGGTAGTATTATAAAGTGAAAGTTGTATACGTCCCACATGGGGATACGGGTGCTCCCTAGCGAGAGTTTATTAACCAAGAAGTCATAGTTACGATTATTTTCCTACATATGTTAACGAGTGAATTGTGGTTAGCACATCGCCTCAATGAAATATCTAGCAGGAAACTAAGACTTTACTATAATGATGGTTAAATTTTGCACAGAGGACTTTTTATTCAGGCTTATGCTTCTTTTACGGACCTGAACTTCTTGAGACTCGGGATCACGGCTTAGAATCCCTCCCGGAGGACTTTTTTTTCATCCTAAAACTCCATCGACCCAGTTGGCCAACAAAAATGACCAGTCTCATGGACTAGTGGTCAGCGTTTTCTGACTACAGTTCACGAGGTCTCGGGTTCGATTCCCGGTCAAACCATAGGAATTTTTCCTAAAGGAAATCCTGTGGGTGTGCATGGAATTTAGGTTAAGAACTCTCCTGGCGCTTCATTATCATTTATCAACCATCATATTATCATAAGTAATGCCACGAGTGATTTCCAAATTATCGATAAATTCACGACTCACGAAGTGAGGAGTGAATTTATTTAGAGAATTTGGAAATCAAGAGTGGCATTTGTTAGGACTATTTAACGAATAAAATTAAGCTGTTTACTCACAAAACATTATTTAACTATAGTTATTTTAAAATATTTATATATTTAATGTAAACGGCGATGTTTGAAAACAAATGAGAAACGATAGGTACGCTTCTACTGCTTCTTTCGTTTATCACTGCAACCAGATCATACTATTTATTGCCAAAGGAACGCAATATTGTAAGAATGCTCTCTAGTGGAGAAAAAATGAAACATCAAACTGTATATTAATTCATTTCTGATGTCGTATGATGTAAATATGACAATTATATTTTTCTGGATTGTTACCTGGGAAAAAATACATTTAAGAAAGTGCAAACAGTGGTTTCTTTTTTTGGTGGTATAATAAATTGCTACAAATGTTTTTATATTAACTCCTACAAGCGCTATGCGCTGACATCTATGCACTATATATACAATCTGGTAGCCGTATTTCTCACAGGCTCAGTCACTGCAAAATAATGGTCAGACCTGTTCAGAATATTAAAAAGGAGGAGCTTTCTTTAATATGGTAATTATAACACTGATAAATATTTCGTGAAACACGACTGTGATTGGTTGTAAAACAGAAATCATTGAAACGTGATTGGTCATTGGGGCATGAGTTATATAGTCAGGGTAACGTAACTCCGCCTTGCAGATGTCCCAACCTTAGGAATGGATAACAATTCCGCCAATGCTAGGGGAGAAAGCCCAGAGATGTCATAAAAGACAAACGAACTGTAAATATCAAGAGAAAAAAATAGAAATGCAATAAATAAATAAAAACAAACAATCTGTTAACAATCCCTCTCCACAGCACTTCCTCTTATTCTACTTCTTTCACAGTAGCCTCTGCTCATTGCTGGAATTCCCTCCCTAATCAGGGGTTGCCGCACACTTAACACTTTTAAGTAACGCTTATACAATTATTTGTTGTTAAATAATTAATTTTTCTCAATAACTAAATTTATTCTATGTCATTAATATATTATTTTCATTTTTCTATCTTGTACATTTTGTACTTCATTCATTAAATCTAGATTAAATCAAACTATATTGTAAATAATAATTGTATTGTAGATATACCATGTAATAATTTTGTCTATTGTAATGTAGATGTAAGAATAATTTTTGTATTTTTTTTTAGGTAGACAAGGTCTTAAGATCTTAACTGTGCCATGTAAAATAAAGCTTATTATTATTATTATTATTATTATTATTATTATTTTGGCAATGGAAATTGATTTTATACGAAGGGCAACAAGAATTTCAAGAAGAGAAACAATTTGAAACTCAGTTATAAGGGAGAAAATGAAGATTGAAGACACTATTTTGGATTATATTAAAACTCAGCATTTGAGACGGTACAGACATGTCCAGCGAATGGAAAAGGATCGGCTACCAAAATGTGTTTTGGAATGGAAACCCGAGGGAAGACGAGGCAGACGAAGATCTAAAACTTCTACAGTCAGATAATATATTTATACATGAAGGAGATTGGATGGACCGATAAAATTGGCTATTAGGAATCGGACGATGTCAAAGACATTAATCAACCAATTATTTATTTATCTAGCCTATCTATTATTATTATTATTATTATTATTGTTGTAATAATAATAATAATAATAGTAATAATAGTAATAATAATAATAATAATAATAATAATTATTATTATTGTTAAATCAACGCCTCACTGATAGTATTCTTTTAACAATTAATAAATTTAATTATTTATGAAAATAATATTAAGATTTATAAATATTTTCTTTTGTTTTGTTTTAAATATTGTATAATCGTAAAATTAGTTTTCTATATCTCATTATTTTTCTTTGTTTTTTATATACATTAGACAGGGACAATTTAATATGTCTTGCTTGTATACATTTTATTATTAGTTTTAGTCTTAATTTTAACTAATATTAACTGGTTGCATTATAGATCGTAATAGAATAGATATTATATTTTTGATCAAATTTTTATTTAGTATTTAATATTAGAGTTAATTGAGATTGTTATATTCTGATGTAATATATGTTTGTCCTGGTGAGTGGAAGAGAGGGCCACATGGCCTTAACTCCACCAGGCTAAATGTATCTAAATATTCATATTTTAAAATATCACAAATTTATCCTATTTCTACGATCTATTTTGTAACAAAATTATAATTTATTTTAACAGCGTTTTACTGATAGGAGTATATTCTGCAAGAATACCTCACATAAATTAAATTAACATTCTTGGATACAAAGTTTGACGGATATCTGCGTGGTAGTATAAAGATCCCTCGCGGAACGTCGCTAGTATCGACCCTCACATCTGTAAATTTGTGTTAGTTGTGTTCGTAGCTGTAAAGAGATCGTGCGTATTAACAGTGAAGCTCCTGTTGACATCCAAAACAAAGTTGTTTTTGTCACACATCTAACACGTGAGTTAATATTCAGATGGCGCTCCATGACATTTGTTTAACTTGTTCTTTTGCTGATGTCCTGCTAACATATCACACTGTGACTACCTGTAGATTTCGTGTCAATAGACATAATTTCGCAAAGCTGTAATGTTCTTTATTTTTGGAAGTAATGCAAAATATTAATTAAATAAAAATAAAACGTAGTTTTATTTGATTTTCATATTTATTATATAATTCAGTGACAGCTGTTTCGGTACACTGTACCTTCTTCAGACATGTTAACAAATTATGAATTGTGTTGCAACTGATCTAAGCAACAATACAACAATATTTATTTAAATTTTTTAATTTAACAAAGGGGATTCATTCAAATCAAGTTGAGAATTTAACAGTTTTTTACTACTTTTAAATTTATTAATTTCTACAGCCTCCAAAAGATCTAACTTCTTACCCTTATCACAAATATGTAAAATTTCAAAATTTGGATCGAAACAATGATTAAATTGGAATAGGTGGTTAGCATAGTTATTCCAATTTAATCATTGTTTCGATCCAAATTTTGAAATTTTACATGTTTGTGATAAGGGTAAGAAGTTAGATCTTTTGGAGGCTGTAGAAATTATTAAGTTTAAAAGTAGTAAAAAACTGTTAAATTCTCAACTTGATTTGAATGAATCCCCTTTGTTAAATTAAAAAAATTAAATAAATATTGTTGTATTGTTGCTTAGATCAGTTGGAACACAATTCATAATTTGTTAACATGTCTGAAGAAGGTACAGTGTACCGAAACAGCTGTCACTGAATTATATAATAAATATGAAAATCAAATAAAACTAGGTTTTATTTTTATTTAATTAATAAATATGGATTTTCATCAAGTAAACACCAACTCAATTGATTATTTAATACAAAATAGTTTATTTATTGGCGAATTCCACGTACAATTTGACAAAACACATGCAAATTAAAAGTTTTTTCAATGCTTCCCGAAATATTTGGACTATTAAAAATATTTTCAAGTGGCTACATCCCAAAATATTGTAGAATTTGAACAAAATAATACGTAAAAAATAATTGTTAATTATTTTAATTAAAAATGTTACACTATGCAGCAGCGTTATATGTTAGATCAGATACCATTACTTTGTATAATTAGTGACTGAAATTTATGATCATTTTGAGAATTTTCCTCATCATTGAGGGGTTTTCTCCAACCAATCTTAGTAATTAACATGAATTAAAAAAATACGTAAATGACTATAGACTTATATAGCCTATCAGTTTGCAACAAACATTCACAAGTTTCCCTTAATTAGAGTTCTCCATCGTGCTCTGCGCCTTTATCTGTTACACAGAATTTCCTCATTGAATTTTGAATGTTATTCTTCCAGGTTGTTCTTGGTCTTCCTTTTCTGATATTTCTTTCAATTTTCCATGCATTGGCAGCCTTTAGTAGTCTTCCCCTGAAGTTTATTAGAACATAAAACTCAACAATAGTATATTACGATGCGAGATTGGGAAGTGGTTTTTACAGAATGGAGGAAAAATGTTTAAAAACCGAGCTATAGTGAGGTTTTTAATTTCCGAGATTCTGTAAAACACTTCACAAACGTGCGTTGTACATTATTTTTTGCGCGATGGTGTTTTCAAAATAATAAATAATATCTTTGTTGGAAATATTTGCGTTCATTATAAACAATTGACTAACGTTAACACTGTTGGCAATGTTTATTAGTTGAAACAATAGGAGGCCTTGAGAACAATTATTGATAACATGGCCGCAAATACGTATTTATTGTTTTATATTGTTTCAAATAAAGTTCAGTTCATTTAAAATGCAGTGATTTGTTTCGTATAATGTATATTAACACTACCTTTTGGATATTTTCTGTAGGCATATATACATTGTACATAGTATACATAGAGGGCAGTGGTTTTATTTCCCGCACGTGGGTGTAAATATAATATTACAGTATAGTTATTTAGGTTGAAAACCCCGAAATGTGAGAAGTTGAACTTTCAATAATGGTCGCCATTGCTGTAAGTACAACAAAACGCACTATCGCGCAAAAAAATTATTTTGTATCTCCTCCTATATATTCTACCTTCACAAATGCTTGTTGAAATAAAATTGAGAACTTCACAGAGATTCTCTAAATATGTTCTTCAACAGTTGTGTCATTTACCGAAATAAAACCATGTATTTTAACTACAATTATTAAATATACCGGTAGAATCCCCAAGTTTTCTGATAAAGATAGCCTATATATATATATATATATATATATATATTATTTTTTTTTTTTTCAAATGCCCAAGGTTTGTCTTTCGACATTCCTGGTTTCTCTCCTGGCATGGCGTACTTGTAACCAACTTCTGAGGTTGGAGCGCCTGGAGGGCAGGGTTACGTTGCCCCGATGATATGATGGGTGATGATATGATAATGGTGCGCCAGGAGAGTCCCTAATCCTAAGCTTAACCTAAGATGAATATGAATGATGATGATTGCGATGGCCATATGATTTCGGGGTCCGTTTAGGCCTTAAAGTTTTTCTGACATTTGTCTTACAGGTGAGGAAAAACCACGATAAAAACCACACCCCAGAAAAACTGTCCTGACCGGGGATCGAACCCGGGCCCGCTGCGTGACAAGGCAGCACGCTACCCTGAGACCACAGCGGTGGACCCTGTTAAATATATTGAAGTATGTAGGCCTATACGAGTGTATGTTTTGAAGAGAAAAAGAAGAGCCCTGCTACCCGAAGGCTTAAACAATTAAAATGTTGTTTTATTTTGTTATGTTTTCCATTTCAGTTATCGTGGAATTAATATATTTTGAGTTTAATACAGTTTTTATGTAGCCAAAACATGACATAATTTTACGACAAAATCTAATATATAAAAATCAATGTTTGTTTGTTTGTTTGTTCGTGTTCTATGCGCGGCCATACCGTTGATCCGATTTTGATGGTTTTTTTTTGCAAAATGTTCACGAGATTTTCGGGATGAACATAGGCTATGAGAGTTGTAATATTCAACCCCTTCACCCCTAAAAATCACCCTTTGCAGTGAAACACGTAAAATAAAGTCCATATTTTGACGCTTAAATGGCTTACGCTGCCTAAACCATAACAAATACACCAAATATTAATGTATACAGAATTGAACATCTCAAAAAAACTCTACAAAAAAGTCCGCGACAGCATATGTTTATCTTCTACGGATAACTCACAATAACCATTTTCGTCTTTCATTGATGACAAGAAGATCGGAATAAGCAGATTCCCGGGCAAGCGTGACAGCGCACGGCTGGTGGTAAAAACACATTAACATTTATTTAGGAGTAGCAGCGCACGCCGCGGATATTAGCTAGTATTCAATATGTTTCAATTTCTTTCAAGCGTAAAGGAAAACATGTTTTATTTGATTGTCTTATATTCGAAAGACAACGCTGCTGTTTAAACTTACTTTAAAATAATGATGAGGCTTCTGCCTCAATGTGTGAAGTGATTTTTAAGAACCAAAATTATTATAAACATTTTATGAACTTCATAACGAAATTCATAACAATATGTAGTATTTTCTAAGACACTTATAGACTATTTATGTAATTCACAACTCTCATTCAAAACCGTAAGATAATTGTTTTACAATGTATAGTTTAATATTGTTATACTAAGCTACAACCCTAACATGCCTTTGTGGCGAAATAGAGTTTCAAAATATTTGGAGATTCAATAATAATAAAGGAAAATATATGCCCACTAGATATGTAGTAAATTACCGCTTTTTTTTATTTACACATAAAGTAAACGTTATACAAATTTGATGTTTAATATTTATTTATTTATTTATGGGTTCGATCCCGGTCGGGACAAGTTTCCTGGGCGATTTTTTCGGGAATCTTCCTCACCTGTACGACAAAATGTAAGGAAACTTTAAGGCCTAAACGGTGCCAGAACATCAAATGGCCGTGATAATTATCATAAGTAATGCCACGAGTGATTTCCAAATTATCGATAAATTCACGACTCACGAAGTGAGGAGTGAATTTATCTAGAGAATTTGGAAATCAAGAGTGGCATTTGTTAGGACTATTTAACGAATAAAATTAAGCTGTTTACTCACAAATCATTATTTAACTATAGTTATTTTAAAATATTTATATATTTATTGTAAACGGCGATGTTTGAAAACAAATAAGAAACGATAGGTACGCTTCTACTGCTTCTTTTGTTTATCACTGCAACCAGATCATACTATTTATTGCCAAAGGATCGCAATATTATAAGGAGGAGCTTTCTTTAATATGGTAATTATAACAATGATAAATATTTGGTGAAACACGACTCTGATTGGTTGTAAAAGAGAAATCATTGAAACGTGATTGGTCATTGACTCCCATTTGGGGCATGAGTTAAATAGTCATCATTATTATCGCCAAGTTTGGTGTGAATGGTGTGTTTTGTCTTGATGTTGTGTTGTCTCGGAGGAGGTCCTGACTTGAGCTGATCACTCATTCTGGTAGACCCTCTATGTCCTTGTGTAGTCAAAGAAGGATGTATATGATTCATAATAAATTAAGACCTCTTTCCGGTAGGTCGTGTCACTATAAGGCCCGGGTAGCACATGGTACGTAAAAGTTGGTGGTTGGTATCTAATGTCGAGCACTTGATAATGAAATCATTCGCTCTCTTGCACTCCAATATTTAGCAGAAAGGCTGGTCTCTTCTACAAAAGCTGGACAACGGAGGAGATGGTTTCTTTCCATATCTTCATTTAAATTGCAAAAAGGGCATTTAGGTGAATCTGTTATGCCAATTCTGTCAATTCTACGTAAAAGTAAATTGCTTTAATGGAATGGAATATTGATTGGTTTAAACTAATGGAAATTCGTTATAAAATTTCCAAATTTAATTTGTAATTGTTGATTATTATTTGTAATGGACTACATAACAGTGAATAAGTTTATCGTTTTATAAAACACTAGCTAATACCCGGCGTGCGCTCCTACGCCTTAGTTAAATAAGTGAAAGTAAAAATAATTATAAAATTATATTTTTAGATACCCCGTGCTGATTTCCCGGATTTTTACTTATTGATATTTTCAAATTGTAATTCTGTATAATGGTATTTAATTGAAAGAGTGATTTCTGTAGGCCATCTTCTAAGCTAGGTATTAGAAATTGGTCGTCTGCAAAAAGTAAGGTATCTAAGATCTTATTTCTTATTTTGAAATGCGAGTCCAAATTTATCTGCCAATTATATATGATATCGTCAATATAAATATTAAAAAGGGAGGATGAAAGCGGGCATCCCTGTCTTACACCTCCGTGACTATTTGACCCTTAAAGTTTACGCCTAACGTTTATCTTATAGATGAGAAAAAAAAACGAAAATCCCTTACTCCGGAATCGATCCGGGCCCCTATGCGTTCTAGTTCACAAGAAGTGGAAAATGCACATTTTAACAGTTTATAACATAATTGTTTTTATTTCATACAATTTGTAATGTGTGGATAGGAAGCCACATAAACATTCATTATATAATGGAAATGGACAGCTAATGACAAATGAGGGAAATTTTGAGGAAGTGGCTGAATTCAAATACCTAGGAACAATAATCACAAATAGGAATGAGATGCACAAAGAAATTAAACATAGGTTCAATTCTGGAAATGCATGTTGTTATGCATTGCAGAGACTCTTGATGTCCCAACTCCTTTCAAAAAACGATAAAACTGAAAAACATATATAAAACTATTATTCTACCAGTTATATTATATGGGTGCGAAACATGGGCTCTTACTTTAAGGCAGGTAAGGAGATTACGAGTAAATAAATATATTCTATTCTATTCTATATCTTGTGTATTAAAATCTCTGCTCGTCCTGCCAATAAAAATGATCAAAATAAAATCAATTTAATGAGATATTTGAGGCCTGGAAGTTCGTACATTTAACATGCTATGAATTTGTTTGCGTCGTAGACTACACAGAGGGAGCTGCATTGAGCGAATTCGAACTGTTAACAATAGAGAGCGGAATGTGTTAGGTGAAGAAATATATGTTAGGAATCTAAACACTGGGCGGTTTAGTTGGGTGAACAAAATAGCACTCTCAACTTGATACACTTTCACACTACTTTGGCTAAAACGCGCAAGAATCTATGATACTGACCACTGTAAGGTTGAGAGATAAGATAAACAAGTAAACGAAACATCAACATCCTCTTCATTGTCAATGTTGAATAGAACCATGACTACATTACTCACGTTGCGTGTCGCTCACCACATGCAATAGTGGCACAAGTTAAATGTTGACGCAATATTTGAGTTAATGTTATTTATACGCCGAAAATATATTCCGCATAATAAAAAAGACTCGCACAAAGATGATTGATAATAATATAATATTAATAATAATAATAATAATAATAATAATAATAATAATAATAATAATAATAATAATTTAGAGAATGAGGAAGGCATACAACTCAATGGTATTAATAAGTTGTTAGTTTATGCTGATGATGTAGTATTATTGGCCGATAGCGAGGAGATACTAAAGGACAACACGCACACACTATTGAGTAACACTAAGAAATTAGGACTGGAAGTAAATATCAATAAACTAAATATATGGTCACACGTAGAAATTCATCATATAATGGAAATGGACAGCTAATTACAAATGAGGGAAATTTTGAGGAAGTGGCTGAATTCAAATACCTAGGAACAATCATCACAAATAGGAATGAGATGCACAAAGAAATTAAACATAGGCTCAATTCTGGAAATGCATGCTATTATGCATTGCAGAGACTCTTGATGCCCCAACTCCTTCCAAAAAACATTAAACTGAAAATATATAAAACTATTATTCTACCAGTTATATTATATGGGTGCGAAACATGGGCTCTTAGTTTAAAGGAGGAAAGGAGATTACAAGTATTTGAGAATAAAACACTTAGGAAAATTTTTGGACCAAAGAGAGATGAACAGACTGGTGAATGGAGAAGACTACATAACAATGAACTGCATGGTCTTTATAGGAAGCCAGATATAATAAGAACAGTTAAGTCTCGTAGACTGCGATGGGCAGGACATGTTGCACGTATGGGGAATGAAATACTTGCATGGAAGCTTCTTGTAGGGAAGCCAGAGGGAAAACGCCCAGTTGGTAGACCAAGAATGAGGTGGGAGAATAACATTACCTATGATTTGAGGGAAGTAGATTATACAGGGAATGATTGGAAAGCATTAGCTCAGGATAGGGATGTATGGAGAGCTTATGTCCGCACGGCCATGAACCTACGGGTTCGATAGTGCCAGCGAGTAAGTAAGTAAGTAAGTAAGTAAGTAATAATAATAATAATAATAATAATAATAATAATAATAATAATAATAATAATCCCTCCATGGTATCTTTACCTTGTCGTGGTGGAGTGGCTTGTGTGCTTAAATGATCCTGAGAGCTATGCCGGCGGTAGCATTGCTGCCGATAGGGTTACCCATGCCGGACTGGTCGAAGGTGATAAGCCAGACGAAATAAGTACCTTGGTCGAAAGAGTGACGATCTTTCACCGTAAAAATACAACCGTCAAGAAATGCGGACATGGGTTCTACTGGGGTAAAATTTTCCGGAGGTCAAATAGTCCCCCATTCGGTTCTCCGGGCGGGGACTACTTCAGGGAACCCATGCCAAAGGCTCAAACACAGGGACATGTTCCTAGGAACGTGGAATGTTAGGACTTTATACAATCTGAATTCAAATACCTAGGAACAATAATCACAAATAGGAATGAGATGCACAAAGAAATTAAACATAGGCTCAATTCTGGAAATGCATGCTATTATGCATTGCAGAGACTTTTGATGTCCCAACTCCTTTCAAAAAACGTTAAGCTGAAAATATATAAAACTATTATTCTACCAGTTATATTATATGGGTGCGAAACATGGACTCTTACTTTAAGGGAGGAAAGGAGATTACGAGTATTTGAGAATAAAGTTCTTAGGAAAATTTTTGGACCAAAGAGAGATGAACAGACAGGTGAATGGAGAAGACTACATAACAATGAACTACATGGTCTTTATAGGAAGCCAGATATAATAAGAACAGTTAAGTCCCGTAGACTGCGATGGGCAGGACATGTTGCGCGTATGGGGAATGAAAGACGTGCATGGAAACTTCTTGTAGGAAAGCCAGAAGGAAAACGCCCAGTTGGTAGACCAAGAATGAGGTGGGAGAACAACATTAACTATGATTTGAGGGAAGTAGATTATACGGGAATGATTGGAAAGCATTAGCTCAGGATAGGGATGTATGGAGAGCTTATGTCCGTGCGGCCATGAACCTACGGGTTCGATAGTGCCAGTGAGTAAGTAAGTAAGTAATAATAATAATAATAATAATAATAATAATAATAATAATAATAATAATAATAATAATAATAATAATAATAATAATAATAATAATATCGGCCGCGGTGGACTAGTGGTTATGCTCCCTGCCTCTGGTCCCGAGGGTCGCGGGTTCAAACCCGGCCGGGGTCGATGGATTTTTTAGGATGGAAAAATTCAAGGAGCAAGTCCTCCGGGAGGGACTTTAAGCCGTGGGTCCCGAGTCTGAAAATTTTCAGGCTCGTAAAAAAATCGTTAAGCCTGAATGAAAAGGCCTCTAAGCAAAATTTACCGAATTTTCCCGTCCTAGTACTACCTTGGTTTCCTAGATGTCAGTATGAGGCGGAACGCTGTCCACGGACCACTCAAAAATGACATCTATACGAAAACAAGTGTAACTAAATTAGTATGGTTCAAATTCTTCCCTGTAGGGGGAGAGTGCCTAAATCTCTGTTAAGGGAAAAAATGGCCTTACAAAAAAAATAATAATCCATCCATAGTAATTCTGCCCGTGGGCAGGTCTTTCACTGCAATCATAGCATTCTCATGCTATGCTTTGAAGTTTTACCAGGGAATTGTTGGTGTGATAGCTTCCCGTTGCTTTCCACACCGGTGAAGGATGATGATGATAATGATATGGATGATGATGATGGCCATATGATTTCGGGGACCGTTTGGGCCTTAACGTTTTCCTGACATTTGTCTTACAGATGAGGAAAAACCCCGATAAAAACCTCACCCAGAAAAACAGCCCCGACCGCGGATCGAACCCGGGCCCGCTGCTTAACAAGGCAGCACGCTACCTCGAGATCACAGCGGTGGGGATATTATAATATATTAGAATGAAATAGGCCTACAGGTGCCGGATAGAAAGTGACGGAGGGCTGTCTCTGGCCCGCGGGCCGTAGTTTGGAAATCTCTGCTCTAAATGATGCGGGGGGGGGGCATTCAAATCAGTCAACTAGTTTTTGAATCCATAAATGATAGACCGATTCACTCTCGTTTTATATATTATATGAAGTATTTGCTTTAACCTGGATATATTCGTGACACGTATTTTTGCCAACCTTTTTCGAAGTTTGTTCAGGATATTTACTTTGGGTGTAACTTAATTGCAGTGTGTAGTGCATTAGGAACGATAAATATTATCCAAAGTCCAATTTTTTAAAGTGTAGTCTATGTTCGGAAAAATTGTCTTCGTGAAAATAAGGGGTTCCCAAACTTCCATAACACTTTTATTTACACCGTTTAAAATAATTTGACATACTGTCTCATAATTAATGTCCTTTTTACACGCTTTATATTAGCTTGACCTGTATCTAACTATCTATCTATGTAACGGAATCTTTCAACGCGATTTTCACCCACTTAGAAACTTTGGATCGACTTGAAACTTTGTATACTTGTAGAAGACCCGTGACAATACAATAATTTCATATTTATTTTCTAAAATCCTGGCCATAATCATCAGAAAATAAAAAAAAGTGTTTTTGTATCAATGTAACGGAATCTTTCAACGCGATTTTCACCCACTTAGAAACTTTGGATCGACTTGAAACTTTGTATACTTGTAGAGGACCCGTGACAATACAATAATTTCATATTTATTTTCAAAATCCTGGCCATAATCATCAGAAAATCAAAAAAAAGTGTTTTTGTATCAATGTAACGGAATCTTTCAACGCGTTTTTCACCCACTTAGAAACATTGGATCGACATGAAACTTTGTATACTTGTAGAGGACCCGTGACAATACAATAATTTCATATTTATTTTCTAAAATCCTGGCCATAATCATCAGAAAATCAAAAAACGTGTTTTTGTATCAATGTAACGGAATCTTTCAACGCGATTTTCACCCACTTAGAAACATTGGATTGACTTGAAACTTTGTATACGTGTAGAGGACCCGTGACAATACAATAATTTCATATTTTGTTTCTAAAATCTTGGCCAGAATCATCCGAAAATAAAAAAAATGAAAACTGGTATAATAGGTCGCGGACTTGTCGAGTTTTTAGTCAATCGTTGTAAGAGCTCAGTTGGTAGAGCAGAGAACTCTTAGTGGTATATAATTTCAGCAATCCGTACGTCGCAGGTTCAAATCCGGCTGGGATGGTTTTTTTTATAGAAGAGTATTACTTTTAGCTCATACTACAATAGTATCGAATTTAAAGATATTTACATTTTTATCTTATTCTGTAAAATATTAAAACTAAGAAATAAAAAATAAATAATAATTTTAAAAAACTAAAAGAACACGCTTTATTAGAATACTAAAAAATGAAAAATAATTTTAATTTCCAATACGCTTGGGATAAAATAAAGTGGTCAACAAAAAAATCATCTCCAACACATATAGAATAAAATTAGAGTTATCAACAAAAAGAAAATAATTTTACCATCAAAAGCGTGGGGTGCTTTTTATGATTTTTACATTTTCTTCTTAGAGAGCTTACTTTTACCAATATCTGTTTATTATCAAATATATTAATTGATATAGAGCACCCCACGCTTTTGATGGTAAAATTATTTTCTTTTTGTTGATAACTCTAATTTTATTCTATATGTGTTGGAGATGATTTTTTTGTTGACCACTTTATTTTATCCCAAGCGTATTGGAAATTAAAATTATTTTTCATTTTTTAGTTTTCTAATAAAGTGTGTTCTTTTAGTTTTTTAAAACTATTATTTATTACACGCTTTATATTAACTTGACTTGTATCTGTCTATGTAACGGAATCTTTCAACACGATTTTCACCCACTTAGAAACATTGGATCGACTAGAAACTTTGTAAATTTGTAAAGGACCAATGACAATACAATAATTCATAAATATTTTCCAAAATCCTAGCCAGAATAATCAGAAAATTAAAAAAAAGGGTTTGTGTAATTATGTAACGGAATCTTTCAACACGATTTTCACCCACTTAAAATCATTGGATCGACTTGAAACTTTGTATACTTGTAAAGGACCAATGTCAATACAATAGTTTCATATTTGTTTCTAAGATCCTGGCCAGGATCATCAGGACAACAAAAATATTAAGACCGGACTTATCGACTTTTTAGTCCATCGTTGTAAAAAAAATTAATATTATATCCTCTGGTAGCTCAGTTGGTAGAGCGGTGGACTGTAGTGGTGTATAATTTCAGTAATCCATAGGTCGCTGGTTCAAATCCGGCCCGGAGGACTTTTTTTTAGAAGAGATTACTTTTAGCTCATACTACAATAGTATCGAATTTAAAGATATTTACATTTTTTCTTATTCTGTAAAACATTGCTGTAAGTACGAGAAAACTTAATTTTTTTAGGAATAGTTTGCTTGTGATTTGTTTGCTATCAGAGCTGTAGAGCATCGTAGCCCGGATCTTCATCTTCATCAGAAAAGTAGCTGTTTGTCAGAAGTATTACAAACATTTAAATAAGAGATTAGCGCCCCATCATAACAAAATTAACTGCATCGGGCGGTCATGTTTGTTAGTTATAAAGTTTTACTTCCAAACAGCTGCCATTTACCATAACACATTGCACTGGTCAACATGATTTTTGTCTCATGAGTACCAATAGTTGTACTTAATCGACTATCTTGTCTTCAAATTTGTATTTTTACCATTGCAAAGCAAGTATTTTCTTTAACTTGGTTTAACCTCTCCGTTTGTAGACACTTTTATATGCCCACGTCACCCGGGAGAGGATTTTTAACTTTGGATCACACACTAATTTTTGATCACACAAGACATGAAGGACCTACTTAGTAGAGAAATCACCTCAACAATAATAATAATAATAATAATAATAATAATAATAATAATAATAATAATAATAATAATAATAATAATAATAATAATAATAATAATAATAAGGGTTGTAAGGGGTAGTGACGTGTGTATAACCTCTCCTACCTAATTCTCATCCTTACCTTCTCGTGGTACAACCCGTTTTCACAAACGAGGCTCTGAGGACCGAGTCACGGCGGTATAACCGTTCCATCAGGTACTGAGTAAATGCGGTATCCTAATGTCTGTCCAGAGACTAAAAGGTAGCAGCCCTACCACTGGACTACTTAGCGTCGGGCCAGTAACCTGTCCTAAGGAACTTCAAAACTACTTTCAAGTCTCAACACGAAAAAAGCCAGAAGGAATTGAAATAAAATTTTTAAGAATTTTAGGGTTAATAAATTCTATCTTCAAGCCACAGTTAGTCCAAAAGCATTCAAGACTGAAAGTGTATAAAACACTGGCTCTTCCAACTCTTTTGTATGGTAGCGAAGTATGGACGTTGAGACAGAAGGATATACAGAGACTTAGATCTGCTGAAATGAGATATCTTCGGAGGACTGCAGGATACACACTACTAGATCACAAAAAAAATGAAGACATCTTAGAAGAATTACACATGGAATCTTTAGAAAACAAAATTTCTGATTATAAGTCAAGATGGATGCAACATGTTCATCGAATGGAAGATCACAGAATACCCAAACAAATGTTAAGATATCAACCTGCAGGAAGAAGAAGACCAGGACGTCCACTCAAAAGACTTCTGGATGGTGTTTCTCTTGAGGCCGAAACAGGTCAACAAATGGCCTAAATTCGTGAATTTACTATGATGATGATGATAATAATAATAATAATAATAATAATAATAATAATAATAATAATAATAATAATAATAATAATAATAATAATAATACCCATCAGCAAGCTTTGGGTGGCAATGGAAAAATATGGAATACCTAAATCTCTCATACATTTTATAAAAAGAATGTATGATTGTAAAGCAAGTATTGAGGTTGGAAATAGAGTATCCTCAGAATTTGATGTAACAAAAGGATTAAGACAAGGATGCGGGATGTCACAACCATGTTCAAGATATATTTAGAAGCAAGATGTATTAATGAAATGGAATAAGTCATGTAGGGGAATGGGAATCAACATTAATGGCCATTTACTGCACAATTTATTATTCGCTGATGACCAGATTATAATAGCACAAGATAAAGAAGATATAGAATATATGATTAGAAAGTTGGTCGATGCATTTGAGGTAGGTGGACTGAAGATAAATTATATTAAAACAGAATATATGGTAAACGGAGGAAATTCAGAAGACCTACAAATAAATATTATGATAATTAAACGTGTTGAAGAATTTAAATATCTTGGATCTCTAATAGATAAATCTGGTACTTATGAAACATATATTATTAACAGAGTAAATTATGCAAGGAAGGCGATTAGATCCCTGAATGGTCTTTTATGGAATAGAAATTTGACCAGAAAAATAAAAAAAAAGAGATTATACACACAATAATAGAGAGTCTACTTACATATGGATCAGAAAGCTGGACAATAAATGAAAGGATGCAGAAAAGAATCTTGGCGACAGAAATGGATGGATTACGGAGAAGTATGAGAATATCCAGGCTACAACATATTCGAAATACATATATCAGACAAGAAATGGATGCACAAGAAACTGTTATCGATAGGATAACAAAGAGAGCTCTACAGTGGTATGGACATGTACAACGGATGCCGGAAGACCAGTGGCCTAAACAGGTGTTAGATTGGATGGTACCAGGCAGAATGAAGAGGGGGAGAAGTAGAAGAGCATGGTATGAGAGAATATATGATGCCATGATGAAGAGGGGTATGGAAGTTGGACAATAAGAAGATAGGAATCTCTGGAAAGCAGGAATCAAAGGCAAACTGCTGTAAAGTGGAAAGCCTGTATTAAGTATTAAGTAAGTATTTTACATCGGTGCTGCTAGACTCCGGGTCTGTTCGCTGCTTTGCCGGGTTATAACTTTATAGCACTTTGTTTGTAAATAAACGTTCTCTCCGCTGTTTCGTCCTAGTTTAAATATGGACTTAACCCACTTCCACTTTCATACTTGAAATCGATGATTATGGAGCAAAATATCCAAGGTTATTCTGCTGACTTGTTTAGTGTGTTGTTTTACTGCTGTTTTGTGGATTCAACATCACCCACTCTGCTCCGAGACAAGGGGGTGAACTTTTTAACCTACTGATCTGATTTTCATCCGGAAGTTGTATAACTTATCTTGGTCACAGGGAATAAACTAAGTAGGAGAGGGCACACTCTGTATGTCACCATCATCATCATCATCATCCGGTATCATGGCAGCTGCCGCCGTCTTCCGGAAACCAAACGCCATTCCTCTCTGTCCATCCATTGATCTTCCTCCAATCCTCTGATATTCATAGCTGCTTGTACTCCTTCTATGCAAGTTTTCTTCGGTCTTCCTCTTTTCCTCCTTTCCAATGGGATCCATTCCATAACAATTTTAGGTAATCTTTGCTCTGGCATTCTTTTGACATGGCCATACCACTGTAATCTTTTCTTTTCTATAATATCTATGATGTCCGGCTCCTCTTGTACACCTATAATTCCCCTTATTTCTTTATTTCGTGTTCTATCCATTCTAGATTTTGAGAATAAAGTTTTTAGGAAAATGTTTGTACCAAAGAGAGATGAACAGACAGGTGAATGGAGAAGACTTGCATAACAATGAACTACATGGTCTTTATAGGAAGCCAGATATAATAAGAACAGTTAAGTCTCGTAGACTGCGATGGACAGGACATGTGGCACGAATGGGGAATGAAAGACGTGCATGGAAGATTCTTGTAGGAAAACCAGAGGGAAAACGCCCAGTTGGTAGACCAAGAATGAGGTGGGAGAATAATATTAACTATGATTTGAGGGAAGTAGATTATACAAGGGATGATTGAAAAACATTGGCTCAGGATAGGGATATATGGAGAGCTTATGTCCGCGCGGCCATGAATCTACGGGATCGATAGTGCCAGTGAGTTAGTTAGTTATCCATTCTAGAGTTTCCAGCTGATCTTCTTACCCATTTCTGTCTCCAAATTAAATAAAATGTTGTGAGATTAAAGAAGAAGAGCTACTGTTTAAAATCATACCTGGTTTAGTGAGCTAATAGCCCTAATTTTCGAAATATTAGCAATTCTAGGCAATACATTCTAACATACTCTTTTAGGTGCCTAATTAAAGTATGAGCGGTGTGACGGCGCATGAAATGTCACGTACTAGTAGGTATTCCGGGCTCGAATCCTGATCTGTTAATTTTTTAAAATGATGCTGGGTATTATTATTATTATTATTATTACTTACTTACTTACTCACTGGCACTATCAAACCCGTAGGTGCATGGCCGCGCGGACATAAGCTCTCCATACATCCCTATCTTGAGCTAGTGTTTTCCAATCATTCCCTGTATAATCTACTTCCCTCAAATCATAGTTAATGTTATTCTCCCACCTCATTCTTGGTCTACCAACTGGGCGTTTTCCCTCTGACCTTCCTATAAGAAGCTTCCATGCAAGTCTTTCATTCACCATACGTGCAACATGTCCTATCCATCGCAGTCTACGAACTTAACTGTTCTTATTATATCTGGCTTCCTATAAAGACCATGTAGTTCATTGTTATGTAGTCTTCTCCATTCACCATTATTATTATTATTATTATTATTATTATTATTATTCTTATTATTATTGATATTAACTTTATTAAAATGATGTATTTTATTTTATTTTATTTTATTTCAGGATTGTTTCTGTTATTTACACAGGTATCCTCAATCAAAATATACAATTTTTTTTCTTCCACACTTCCCGGTCTTGCGTGTCTGCTTCTGTTATATTTCTCTTCTTCATGTTGTTTTGAATTCCATTTATCCACGTTTGCTTTGGTCTACCACGTTAACTATGAATCACACACATACTTTTTTGACCACACTAAGACGTCGAGAGCCTCCCCGAATGTGTGATCACCTCAATGACAGAGCCTCCTCCGAGACAACACAACAACATTAAGGCCTCACATACACACACATTCATACCAAAAATGGCCAAATGATGATTAGATGGCCAGATGTTATTCGAGGACCGATTGGGTCTTAAAGTTTCCTGAAATTTATCTTATACTTACTTATTTACTCACTGGCACTATCGAACCCGTAGGTTCATGACCGCGCAGACATAAGCTCTCTATACATCCATATCCTGAGATAATGCTTTCCAATCATTTCCTCTATAATCTACTTCCCTCAAATCATAGTTAATGTTATTCTCCCACCTCATTCTTGGTCTACCAACTCGGCGTTTCCCCTCTGGCTTTCCTACAAGAAGCTTCCATGCAAGTCTTTCACTTCCCATACGTGCAACATGTCCTGCCCATCGCAGCCTACGAGACTTAACTATTCTTATTATATCTGACTTCCTATAAAGACTATGTAGTTCATTGTTATGTAGTCTTCTCCATTCACCTGTCTGTTCATCTCTCTTTGGTCCAAATATTTTCTTAAGTACTTTAATCTCAAATACTTGTAATCTCCTTTCCTCCCTTAAAGTAGGAGTCCATGTTTCGCACCCATATAATATAACTGGTAAAATAATAGTTTTATATATTTTCAGTTTAACGTTTTTTGAAAGGAGTTGGGACATCAAGCGTGTATGCAATGCATAAATAGCACGCATTTCCAAAATTAATCTTATAGGTGAGGAATAACCCAAAAAAAGTAACACGGCAGTGCTCTTTAGACAAATATCTGCAAATGGAAATATTACTTTTTAAAAATTAATAATTTGTTTTTCATTATTTAATAAAAATAGTTTTAAGATTTGTTAATATATTTACCTAATGTCTTGTATAATAAGCGATATATTAATTCATTATAGTTTATTACTTTCTTTATATCTTTTCTTTTTATGTATAGTAGATTCGAGCTGTTATTCCTTTCTGTATTCATTCTATCATTAATTTAATTTTAATTGTATTTGATTTTATTGTACTATTGGACATTATTTTCATTATTATTCAATTTGACAGTTAATCAATTGTTTAGTATGACTATTGTTGTAATTTTGTGTATTTATATGTAACATATGTTTGTCCTGATGAGTGGAAGAGAATGCCACATGGCCTTAACTCCACCAGGCTAAATAAATCTATTCTATTCCATTCTACATAGGATGAAGGCTCTGGCATGAGATCAGGGGAGCGATTGCTCTGAAACAATGGCTTATGCCATTATAAACATGGCGTATCTTTAGCCTAATTTGATTTTTATTATCTGAAGTTTATTATCTTCTGAATCTTTAGTATGTTGATGTTGGATCACAAGCACTGAGTCACTTGCACTAATATCAAGGTTACATTTAAAATTTACTTTTTCTCAACTGCTTAGAGCATAAAAATCCCATGTTTAAAATTGCTAATAGTAACTTGTTCCTTTGTTCAACTGTTATACTACCGAAATCTATGTGAAACGGGAATTCCGTACTGTATTTCTTTAAACGCGATTTCGGGAGCCCTTGTAAAAATTCCAGGGTCGATCTAAATACAGTGGGCTAATAAAATACCGTCCCGCGCCGTAGCCTAGTGGTTAAGGTGCAGAGCTACATTATTTGCGCTAGTAAGAGTCACCAATCGGCCACAGTGGACTAGTGGTTATGCTCCTTGCCTCTGGTCCCGAGGGTCGCAGGATCAAATCCGGCCAGGTCGGAAAAATCCAAGGAGCAAGTCCTCCGGGAGGGACTTTAAGCCGTAGGTCCCGAGTCTGAAGATCTTCAGGCTCGTAAAACATCCTTAAGCCTGATTGGAAAGGCCTCTAAGCAAAATTTACCGATTTTTTCCCGTCCTAGTACTACCTTGGTTTTCTAGATGTCAGTATGAGGCGGAACGCTGACTACGGACCACTCAAAATGACATCTATACGAAAACAAGTGTAACTAAATTAATATGGTTCAAATTCTTCCCTGTAGGGGGAGAGCGCCTAGATCTCTGTAAAGGGAAAACATGAGCTTACAATACAATACATGGGGGAAGAAATTTTCTCATGGATTTCGGTCAGTATGGGACCGCTGTCCACCCAGCATCGTGAGAAATTTGGGTAGCTACAGTAAATAGTGGCTCCAGTTGAGAAAAAGTGGCTGGAGAACCGATATCCACTACATAGACTGACTGGACGATTGTCTAAAGGGCCTTCTGGGCCTGTCGTGTCCTGAAAGGGCCTTCTGGGCCTGTCGTGTCCTGAAGCTTTTTTTCATAAAGTCCCAGTATATTTTGGGATGACGTAGTCCAAATAAATTATCATCATCATCCGGTATCATGGCAGCTGCCGCCATCTTTCGGAAACCAAACGCCATTCCTCTCTGTCCATCCATTGATCTTCCTCCAATCCTCTGATATTCATAGCTGCTTATACCCCTTCTATCCAAGTTTTCTTCGGTATTCCTTTCTTTCTAATTTCTATTGGGATCCATTCCAAAAACAATTTTTGGCAATCTTTGCTCTGGCATTCTTTTGACATGGCCATACCACTGTAATCTTTTCTTTTCTATAATGTCTATGATGTCAGGCTCCTCTTGTATATTCATAATTTCCCTCGTTTCTTTATTTCGTATTCTGTCCATTCTAGATTTTCCAGCTGATCCTCTTAAAACAGCTATTTCTGTATTTAAAATTCTTTTCATTTCCCTGGTAGGAATTTGCCGGACTTCAGCACCATATGTTACTAAAAGTCACATTTACTAAAAGTCAGTGTTCCACATGGCCTCCCTCAATATCAAAACACGTTTCCCGAACGACGCTAGAAAACATTTTGCAACTCACCCTCTGCAATCATTTCACTCGCTTGACGTATGCGTTCTTTCAGTACTTGTAGATTTTATATGCCTGTTGCTTGATGAACTCCAAGCGAAAAAGTCCAGAGGTGCGAGATCTGGCAAACGCGGTGCCCAGATATGAGCAGATGTCCATCCAATTCACCTGTTGGGAATCATGTAATTGAGATGCCCACATACAGTCAGAGCAAAGTGTGGTGGTACTCCATCTTGTTGCGGACGAGCTATCCAATGAAACCACCGAGGAAAGAAATTCACCTAAAGACAATGTTTGGCTTGGCTTGACTAAATGAAACATTTGTGGCCCATACATGTTCTCCGAGCAAACAATCACGGGAGAAATGTATCTTGAATACTACAACTTTTCTTGCAGACTCAGTTACAGCAATATGGTATCATGGATACAGTGGTGTTACAACAAGATGGAGCACCACCACACTTTGCTCAGACTGTATGTGGTCTCAGGGTAGCGCAGTTGATTCTTAACGCAGGGGGCCCGGGATCGATCCTCAGTTGGGACAAGTTTCCTGGGTGATTTTTCGGGGATATTTTTAATTTGACAAATTTCAGCGAACATTAAGGTCCAAAGGTCCCCGAACATCAACTGGCTATCAAAATCGTAATATTCGCCATGTTTAGTATGAATGTATGCGTTTGAATGGTGTATTTTGTCTTGATGTTATGTTGCGTCGGAGGAGGTTCCGACATTGACCTGCTTCCTAATTTGGGGAGGTCATGCATATCCTTGTGTGGTCAAAAAAGTATATGTGATCCATAGTTAAGTTCCCTCTCCTGACAAGTCGTGGCACTGTAAGACCCGGGTGGCGTAAAAGTACCTTAAACTGCAGCAATGAAATGGAATGGAATGATGGTCAATTGATGAAATTGGTTGCGGTAATGGAGATCCAATATACTATTTGCTTTGATTAATGTGCAAAACGTGAGAAATCCCTGTCAAATCGCCAACATTTGGGACTTTAGAATACGATTCTCAATCTCTCTAATTCTGCCGAATTAATAATCCAGTACTTTATTTTCAGTTCAGATTGAATTTTCAATACTTAAGAAGAACGATTCACGTCATTGGAGAACTTAGTCTTCTTTAATTTAGTCTTCTATAAGCACATGTCACTATTAGGTCGCCGTAAGTAATCCGAGTGGGAATTGAAATTTGGCTTCCTGCCATTTGTTTTACATCTGCTGTAGTTTTCAGATATATATTAGTAATTTTTTCAAGAAAAGTGAAATACTGAAAAATATAACTTTTCTTGTGAGTTTCCGTAATCGTGGAATAGTGTACGGATGTCATTCTGTCGAGCATTTATAGAGTAAAATACTAAAATCTCCCTCAGGGGTCCTCATCTAGGGGATATGTGGATGGCGACCACAAGGTGCCCAAGCCGAGCAAAACATTTCTTCCACTTACTTGTGTTTTGCACTCTTTTAACTTTACTATCTAACCTCTCTTGGTTAACTCTTGTTTTTTCGACGCCGACGCTATTAGGGCATCCGAGGGCTAGGGAGTCTTTCCTTTCTTCCATTTCTTCTTTCCTTTATTTTCATTTCTTCTCCAGAAAAGCCTGACCAGAGGCTATAAGATAGCAGCCCCATCACTGGTCTTGCCTTCCTTTGACCAGCAACCAATCGAAGAGACTATTATTATGCTTTCAAGTCTTATACGAGAATTTCCCGGAAGGATCAAAACGCTGGAGGGAAAATTTTCTATAGGATCGTAACAGGCCTTGGCCTAATACTTGGAAGGAAGAAGAAGAAATACTAAAATCAATGAATACCTTGGCAGATGCCGTCGATCTCAACTAGGTTAACATTTTTAACACTGTAGGGTGTACACCCTTCTGCTGTACCGGCCACACCATGGGGACGGACAAAGTAAGGATCGTGGCATTTGATGGATTTAATAGCAAAACAAACAGACGAAGTTTTGAAACATCGTACTTCTTCTTTGTAGCCGTTTAATGACCTTTTGATTAATAAAAAGACAAAGTTTGATTTCCCGTTTGTGGAATTCCTTTTCATAGGATAACATATCCATCATCTACAGTCAGATTCAACCCAGGAAGTTACTGTGTGATTGGAATAGGGAACTGGTTTGCTATTTTAACAGTATTTTGTTGAGAGAAATCCTTCAATAAAACTGAGGTATGCAACACAGCAGGTACAGAGTTGTAAGTTGTAGCCGTCTAAGCCACCCCCTCTTAAAGAAAAAAAAACAGTCACCACTTGTCACTGAGCTCGTGCAGACCTGTACTATCCTGTGTGAAAGTGTCGACTCTCATATTTACTATAAAACTAGTTTGCATGTCCTATTTGTGTTTTTTTAAATGTATAGTACATGGATTTGGAAAAAAAGTACTGCTAATCTTCCCCCTCCACCCCTCCCTAAACAAACAAATACCGTTATTATGAGTTTGGCAACATCTACCCTCTGTACGCAGGGGGACACTGGCGTAGCCCGTAAGGTCTGTAGTAACTTCCTGGCTGTACAAAAGTTTTTGTGCAATTAATTTGGAAATTCTGTAGTTGGGGGCGTTAATGCAGTTTACTACTGGCCGCATTGGGTTGTTGGTTTTGTGTATTTTAGGTACAGCTTTTATTATCGGTACCGTTGGATTGTTGTTTATGAACTTATTTGTATATTTGTTAAATTCATTGTTCGGTATAATTATTGAACATGTTTTAATTAGTTCTTTTAATTTTCTGCTAAATTTAGCTGTTGGATGTTTGTCGATTTCTTGAATTTATTTTCATTGGATAAGAAGGAAAGAAGAATTTGAAACACCTTAATAAATTAAAAACTAAACTCAAGAATAATAACGTAATACATACAAAAGCCGATAAAAGTAACCGGTACTAATGAACAAAGACGATTATATTGAAAAAAAAACGAAACAATTCATAGATGAAAACGGTGTAGGAGTTGAGTATCACTCTATCTATCTATCTTCGGGTTTTTACAGCTGCTGCCGTCTTCCCGTGCCAAACCTCCAAAGCCTACGGTCTTGGGCATCTTCGATGCTTAGCCCTCTAGCTAGCATTACTGTCTTCATGTTTTCCTTCCATGTTAACCTTGGTCTTCCTCTTTTCTTCTTTCTGTCAGGATGCCATTCATATAGTTGCTTCGGCCATCGCTTGTCTTCCATTCTTAAAACATGTCCTAACCACTTTAATTCCTTTTCCTCAATTCTTTCAATTATGCTTTCTTCTGCTTCCATTATGTTTCTGATTTCCTTATTTGTGACCCGTTCTAATTTAGACTTTCTGGCACTTCTTCGTAAATAATCCATTTCTAGAGCTATTAGTCTATTCTTGTAGTACTTATTGATTGTCCATACCTCACTTCCGTACATTGTAACAGATTCCACCAATGTTTTACCAATATATTTTTTTGTGTCTTTCCAAATATGCTTATCCCACCATATGGAATTTAATGATGATATTATTTTGCTACTCAGTTCAATTCTATGTTTTATGTTCTCTTTGCCTATACCTTCGATGTTATCCATAATCATTCCCAAATATTTAGTTTGTTTCACTTGCTTTATTTGGATTCCATCTTCCAATACTAAATTTTCTCTTTCATTGCTATTTATTGCCAGATATTCTGTTTTTTGTAAATTTACTGTGAGACCCCATGATTCATATGCGTTTTTCAACCTTTTTATCATGAATTCCATATCAAAATTGTCTTGCGCTAAAACCAGTTGATCATCGGCAAATTGTAATGTCAGCAAAAATCTATTGCCTATTGGGATCCCCATACCTTTGCAGCTTTGTTTCCATTTCGTTAATATAAATTCTACATAAATATTAAATAAAATTGGTGATAGACTGCACCCTTGTTTCAATCCCTTTGAGGTGTTTATAGGATTAGACATTATATTTCCCATTTTAACATAAGCGGAGTTAACAACTCTCTTATATCCTATGTTCATCCCGTGAATCTCCTGAACATTTTGCAAAAAACACCATCACAATCGGATCAACGGTGTGGCCGCGCATAAAGTACGAAACAAACATTCATTTTTATATAATAGATATGAGAACAAAAATATTACAAATATTACAAAGGAAACTAAAATGAAAATTTATAAGAGCATAATACAGAATATTTTGTCATCTGGAAGCGAAACTTGCTCTTTGACGGAATTACAAAAGAATACAATTAGAACAGTAGAATTGGATTATTTTAGAAGAAGCCTCCAAAAAACAAGACAGGATAAAATAAGAAATGAATTCCTTTGGAGAGAAATGAATGTCACTACATCTGTTGTTAAGAGGATTGAAAATCAAACGCTTAAATGGTATGGCCATGTACAAAGAATGGAAAATGAAAGATGACCAAAAAATATATACCAATGGTCACCCCCCTGGAAGAAATAAACGTGGTACACCAAGATGGAAATGGAAAACGTACGTCAGAACAATAATGGAGGATAGGAATTTGGAAGAGGGAGATTGGAATGATAGAGATAAATGGAAACTGAAGACGGCAAATCTATAAGTGGGGGAAAGCCGAAGAAGAAGAAGAAGAAGAGAGATATGAGAACTACATTGTTTGTGTGAGTTGACGTTTCCAGGGCAATATACAATATGATCATTTAGTACTGGATTTGTAGGAAATTTTGATTACTAACCATTTATTATAAATGCGGCGAAATTACACAATTTGCAAATAGAGAGCAACAAGTGACATAGAATGACATAATTAGTCAACTCGGTAATTATTAATTTAATTACCCCCACGTGACTGCATAGGGCGGGTCAATTTAGGAAAGGGGGCAGGAACTTTGAAACAGTATTCGGTAGCAGGCCTCTCTGGATCTTCCTCCTTCTTCACTTCACGGGCTAGGCAAATTGCCTGTTCTGCCTCACAGTTGTTCTGTCCATCTTTTCACTGGCCTTCCTACATTCCTCGATCCTCTTGGCTTGTAGTTGAATGCTGCTTTTGGTAATCTTGTTACATTCATTATTTCCACATGTGTAAACCATTTCTCTCTATATTCTCTGATTTTCTCATCCAATGGATATATATATATATATATATATATATTTAACTCTGTTCTTATATCTTCATTCCTTATCCGATCCAATCTTGTGCAGCCTTTTGTTCTTCTAAGGAAGTTCATTTCTGCGCTTTGTATTCTACTTTGCGATTTTTTGGTCATTACCCAAGTTTCACTCCCATAAAGTAATGCAGGAACTGCCAATGTTTTATAAAACTTCAATCTAGTATCTCTTCTTGTTTTATCCTTTAATGTTTTATGTATAGTTGCGCATATCATTTGAAATTTTGACAGTTTCACATGATGTCTCTTTCAGTTTTTGTGTTTATAGTACAATTACAACCAAAATAATTAAAATTTGTTACTTGTTCAAGAGGTTTATTGTCTATTATGATTTTGATCTTATATGATCGTTTCCCCAAAATGCCATTATTTTTGTTTTTTCTTTTGATATTTGAAATTATATTCTTGGCATAACTGATTTAATTGATGTAAATAGTACTGCAAACTATTTTAATTTTCTTGAATAATAACCACATCGTCAGCATACATCAAAACGTTTAATATTTTAAAACGGTCCATTCTTATACCTATATTAACATCACTTTTCCAATTTTGGATGATGCCATTAATATATAGATTAAAAAGTGTAGGTGATAAACGACACCCTTGTCTTACACCTCTATTTATTAAAGTAGCTTCGGTCTTTGATGTGCCTATATTTATTGCAATTTGAGACTTTACATACAAACTTTTTATCACATAAATTAATTTTGCGGGGTAGCCATGTATTTCCATTATTTTCCATAACTTATCTCTATAAACACGATCTAATGCCTTCTCAAAATCAATAAAAGCAACATGCGTCTGTAGGTTACGTTCTCTTCCTCTGGATATTTGTTAAAGGTATTGCCAGGATCGCCCTTGAGAGCCGATCCCAGTGGGCTAGTGGTTACCAGACTTACCTGTGAGTCATAGCTTCTCAGGTTCAAACCGTGCAAATCGATTTATTTTTAAGGCCATAAAAGTAGGCCTACTTATTTTAGGTTCCTTCCGAATTCAAGTGAAGCTATGTCCTGTGTTGTAGATTTACGGAAAATAAAAGACCTTCAAGTCTGGAATAAGAGATTTTAGACAAAATTTATCATAAGTAATGCCTCGAGTGATTTCCAATTTATCTCGAGAATTTGGAAATCAAAAGTGGCATTTGTTAGGACTATTTAACGAATAAAATTAAGCTGTTTACTCATAAATCATTATTTAACTATAGTTATTTTAAAATATTTCATATATTTAACGTAAACGGCGATGTTTGAAAACAAATGAGAAACGATTGGTACGCTTCATTTGCTTCTTTTGTTCATCACTGCAACCAGATCATATTATTTATTGCCAAAGGAACGCAATATTATAAGAATGCTCTCTAGTGGAGAAAAAATGAAACACATCAAACTGTATATTAATTCATTTCCGATGTCGTATGATGTAAATATGACAATTATATTTTTCTGAATTATTACCTGGGAAAAAATACTTTTAAGAAGGTGCAAACAATGGTTTCTTTTTGGTGGTATAATTAATTGCTACAAATGTTTTTATATTAACTCCTGCATGCGATATGTGTTGACATTCATGCACTATATATACAATCTGGTAGCCGTATTTCTTACAGTCTCAATCACTGCAAAATAATTCTATGACCTATTCAGAATGTTAAAAAAGGAGGTGCTTTCTTTATTATGATAAACTTTAGTTGGTAAATTTTAGACGAAACATGACTGTGATTGGTTGTAAATGAGAAGATCATTGAAATATGATTGGTCATTGACTTCCATTTGGGGCATCAGTTAAATAGTCGCTACTAAGCAGTAGTGTTTGAGATTATATTCTGAAGGTCCCGTATTCAAACCCCAGTTTCAACCAATCTGACGTTTTTCCTTGCAACCATGTGAAGGGGTTAACTGACTTATGCCGCACCCTGTAGGAAGATAAATCGAGTTTGCAGTAGTTGTAACCTATATCTGAAAATTATGGATATCATATCTTAATTAATCTTGATTTGGAGGAAGGGAATAACATGTTAGTTGGGAATTCGCTTCATGAAAGTTTGAACTGATGCTGCATCAAAGGGCTTTGGGCGGAAAGTTTGGGTAAATCCCAATTAGTTAACAGCAGGAATATAATTCAGGTAATTGCTAAGTTACAATAGTAACACTGTACTGAAAATCTTAATAGGTCATATAAAGGTAAAGTGATCCCACAACAGGCCTCAGGAGGCCCTTGGGGTAGTAGGAGGTTAAGGCTCCCACTTTTTCTAGACAATCGGCACTTGATGTCCGCCGGGTTGTCAGCCCTGCGTGACGGCCGCCTTTACCCCAGAAAAAGCGTCTGGTACTCATTTCCGTTAGAGGCTGAGTCGACCCCAGGGCCATATTGCCGCCAGAGGGTTTGGGCCAGTTTAAAAATCCTGACCCCAACGGGACTTGAATTCGACCCTCCGGCTTGTAGCTCAGTGCCTTAACCACTACGCTACGGCGTGCCCCCTAATAGGTCATATACACCGTTATTATCAGGGAATCGAATTTCCAATTAAAAGCTACACTAATATAAACCAAACGACTAACAGCTAGATAAGAAAAGGAATGAAGATATAAGAAAGGAACTAAATATTTTGAAATTTACTGACCGAATAATTAAATACAGGAACGACTGGAAAGAACATATTGATAGAATGCTAGAAGAAAGATTTCCAAAATTATTGCCAAATTATAAACCTAAACCACACGGAAGGGGTAATGTTGGACGCCCACACAGAAGATGATCTGAACAATTTTAAAAATTGTAGCTTTCATGAAACCGGAGCCAGCCAACAGGCTTAATCCCTGGATGATGATGATGATGACTAAATAATTTACCGGCACTATTGAACCCATAGGTTCATATCCGCGCTTACATAAGCTCTCCATACATCCCTATCCTGAGCCAATGTTTTCCAATCATCCCCTGTATAATCTACTTTCCACTAACCATAGTTAATGTTATTCTCCCATCTCATTATTGGTCTACCAACTGGGCGTTTTCCCTCTGGTTTTCCTACAAGAACTTTCCATGCACGTCTTTCATTCCCCATTCATGCTACATGTCCTGCCCATCGCAGTCTACGAGACTTAACTGTTCTTATTATATCTGGCTTCCTATAAAGACCATGTAGTTCGTTGTTATGAAGTCTTCTCCATTCACCTGTCTGTTCATCTCTATTTGGTCCAAAAATGTTCCTAAGAACTTTATTCTCAAATACTTGTAATGCCCTTTCCTCCCTTAAAGTAAGAGCCCGTGTTTCGCATCCATATAATATAACTGGTAGAATAATAGTTTTATATATTTTCAGTTTAACGTTTTTTGAAAGGAGTTGGAAAGTCAAAAGTATCTGCAATACATAATAGCACGCATTTCCAGAATTGAGCCTATGTTTAATTTCCTTGTGCATCTCATTCCTGTTTGTGATTATTGTTCCTAGGTATTTGAAACCGTTATTATTAGGTAATCGAATTTCCAATACCAAGTGACTAAATAATTCACTGCCAATATTGAACCATAGGTTCACATTCGCGCTTACATAAGCTCTCCATACATCCCTATCCTGAGTTAATATTTTCCAATCATTTACGGTATAATTTACTTTCCTCAAATCATGGTTAGTGCTATTCTCCTATGTCATTATTGAGGCACCTACTCTCCACAGACGAGAAGTATGAAAGCATGGACCGAAAGGGGAGCACGGGGAATTGGAAGCGATACAATGGCTTACTACCTGAGAATATAAGAACAATCCATGATGTCACAAACATCTGTATTTATTTTAGCCGTATTCATTTTTTATTTTACTAGCTAATACCCGGCGTGCGCTGCTACGCCTAAATAAATGAAAATTAATGTGATTTTATGTTTAGTTGAATAAGTGCAACGAAAAATGTATATCGTAATTATTATTTGATACCCTGTGCTGTTTGGGGCACGCCGTAGCGTAGTGGTTAAGACACTGCGCTACAAGCCGGAAGGTCGAGGGTTCGAGTCCCGGTGGGGTCAGGATTTTTAAACTGACCCAAACCTTCTGGCGGCACTATGGTCATGGGGTCGACTCAGCCTCTAACTGAAATGAGTACCAGAAGCTTGTTCTGGGGTAAAGGCGGCCGTCACGCAGGGCTGACAACCCGGCTGACATCAAGTGCCGATTGTCAAGAAAAAGTGGGAGCCTTAACCTCCTACTACTCCAAGGGCCTCCTAAGGCCTGTAGTGGGATCACTTTACCTTACCCTGTGCTGTTTACCCGGCGTTGTCCGGGAATCTAATCATCCCGATCTTCTTGGCATAAATGAGCTGAAAGACAAAAATTAATACACTTCTTATGATTAGTTGAGTAAGTGAAATGAAAAATAATTATAAATGTATATCGTAATTATTTTAAGATTCCCCGTGCTGATTACCCGGTGTTGCCCGGGAATCTACTTATCTCGATCTTCTTGGCATAAATGAGGTAAAAGAGAAAATTCGTTATTGTGAGTTATCCTTAAAGAATACCCGCCATGTGCTGCTATGCTTGTACAGGCCATATAAAAAGAATGTTACAGGACAGATTCCCAGGACGAATCTGGAATGAATGCCACTTGGTAGAAGAACAAGAGTCGGCCAAAAATAATGCGGATTGATGGTATTTTGAAGAGCATGAGGGAAAAAGGATTGGATGAAGGAGATTGAAATGGCAGAGAGATGTGGAGGAGATTAATTGGCCGTAAGAAAATGTTGTGAGACCTGATACATAATAATAATACTTACTTACTTACTTACTCACTGGCACTATCGAACCCGTAGGTTCATGGCCGCACGGACATAAGCTCTCCATACATCCCTATCCTGAGCCAATGCTTTCCAATCATTCCCTGTATAATCTACTTCCCTCAAATCATAGTTAATGTTGTTCTCCCACCTCATTCTTGGTCTACCAACTGGGAGTTTTCCTTCTGGCTTTCCTACAAGAAGTTTCCATGCACGTCTTTCATTCCCCATACGCGCAACATGTCCTGCCCATCGCAGTCTACGGGACTTAACTGTTCTTATTATATCTGGCTTCCTATAAAGACCATGTAGTTCATTGTTATGTAGTCTTCTCCATTCACCTGCCTGTTCATCTCTATTTGGTCCAAAAATTTTCCTAAGAACTTTATTCTCAAATACTCGTAATCTCCTTTCCTCCCATAAAGTAAGAGTCCATGTTTCGCACCCATATAATATAACTCGTAGAATAATAGTTTTATATATTTTCAGCTAAACGTTTTTTGAAAGGAGTTGGGACATCAAAAGTCTCTGCAATGCATAATAGCATGCATATCCAGAATTGAGCCTATGTTTAATTTCTTTGTGCATCTCATTCCTATTTGTGATTATTGTTCCTAGGTATTTGAATTCAGCCAATTCCTCAAAATTTCCCTCATTTGTCATTAGCTGTCCATTTCCATTATATAATGTATTTAATAATGTAATAATAATAATAATAATAATAATAATAATAATAATAATAATAATAATAATAATAATAATAATAATAATAATAATAATAATAATCTATCTATCTATCTATCTATCTATCTATCTATCTATCTATCTATCTATCTATCTATCTATCTATCTATCTATCTATCTATCTATCTATCTATCTATCTATCTATCTATCTATCTATCTATCTATCTATCTATCTATCTATCTATCTATCTATCTATCTATCTATCTATCTATCTTCGGGTTTTTACAGCTGCTGCCGTCTTCCCGTGCCAAACCTCCAAAGCCTACGGTCTTGGGCATCTTCGATGCTTAGCCCTCTAGCTTGCATTACTGTCTTCATGTTTTCCTTTCATGTTAACCTTGGTCTTCCACTTTTCCTTTTCTTCTTTCTGTTCGGATGCCATTCATATAGTTGCTTCGGCCATCGCTCATCTTCCATTCTTAAAACATGTCCTAACCACTTATAATTCCTTCTCCTCAATTCTTTCAATTATGCTTTCTTCTGCTTCCATTATGTTTCTAATTTCCTTATTTGTGACACGTTATAATTTAGACTTTCTGGCACTTCTTCGTAAATAATCCATTTCTAGAGCTATTAGTCTATTCTTGTAGTACTTATTGATTGTCCATACCTCACTTCCGTACATTGCAACAGATTCCACCAATGTTTTACCAATATATTTTTTTGTGTCTTTCCAAATATGCTTATCCCACCATATGGAATTTAATGATGATATTATTTTGTTACTCAATTCAATTCTATGTTTTATGCTCTCTTTGCCTATACCTTCGATGTTATCCATAATTATTCCCAAATATTTAGTTTGTTTCACTTGCTTTATTTGGATTCCTTCTTCCAATATTAAATTTTCTGTTTCATTGCTATTTATTGCCAGATATTCTGTTTTTTTGTAAATTTACTGTGAGACCCCATGATTCATATGTGTTTTTCAACCTTTTTATCATGAATTCCATATCAAATTTGTCTTGCGCTAAAACCAGTTGATCATCGGCAAATTGTAATGTCAGCAAAAATCTGTTGCCTATTGGGATCCCCATACCTTTGCAGCTTTGTTTCCATTTCGTTAATATAAATTCTACATAAATATAATAATAATAATAATAATAATAATAATAATAATAATAATAATAATAATAATAATAATACATGTTTGTTCAGAATTATAAGTAATTTGGTTATTGAGAATCTCAAACATTACATATGTACTGCTTGAACCAACTCACTTGGTAAATAAATCTTTTAATAAAATACCAACCCAATTATTTTTCCCAGCAGATATTTTGTCGTATTTGTAGCATTTCGCTTGAACGTTAGCGGCCTCCTGAATCTTGCTGGCAATGTGATATCATTTTTCAATTTCCTTCACAGCAGGCCATGATCAATTTACGTAATTTGTTGGGTTGGTATTTCAAGTCTTCGTAACCTAAATAAAAAGAGAGAAGAATGTTCCCATCCGTAGTTTGAGCACAGCATGTTTAAAGGGAATTACTTACTGTAATAAAACATAGACTGGGATTAATGAATAAGTTCATCTGTTCCATTTCCATAACGAGAATGGATGGAAACATTAAAGTACGGCGTAAGAGAAGTTTGCAACGTTCTGGGAACCGCAGTTGTGGTTTGTGCTTCATTAAACGAATGAATTCCGGAAGGAAATAATTGAAGGTAGTGTATTGGAGGGAACACCACATTTTTTTTTATCTGCTTCGAATAATGAAAATTTGAAAGAACGAAAGGAATGGTTCATTAGTTCAATTCAATAATAAATCCGAAATATTTTCAGTGAATTACCATTTCAAATAGCGAGCTTAAATGATTCAAGTCATGTGCGATTTTCTTTGATGACTTTGTACAGTTTATTTCGTGAATTCAACATATAATAATAATAATAATAATAATAATAATAATAATAATAATAATAATAATAATAATAATAATAATCCGATTCGATTGAGGGTCCTTCTACTCTTCAGCGGTTGCCCTTTTACTAGCCGGCTGCTGGCCCTTCACATCCACATGTGTCAATCACAGAGGTAGATGATCAACAGCCAGTGTAGGGGTGACATGTGGTTAGCATGTCGACTCCCCCAGCCGTTATAGCTGGTTCCTCAACCTGGAGCCGCTACTTATTGTAGCTACCCAATTGCCTCACGATGCTGGGTGGGCACCGGTCCCTTACTGGCCGAAATACCATGAGAAAATTTCTTCCCCCATGGAGACTCGAACCAGCGCAAGTCCCGTAGCTCTGCGCCAAGGCTTCCTACCTTAACCGCTCGGCTACGGCGCGGGACAATAATAATAATAATAATAATAATAATAATAATAATAATAATAATAATAATAATAATAATAATAATAATAATAATAATAATAATAATAATAATAATAATAATAATAATAATAATAATAATAATAATAATAATAATAATAATAATAATTATTATAATTATTATTATTATCATCATCATAGTATAAAATGTTGTTTGTACATGAAATTTCCATTGCAACATTTAATATAATTTTAATTCTTTATAATTAGTATCCATCCATAGTAATTCTGCCCCAAGGCAGGTCCTTCACTGCAATCATAGCATTTTTCATGCTATGCTTGCAGCTTTACTAGGGAATTGTAGGTGTGGTAGCTTCCCGTTGCTTTTCACACCGGTGAAGGATGATGATAACGATAAGGATGATGATGGCCATATGATTTCGGGGACCGTTTGGGCCTTAAAGTTTTCCTGACATTTGTCTTACAGGTGAGGAAAAACTCCGATAAAAACCTCACCCAGAAAACTGTCCCGACCGGGGATCGAACACGGGCCCGCTGCTTGGCAAGGCAGCACGCTACCTCGAGACCACAGCGGTGGACTTACATATATATATACTATCTAATACCCGGCTTACGCTGCTACGCCTAAATAAATTAAAGTTAATGTGCTTTTATGTTTAGTTGAATAGGTTTGAGGAAATATAATTATAAATTTATATTTTTTTAGATATTTCATGCTGATTACCCGGCGTTTCCCGGGAATCTACTTATCCCGATCTTCTTGACATAAATGAGGTGAAATACGAAAATTAATTTGTTTTATATTTAGTTAAATAAGTAAAAGGAAAAATGTATATCCTAATAATTTTAAGATTCCCCGTACTGTTTACCCGGTGTTGCCCGGGAATCTACTTATCTCGATCTTCTTGGCATAAATGAGCAAAAAGACAAAATTCGTTATTGTGAGTTATCCGTAAAAGAATACCCGCCATGTGCTGCTATGCTTGCACAGGAATCTACGTACTTGTCTCGATCTTCTTGGCATCAATGAAAGACAAAAATGGTTATTGTGAGTTATCCGTAAGAGATAAACATATGCTGTCGCGGATGTTTTTGTAGAGCTTTTTGAGATATTTAATTCTGTGTACATTAATTTTGTGTATTTGTTATGGTTTAGGCAGCGTAAGCCATTTAAGCGTTCAAAGAGCTGCTTTTTTCACGTTTTACACTCCTTAGAGCGATTTTTAAGGGTGTAGGAGTTGAGAATCACAACTCTTTTATAGCCTATGTTCATCCCGGGAATCTCCTGAACATTTTTCAAAAAGCCCCAACACAATCGGATGAACGGTATGGCAAAGCACGCTTGTCTGGGAATCTACTTATCCCAATCTTCTTGGTATCAATGAAAAACAAAAATGGTTATTGTGAGTTATCCGTAAATGATAAACATATGCTGTCGCGGACTTTTTTGTAGAGTTCTTTTGAGATATTCAATTCTGTGTACATTAATTTGGTGTATTTGTTATGGTTTAGGCAGCGTAAGCACTTAAGCATCAAAATAGGGACTTTATTTCACGTTTTTCACTACAAAGGGCGTTATTTAGGGGTGAAGGGTTTGAATATCACAACTCTCTTATAGCCTATGTTCATCCTGGGAATCTCCTGAACATTTTGCAAAAAGCCCCATCACAATCGGATCAACGGTATTAAAATTAGAAGAATTAGAATTAGCACATAATCATCCCATATTGGGCAAGGGCCTCCTGCGACAGCAGGGTGGCTTATGTTATGTCCGCGGGTTAGCCAATCCCTTGGGACTATCACTTCAACTTTTTTATGGATTGCTTCCATCTTTGTCTATCTTGTGCTATTCTAGTCCACAGTGTTCCTATATGACACTTAAACACTTCACTCCAACGCTTTTTTTTTGTCTTCCCACTTTCCTTTTCCCTAGTCTGGGTTCCCACATAGTCACTGTTTAAATCCACTTTTTAGGATCTATTCGGAGCACATTACCCCCCCCCCCATTTGCATGGCCTCGAATAAAATACGAACGAACAAACAAACAGGCAAACAAACAAACATTCCTTTTTATATATTAGATATAGCAATAATGTTTCATCTGATTGACTTAAATAGAGTAAATGGATGTGTAATGCATTTACGTGCAAAATAAATGCTTACCTAAATATATTTTAAAATTCTGCAGGTGTATAGAAGTAGGTTAAAAGCGTAATCCAAGACAAGCACGTAAAAGCATTGTCTTTGGGATAGGTTTGTAAACCAGGATTAACAGTGCGACTGCTAACCAGCGTAGTGGCAAAAACTAAACAGTAGTATTCTCCTGGAGCTCCGAGTAATGAAAATAGAGCGCACTTATAGGAGTATATATCGCTCCCCCCACCACTCCCCTGGAGTCATAATTAAATTATACAGCTAACCGCACTACTGCAAACACCAAAACAATGGTAAACCAAGGCAAAGTTTTCTAAGCTCAAACTGACGAATACAATTTGATTCATAGCTGCTTTGTAATTCAAATAAAGTAAAACCTACTGCATTAAAGTGTTAGCCAACATTTTACTTGTCACTAACTAACTAACTAACTAACTAACTAACTAACTAACTAACTAACTAACTAACTAACTAACTAACTAACTAACTAACTAACTAACTAACTAACTAACTAACTAACTAACTAACTAACTAACTAACTAACTAACTAACTAACTAACTAACTAACTAACTAACTAACTAACTAACTAACTAACTAACTAACTAACTAACTAACTAACTAACTAACTAACTAACTAACTAACTAACTAACTAACTAACTAACTAACTAACTAACTAACTAACTAACTAACTAACTAACTAACTAACTAACTAACTAACATCAGTCTAAAGTTTTCTAACTAACTAACTAACTAACTAACTAACTAACTAACTAACTAACTAACTAACTAACTAACTAACTAACTACTAACTAACTAACTAACTAACTAACTAACTAACTAACTAACTAACTAACATCAGTCAAAAGTTTTCTTGCTAGAACTAACTAACTAACTAACTAACTCACCGGAACAGTCGAACTTGTAGGTTGATGGTCGCGTTGACATAAGCTCTCCATACATCCCTATCCTGAGCAAATATTTTCCAATCATCCCGTGTATAATCTACTTCCCTCAAATAATGTTTAATATTATTCTCCCAATTCATTCTTGGCCTGCCTCCTGGGCGATTTCCCTCTCGTTTTCTTACAGTTTCCATGCCCATCTCCAATTTACTTAGGTGTGCTAAAGATAATATACCCCTAGAATCACAAGGCATCTACAAGATCCCTTGCACCTCTTGTGAACAAACGTATGTAGGACGTACCGACAGACGAATACAAGAACATGAGGCTGCAATGAATCGTCAAGAACCTACATCAACTCTGGTGCAACATATGAAACAGAGGGGTCACAAGATCGACCTCACAGGATCTAGAACGTTGGCTAAAATAGATCACGAAAAATCAAGAATCTACAGAGAAGCAATACAGATTGAAAAAAGGCCACATACTATGAACACCCGAGATGATGCCCAAAGATTACCATCTACATGGAAAACTGCTCTCGCTGCTCACCATGTCATCCCTAGAACAGCAAAGATGATATGAAGAAAACCACGGTTGGGCAACATCGAGCGTGGTCGACGCTTGGATAGGTGTACGGCTTCCGAAACGGACCACACTGAAAACTGAAGGTGGTTAACCACATAAGAACTGAACTTTGGATAGGTGTACGGCTTCGGAAACGGACCACACTGAAAACTGGAGGTGTTTAACTACATAAGAACTAAACCTTGGATGGGTGTACGGCTTCCGAAACGGACCACACTGAAAACTGAAGGTGTTTAACTACATAAGAACTAAACCTTGGATGGGTGTACGTCTTCGGAAACGGACCACAGCGAAAACTCTATTTGTTTAATTATATAAGACCTAAACCTGTGACTCGAACTTCCTTGATAATGGCATGTGGGATCATGCCGAAACGTCGGAGTCAGTGGCCAGGGGCCGAACTTGAATCCAAGACGCGGAAAACTCAAGAAACTTTCTTATTCATACTTATATCCGCGAAAATCTGCAATATAACACACACACACACACACACACACACACACAACATATATATATATATATATATATATATATATATATGGTATGATAAGAAAAATAAATACCTGGACGCGATTCGAACCCGGATCTCTGAGTCTGTACCTCAGCGTGATATCCATTACACTACCAGGCGAATCCAATTCAAACACTTATTTTTCTTATATATGTATTATATTCTCCATTATTACTAGATGTCGCGAGAACTCGGTCTTCACTGCCATCTAGTAATAATGGAGAATATAATACATATATAAGAAAAATAAGTGTTTGAATTGGATTCGCCTGGTGGTGTAATGGATATCACGCTGAGGTACAGACTCAGAGATCCGGGTTCGAATCCCGTCCAGGCATTTATTTATTTTTTTTTCTTATCATACCATATTAAGCTTGCATTGCTCAATGTTAAACATTTAATTATAACACACACACACACACACACACACACACCACACACACACACACACACACACACACACACACACACACACACACACACACACACACACACACACACACACCACACACACACACACACACACACACAAACACACACACACACACACACACATATAAACGATTACAAGTTATGAATACAATACAATTAATATTTATAATGTATTTTGATTTACTCTAAATTTAACGAATTAAATATATAATATGTACAAGATATATAAAAAAAACGAGGAAAAGATTAATGACATAGTATACAATTAAATAAATAGAGAAAAATTAATTATTAGACAACAGGTAACTGTATAAGCATGACTTACGATGCAGAAAGTTGACAGTTGAATAAAAATTGATGTCTATTGAAATGGATTGTTCTAGATGCTCAACTACACATTCTAAATTGGAAAACATAGGAATACAATCATCAGACAACAAATGAAAGTTCAAAATTCAATATTAGATTTTGTGAGATACAGACACTAGAATGGTACGGTCATACACGTAGCATGCCAAAGAAAAGATTACCCAGACAAGCTTTGGAATGGATTCCACCTGGGAAAGGAAAGAGAGGTCAACCTAGATTTAAGAGGATGGATGATGTAAGAAGAGGTATGAGGGAGCTAGGTCTGGAAGAATTGGAATGTGAAGATAGAGAAGAATGGAGAAAGAAGTTAAAAATTTAAAAGCTTTGGGCACAGGAATATTTTTATTACATTTTAAACCTGTTTATAATAAATAAATAAATAAATAAATAAATAGGTAAATAAATAGATAAATAAATAGATAAATAAATAGATAAATAATACATAAATAAATAGATAAATATATAAATAAATAGATAAATAAACGGATAAATAAATAAATAAATAGATAGATAAATAGATAGATAAATAGATTGATAAATATATAGTTAAGTAGATAGATAAGTAGATAGATAAATAGATAGATAAATAGATAGATAAATAGATAGATAAATAGATAGATAAATAGATAGATAAATAGATAGATAAATAGATACATAAATAGATAGATAAATAGATAGATAAAGAAATAGATACATTTTAAGAATGGACAAATAGAATAAAATAGAAAGCATTTTAACAAATAAAAAACTTAACCTCATCGGGAATCGAACCTGTGATCTCTTGTATACGAACTAAGCCACTAAGCACTGAGCTAAGCGTACGCTAGCTAATTGCGCTTGAAATAATGTCTATCTTTCAATGCAAGGATGGAAACATATTGTAGCTCTACTGTGCAATTAATTTTGTCGTGTGAATCGCGCGTTGGAACTTGAATTATTTGAGATCAAGAGTCAGCCCATTCTTTTTGTCGCTAAGTGTACATCTGGTTTTACAATTGGAACTTAGCTCGGAAGAGATACAGTCCAGCATGCCATACTTCTCTTATGTCATGACATCGATTACCAACAATTTTTCCTCGAAAGGAAGCGGCGTCCTCTAATTTTTCTCACTTGAAAAATTTCACTGAGATTTTGCCGGATCAAACTCGATACCGTCGGTTTCCGAGGGAATTGGACTAGCCCGATCTAGACCGACTTTCAATTTCCTGAATTTAATGATATGGACATATGGTTCGATTTGAAATGTTTATTAATACGGAATGATTGGAAAGCATTAGCTCAGGATAGGGATGTATGGAGAGCGTATGTCCGCGCGGCCATGAACCTACGGGTTCGATAGTGCCAGTGCGCTGCTACGCCTAAATAAATGAAAATTAATGTGTTTTTATGTTTAGTTGAATAAGTAAAAGGAGAAATAATTATAAATTTATATTTTTTAGGTACCCCGTGCTCATTACCCGGCGTTGCCCGGGAATCTACTTATCCCGATCATCTTGCCATAAATATTAATGCGTTTTATGTTTGGTTAAATAAGCAAAGGGAAACATTTATTTCGTAATTATTTTTAGATACCCCATGTTGTTTACCCGGCGTTGTCCGGGAATCTACTCATCCCGATCTTCCTGGCACAAATGAGCTGAAAGACAAAAAATAATGTATGTTATGATTAGTTGAATAAGTGAAATGAAAAATAATTATAAATGTATATCGTAATTATTTTAAGATGTCCCGTGCTGATTACCCGGTGTTGCTCGGGAATCTACTTATTTCGATATTCTTGGCATAAATGAGCTAAAAAACAAAATTCGTTATTTTGAATTATCCGTGAAGATTACCCGCTTCTGCTGCTATGCTTGCACAGTACTTGTCTCAATCATCTTGGCATCAATGAAAGACAAAAATGGTTATTGTGAGTTATCCGTAAGAGATAAACATGTACTGTCATGGACCTTTTTGTAGAGCTTTTTGAGACATTCAATTCTGGGTACATTAATTTTGTGTATTTGTTATGGTTTAGGCAGCGTAAGTTATTTAAACGTGCAAAGAGCAACTTTTTTCACGTTTTCCACTACAAAGGGCAATTTTTAAGGGTGTAGGAGTTGAGTATTACAACTCTCTTATAGCCTATGTTCATCCAGGGAATCTCCTGAACATTTTGTAAAAAGCCCCATCACAATCAGATCAACGGCATGGCCGCGCTTAAAGTACAAACAAACAAATAAACAAACAAACATTCTATTAAATTAATGTTGGGAAGTAAACATTATGAGGTATAATCATTAAAGTTCATCGGAGAACATATTGTTTAAACAACTCACCTCATAGGATTCATGCTTCCATGATATCGCGATTTCAAACATAATCATGTTCATCGTCAGCCATAACTCCGACTGACGAAATTCTTCGGCCGTCAACTATTCTATTGTCGCCATCTTCAGTGCTGCCATCTATGGTTGAATTATGAACTTCGAAATCAAAGTAATTTCGTTAGGGATATCAAAATTCATTGATCTATTTTTGTTTTTCTGAATGTATATTTTTTCCCAAACTGTCAATTCCAAAGGTTTTTCTACTTGTTTTAAAAGTTTAGCTCATCTTCCAATTTTATGATTTCGTCAGTCGGAGTTATGGCTGAAGATGAACACGATTATGTTTGAAATCGCGATATCATGGAAGCATGAATCCTATGAGGTGAGTTGTTTAAACAATATGTTCTCCGATGAATTTTAAACAAACATTCATTTTTATATAGGCTATTAGATTATGGGCACTTATTAGTACACAATAAAGTAGTTTAGGACTTGTTGGTGACACGTGTTAGTGCACATATGTAGCTTAACATCAATAGCAAAGCATTTGCACATTCATTTAACGCTTGACCCAACTGTGGCGTCAGAACACTACAGATCAATAGCATGTATGTGTGTGTATGTGTATATATTCAGTATAACTCAGTAATTTCCTGTTTTAAAGCCCGACATTGCATGCGCGCTATAATCATGCCAATAAACTTCACTTTTTCACATGAGCTCATAATTTCTCGTTGTGTATTTGTAAACACATCAAATTTATTTTTTGTTTGAAACTTTATGAAATATATGTCTTCTTCATACATGTGCTGGATGAATTTTTCCTTAATAATATTCAAATTTTGGGTTGTATACTTTTTATGTTTGCCTCCTCTAATAGTATGACCTGTCAGATAGCTGTCTTGGGGGACCCGGGTTCATTTCACGGCTATGAAAATATAATTTTTAAACTAACCAATTAAATAACTAGCCAACTGATATGATTGAACCTAGAAATACATTATATAATGGAAACGGACAGTTAATGACAAATGAGGGAAATTTTGAGGAATTGGCTGAATTCAAATACCTAGGAACAATAATCACAAATAGGAATGAGATGCACAAAGAAATTAAACATAGGCTCAATTCTGGAAATGCGTGCTATTATGCATTACAGAGACTTTTGACGTCCCAACTCCTTTCAAAAAACATTAAACTGAAAATATATAAAACTATTATTCTACCAGTTATATTATATGGATGCGAAACATGGACTCTTACTTTAAGGGAGGACAGGAGATTACAATTATTTGAGAATAAAGTTCTTAGGGACATTTTTGGACCAAAGAGAGATGAGACAGGTTAATGGAGAAGACTACATAACAATGAACTACATGGTCTTATAGGAAGCCAGATATAATGAGGACAGTTAGGTCTCGTAGACTGCGATGGGCAGGACATGTGGTACGAATGGGGAATGAAAGACGTGCATGGAAAGTTCTTGTAGGAAAACCAGAGAGAAAACGCCCAGTTGGTAGACCAAGACTGTGGTGGGAGACTAACACTAACTATGATTTGAGGGAAGTAGATTGTACAGGGGATGATTGCAAATCATTGGCTCAGGATATGGATGTATGGACAGCTTATGTCCGCACGGCCATGAATCTGTGTGTTCGATAGTGTCAGTGAGTTAGTTAGTTATATTTTTTATGTAGACCCTCTCTAATATTTATGTTGATCTCTGTCAGATTGCTGTCTTGGGGACCCGGGTTCATTTCACGGCTATGAATATATAATTTTTAAACTAAGTAATTAACCAACTAGCTAACTGACATTAATGAACCTATAGGATCGTGATCGCACGGATATAAGATCTCCATAAATCGCTATCCTGAGCTAATGTTTTTAGTCATTATCCGTTATTTTTACCTCCCTTAAATTAGCTTATGATTAATGTTATTCTCCTTCCTCATTCTTGGTCTGCCAACTGGGCGTTTTCCCTCTGGTTTTCCTAAGAGAAGCTTCCATGTTCCTCTTTTATTTCCCATTCGTGGCACATGTTCTGCTCATCGCAGTCTACGAGAATTAACTGTTCTTATTATATTTGGTTTCCTATAAAGACTTTTATGTATTTTTCTCAATTCTCCTGTCTGTTCATCTCTCTTTGGTCCAAATACTTTCCTAACAGCTTTATTCTCAATTACTCGTAATCTTTCCACCCTTAAAGTAAGAGTCCATGTTTCTCATTCATATAATATAACTGGGAGAATATCTTCTTGTAAGCCCTTGTTTCCCTTTACAGAGATTTAGGCGCTCTCCCCCTACAGGGAAGAATTTGAACCATACTAATTTAGTTACACTTCTTTTCGTATAGATGCCATTTGAGTGGTTCGTGGTCAGCGTTCCGCCTCATACTGGCATCTAGGAAACCAAGGTAGTACTAGAACGGGAAAATACGGTAAATTTTGCTTAGAGGCCTTTTCATTCAGGCTTAAGGATCTTTTACGAACCTGAAAATCTTCAGACTTGGTACCCACGGCTTAAAGTCCCTCCCGGAGGACTTGCTCCGTAGATTTTTCCGTCCTAAAATATCCATCGACCCCGGCCGGGTTTGAATCCGCGACCCTCGGGACCAGAGGCAAGGAGCATTACCACTAGTCCATATATTAAAAAAAATAATAAACACAAGTTTCAAATTTTAATATAATCCCATAGTGAGTTATTCCTTCATGCCAAGATTTGTTTCCAAATATACGATTAATAATCTTAATGCTTCCTGCACACAATGACGTCATGTGGACATTTTTTTCAATGAAAAGCTTTCCGCTTTCGTAAATAATTTGTAAAATGAACAACTCGTCGTTATAGTAAAGAATGTTGTGACATTTCCAGTAGAAAGCAATTACATTCAGTGCAATTACGAAATTTGCCGTGACATGTGATACTTCACTTGTTTACGTACTGACATTGATTTATCTAATTCCCGCGTTAATATTTCTAATGCCCCATTGGTATGTATGACCCATCCAAGTGTTTTGTGCAGGCGGAAAATATGTTAACTAACAAACTGTCTTTCTCTTCCTAATCCTTACTATGTTGCCACTTCCTGTCCTCTGTATCATGTTGTTTGATTGGCAGGTAGAGAGCTGACAAATACTATGTATTTTAATGATCCGTCGTTCTGCGCGGTCAGTGGCAGAATGACTAACTTGACAACCCTGTTACTTTTGGGGTTACGTCTAGGAATGAGCTGTCCCATACTTACTTACTTACTCACTGGCAGTATCGAACCCGTAGGTTCATGGCCGCGCGGACATAAGCTCTCCATACATCCCAATCTAGAGCTAATGCTTTCCAATCGTTCCCTGTATAATCTACTTCCCTCAAATCATAGTTAATGTTGTTCTCCAACCTCATTCTTGGTCTACCAACTGGGCGCTTTCCCTCTGGCTTTCCTACAAGAAGCTTCCATGCACGTCTTTCATTCCCCATACGCGCAACATGTCCTGCTCATCGCAGTCTACGAGACTTAACTGTTCTTATTATATCTGGCTTCCTATAAAGACCATGTAGTTCATTGTTATGTAGTCTTCTCCATTCACCTGTCTGTTCATCTCTCTTTGGTCCAAAAATTTTCCTAAGAACTTTATTCTCAAATACTCGTAATCTCCTTTCCTCCCTTAAAGTAAGAGTCCATGTTTCGCACCCATATAATATAAACTGGTAGAAGTCCCATTCCTTGCCCTTTTCATTGCATGTTGCCACTTGTGATTTATTGTGCGGCTGATAATAGAGAGACGACAAATACTGTGATTTTGAATGATCCGACCGCTTGAGCGTTCCGTGCTTAAATGACTAATTTGACAACCATGTTAAGATCTTACACACGTGTTTAGAGATTCTCCCCCCACATTTGAAGTTGAAAATTTTCAATACGTGATCGGATGTACAGTTTTCTCCTACATCCCTTCCACAGATTCAGTAGATCGGCGACACTAGCGCTAAAACTCTTCCCCTCCGCCCGTGAACAGTTAATTTGGATGTGTAATAATATACTTACTTTCCACGTTAATCGGGTCATGTCTCTGTCGGGAACGGTGAGTTGCGTCCCAGAACCAGAAAATCTGGCTAGTAGCGGCCGAGATGAGTTCGCTGGGTACGTAAGTTGCGGCCCATGGGTGGTGGTAGATACGTAGGTTGTTTTTAGAGAATTTAAGGGTGACCAAATCCATGTCAAAGACAAGCCAACATTCCCTTCCCATTTACAGGCTTAGGACTGTTGGCAGCTTGGTTGAAATGTTGGTTTGTATGTTATTAAAAACAGCCATTTATTAAATATTGTCATGCTATTTTACTTACTTACTCACTGGCACTATCGAACCAGTAGGTTCATGGCCGCACGGATATAAGCTCTCCATACATCCCTATCCTGAGCTAATGCTTTCCAATCATTCCCTGTATAATCCACTTCCCTCAAATCATAGTTAATGTTGTTCTACCACCTCATTCTTGGTCTACCAACTGGGCGTTTTCCTTCTGGCTTTCCTACAAGAAGTTTCCATGCACGTCTTTCATTCCCCATACGCGCAACATGTCCTGCCCATTGCAGTCTACGAGACTTAACTGTTCTTATTATATCTGGCTTCCTATAAAGACCATGTAGTTCGTTGTTATGTAGTCTTCTCCATTCACCTGTCTGTTCATGCTAATTTACATTCATTAATTGAAAACGGGCAAACAATTTAAAAGAAACTGACTTTATGTACTGAAGTCTAGTCACAGTTTTTTCTTCCAGAGCAAGCATTTGTTCTTGTAAAATCATTCATTTTTCTAGGATGGATTTCGTTCGTTTTCTTTTGCTCCTTAAATAAATTTATGTTTCAGACTGTATATCCAATAAAGTGTGAACTAATTGAAATATGTTGGGATGACCGCTTGAGAAAAAGCTATTCAGTTAGTTGTGAAATGATTCACAGCTGTTTGTTGTTCGTCTCTTGTTGAATAAGAAAATTCAGTCCAAATTTTCGGCGGAAAAGTAGCATCGTCAGCAATGTAATTTTCGAGAATGTAATCCAAGAATTCCCTTACCTTTTCGTTATTAGGTAGAATAGGCATCAGATCTGCAATAAAACAGGCATCTACGTCATTCGGATCTAAAAATGGAAGTCCGAAAACCAATTTCAAGAAATCGCTTTATTCATTCTTCTGGCGCCATTTTTAACTCCAAGTTGCTGAATTTTCTTGTACCAGTTTTGCCCAAGATGAAATCTGCAACCCTAAATTGTTACTTTAGACCAGACGGTAGGACATTTATTCTGGCCGCAACTCACGTACCCCAAAAAGCACGCTGGGCCGCAACTCACGTACTTAAAAAAAGCACGCCGGGCCGCAACTCACGTACTTAAAAAGGTAAACAGACCATATTGGACGCAACTCGCATCATCCCGTCTCTGTGCTTGAGCATTTGCCATGAATTGCCTGAAGTAGTTCCCGGTGAACCGATTGTGGGACTGTTTTAACTCTGGAAAATTTTATCCCAGTGGAACCCATGTCTACGATTCTTGACGGTTGTATTTTTACTGTGAAAGATCGTCACTCTTTCCAGCATAATATATTACGATTCGTTGATGGAAGTGATTATTACAGAATCGAGGAAAATGTTTAAAAACCGAGCGATAGCGGGGCACATCGTAGCGTAGTGGTTAAGGCACTGCGCTACAAACCGGAAGGTCGAGGGACCGAGTCCCGTTGGGGTCAGGATTTTTAAACTGATCCAAACATTCTGGCGGCACTATCGCCCTGGGGTCGACTCAGCCTGTAACGGAAATGAGTACCAGACACTTGTTCTGGGGGTAAAGGCGGCCGTCACGCAGGGTTGACAGCCCGGCTAACATCAAGTGCCGATTGTCTAGAAAAAGTGGGAGCCTTAATCTCCCACTACCCCAAGGGCCTCCCGAGCCCTGTAGTGGGATCACTTTTACTCGATCGATATATATTTAACTCTGTTCTTATATCTTCATTCTAATATATGGAATAGAAATCATTTGGACTGACCTCTGTTACGGTGACTTAAACACCTTAGAAAAAGTGAAAGCAAGATTCCTAAAAGCAGCAATGGGGATCTCGAAATTTGCTCCATCCAGACTTGCATATGAATTAGCACGGGAAACTTTCCTTGTGGAAGATCTACGCACGAAGTTCCTGCTACCTGCTATTAAACAGGAAACTGCATTGAAGAAAATAAGACAAAACAGGACAAAAGAAATACCGGACGATTTTTACGCAACAGATGCAATGATCAACCGAGACTGGACTGGACCAAACAACAAGATACGCAGTGCAATGATAAGACTGGCAGTGCATGGATATCACCACAAACTCTGCAAAAAATTCAAACTATCATGATCCGTCAAGTGACTGCGTGTGTAAGCTCTGTGATAAACCGTGTGAAAGATATCATTTCAGTGTCTGTTTAAAGAGAACACAATCGTTGCTGGTATACAACAGAGACATAAACTAATGCACTTTTGTGCGCGCTTTTCCTATTATTATTATATCTTCATTCTTTATGCGATCCAATATTGTGCAGACTTTTGTTCTTATAGGGAAATTAATTTCTACGCTTTGTAATCTACTTGGTAATTTTTCGGTCATTACCCAAGTTTCACTCCCAATTGCTTTGATAATTCTGAATTTCTTCAACTTTGTTTTGAACTTTTAATTTATCACATGGGGCCTGTAACATCTACCTAGGAAAGGAAAAATTTTAAGAAATTGAAATGGTTGGGTGATGTATAGGGCGATCTAAAATATTGGAATCAAGAACTGGAAAAAAAAAAAAAAAAAGTGATCGAAGTGAATAAATGGCTGGTTAGACTTCAAGGACCGTAGTACCAACGAAGAAGAAGAAGAAAAACAAGAATAATAAGAAGAAAAAATTCGCATATATCTGAGTTACTTTGTCCACCGCTGTGGTCCCGAGGTAGCGTGCTGTCTTGTCACTCCGTGGGCCCGGGTCCGATTCCCAGTCGAGACAGGCTCCTGGGTGAGGTTTTTTTGGGGTTTTTCCTCACCCGTAAGACAAATGTCAGGAAGCTTAGGGCCCAACGGTCCCCGAAAGCTGTAAAGCATAGCATGAAAATGCCATGATTGCAGTGTAAGACCTGCCCTCGGGCAGAATTACTATGGTTGGATGAGTTCCTTTGTCGATTTTTGTCAAATTTAGGAGTGAACATAGAAATCTCATCTGTGCCGCTTGCAATTTTGATTTGATTTTAGCATTTAGTATCCAAATTTCGCTGCTATATTTTGTATTAGAAAATGTTTCTTTAATTTACGAGTTGTGGAAGTACATTTACAATAAATAATTTCTTCTCAAAATAAGTATAAGAAATTGATTTTGTTACAATTAGTTTAAAGCCGGAGGACTTTACTTTACTTTGCTTTACAATTAGTTTAATATTTTTAGAGAGGAATTATGTATGAGTCATCCAACGTAGTGAGGCAGTTAATAAATGTGTGACAGTATTCTAGTTTGTGTCTTTAAATAAATAATGCCACTGTGAGAGAGTATAAATAACTCACAGAAACCATTTTTATAACTAAACTGAAAGAAATAGGCTGAATGACTCAGAGGTTACCGTCCTGTGCATAACTTATTTTTATATACTTTTTATTTGTAACCAGCGTGACACCCGGCAGACGTTGTCCTGTCCGAACGTTCAATTCTCATGTCATGGGCGGACGATAAAAATATGTTACTTTTTTACCATAAAATTCAGCAATTAGGACATAATTAGATATTATTAAATAAGTTCGCAAGAAAACCTCTTACAGCCTTCTGTTGTAGCTCAAGAAGTCATGAACATTAGAATTGTATCCTCCCTTGCAGATAAGTTAAGAACCGTCGTATAACAATTATATTAGAGTGAAAAAAATATTAATTGATGAGAGTGAGTCAAAACAGTTTTTTTTTCCAGCTAGATTTCATTTCTGACCCACTATGCACCGGTCCCATACTGGCCGACAATCCACGAGAAAAATTTCTTCCCCCGTAGAGATTCGAACCAGCGTAAGTCCCGTAGTTCTGCGCCAAGACTTCTTGCCTTAACCACTCGGCTACGGCGCCGAGACTCTTAGCATCAATGAAAGACAAAAAATTGTTTTTATGAGTTATCCGTAAGAGATAAACATATGCTGTCGCGGACTTTTTTCTAGAGTTTTGTGAGATATTCAATTCAGCCTCAAGATTTTCCGGAAAGAAGTCTAAGTGAGAGTCCAAAAAATGCATTTTTGAGTAGCTGTCACAAAAAAAACTGTGCCTGATGGAAAAATTCTGACTACGTATCTGAATTCAGTACGAAAAAATGCACTAGATTCACTAATCAGATTTCTTGTGAAGAAAACTTTGTCGACCAATGTTATTATCAACTTTGGTCCTTGAACTAGAGCCGCATATTTTCTTCGCTAACATTAAAGCTTCAGCTTGTGAATGGATTCATCATCGTTACAAATTGACGCGTGTACGCATTTGTGATACACAATATGTACCTGGACATCGCTCCACAACCAGATGACCAGAACAATGTTTAATCAAGAACTAATCACTGTGACAAACATTTCATTGTTCAAAGTGTATAACCAGTCAGTCATCGGACGTTTAGGGTTGTGAATTAAGCACATTCTGACGAGGGAACTGTCCACCATTACATGCTGAAACCTAACTAACTAACTAACTAACTAACTAACTAACTAACTAACTAACTAACTAACTAACTAACTAACTAACTAACTAACTAACTAACTAACTAACTAACTAACTAACTAACTAACTAACTAACTAACTAACCGACTGACTAACCGACTGACTGACCGACTGACTGACTGCCTGACTGACTGACTGACTGACTGACTGACTGACTAACTAACTAACTAACTAACTAACTAACTAACTAATTAACTAACTAACTAACTAACTAACTAACTAACTAACTAACTAACTAACTAACTAACTAACTAACTAACTAACTAACTAACTAACTAACTAACTAACTAACTAACTAACTAACTAACTAACTAACCTAACTAACTAACTAACTAACTAACTAACTAACTAACTAACTAACTAACTAACTAACTAACTAACTAACTAACTAACTAACTAACTAACTAACTAACTAACTAACTAACTAACTAACTAACTAACTAACTAACTAACTAACTAACTAACCTAACTAACTAACTAACTAACTAACTAACTAAC